>CM033651.1:67487683-67870278 GCA_019512145.1 Engystomops pustulosus | reverse complement strand
TGACCAGGGGAGTTTAAAGACCCTGTCAGGAAACCTTCCAGAAGAAGCAAGTCAGTTTCTCATCTCAGAAAGAGTGCGAGTGTGTGAGGAGAGAAGTTCACTCCCAGATAGAGACTCAGAGGAGTCAGTGCAGCTAGCACACCAGACCCGAGCAGAAGAGCCTAGCCCCTGCCTGAGAGTGGAACCACTAGCTTAGTATTAGTTAGGTAAGAGGGGGTACTCACCTACCATTAGGGCGAATACCGATGAAGCAATCGCATGGATAAAGCTGAAGGCTCCCTTTTCAGACATCAGCTACTCCCAGCCTTCGGCCCTCTGCAATCCAGGCTTGTCGCTCTACAATCCTGTGGCTCCCCCCAAGTAACATCTCTCATCGCAATCCACTACTCTGTTGTGAAGGGGCACGTTGCTGCGGTGTTCCTGTCGTGTGTCGCAATAAAGGAACTGTGAAGTGTGGTTTTTGTTCAACCTCTGCCTCCGTCTGGTCCCTGCTATTAGGCTGCCATCATCACAGCACCCTGCCCACTACCAGAGACTCATACTCTAGACACCAAAGGGTTGCCCCAGGAGAACCGCTATGCAGCCTCTCCCTCATCATTTCTTGCCAGCACCACCGTGCTTGATACCTGCCAGCTGTATGTGACAGCCCTCCGTTCCCCCTACCAAGCACCGTGTGACACTAGCGTCACCTCAGGCCGCCAACCGCCAGCCACTCCGGTACTTGCGGGCCCCGCTAGACTCCCAAGCCCCGAGAAATGGCTATGCCCCGTGGGGGAATTGCAAGAGTGCGTCAACGACCACAGGATATATACCTTCTGTGCCTTATTCTGCGCACTATAGACTGTACCTGTTATTCCACAAAGACTGTGCTGTCCTAGACCTGCTGCCTTCCGGGGGCGGTATAGCCCAAGTGATTGTGTGCATTAACTACTTTTGAAACTGTGGTGTATACTGCTGGTGGCCTCAGTGCTTGTCGAGCCCGCCGCCAGCACTCATAGAGGTTCACCCTGCAAAGACCTTTGTCAGCTCGGCTACATCCGGCAGCTGCTGCGTCCTGAAGCATTTACCTCAGGGCGGTGTGGCCAAGCCAATAATTTCCAGCCCCGCCAAATTCTCACCAGCGGATACTCCGAGCAGTCGTCACTTGCTCCCCCCGTCCTCCTGCGCGAGTGGCGCGAAGTACCGTTGAGGAGCTGGAGCGCGTTGCCGCTGGCACGAAGAGGGTTAATAATCGGTCCATCTTTTGGATTTCGTTGCAGGCGCTGCCCTGAAGCCGGCCAGCAAGCGTGCGCCTCATCGTCAGTTCCGGGACCGTTTGGTCCCTCTTTAGACTGAGAAGAACACCGCTGAGCATCATCGAGCCCCTGCTCTGCCGGACATCGGGAACGGAGTCCTTCATGCCCCTGAGCTGTCTGATTGATCTGATGAGTACCCTGCGCTTGGGGAAGTTAAAGGGGGTAGAGATTATCCGATGCTAGGTTCTGGCTCACCTCCCAGGGAATGGGACTGGTGTTAAAGTTCCCACTTCCCCAGTTCTAGCCACGCCATAGCAACGGACATTGTGTAAATACAGACTCCCCCAGGCAGATAGGCCAAGTCTGTTCCAGCAGGCCCAGGATTGAAGAGACCGGGACTGGGTACAGGTCCCAGTCCCCTGGTTCATCCTAAGTCGAGGGTTCTGGACATGTGTAACCCTCAGAGAGTCCTTTACCCCTGCTACACCGGGTCGTCGGGACCCATCCACCATGAGTGCCTCGGATATGTCTCTATTCCTACTATCCGGGGCCTCCTGGTTACCCCAACTAACGAGTAAAATCACACAGTACTCCCTGAATTAGAGACAAGTGTTTAGCAAACCGTTCGCCACGTCACTACCCGTTCACAGAGGAACAGAAAGTGGGCATCCTAGCCGGCAGTTGAAAGGACCCACCCGCTCTCCGGCGTCAAGTCTTGGCCCCACGAGAACAGTGTCAAATGTGGTCCAAATTCTTGATAGGCTGCGCAACACCTGTTGACAGTGTACTGCCTCAGAGTTGAAGCACAATTCTTGGGAAAAGACAGAACCCCAAGAGTCCCTCGAGACTTTGCCTCTCCTACTTCAGGAGACATGGAAGGCCATAAACCATAGTCTTGATCCCAAAGACGCTACAACCTACGACAACCCCTGAGGGAACAAGTCATTAATGGACTTGTTGATAGAAATCAAAGGGGTCAACTAAGATCATCTCTTCTCAGCATGCCCAGGCTCCTTTCTTGAGTTAAGGAAATTGCCATTGACATATTTGGGGGACTCGACCGCCTACTGGACCGAGAAAGAGCCTGAATCCGTGGAAATGAGGAATCTGCTTAGCTCCATCCAGCGCGTCGACATCACCTATCCTGCGGCACTTAAGCTGGCTGAGGCAGGACGGGTCCCAATCTGGCGGACACCTGCATAAAATTCTCGATCGGTGACCTCCAGTTGGAATTGGACTGTCTTGCTATAGAAGAAACCTTCAGGAGAACTCTGTACGTCACTACCCTCTGGGACTCCCCGGCCAAACAGCGCCCAAGAGAAGCGAAGTCGTTAGCACCTGGAGTCAGAAGGAACCCCACCAGGGTGCAGTAACTGCCGTAAATATGGGCATGAAGAGGATGTAGTCGATGTTATAACGACAAACCCTTGGAGACTAGGGACAACCTCCAAGGGAGAACCTGTAAAGTCCCCGAGAGGGTGCCAACGGATGCCCAGGTTCGTGGGGACTCGCCCCATGGTTCATGTAACCCATCAACGAGAGTTACCTATACGGCCTTAATTGATACGGCTCTCAGTGACCACCTGCGGAGTGCTGCCTCGAGAATGCCTGAGGAGGACATCCTTAGTCCAGCCTCACCAAGTGCTTCCACTTCGAACATTTATTGCTAACGAACGGAAAAACCCGTACCCTCCGCGGCTACTGGGAGCCACACGCTAACCATTTGAGACACTGAGTTACCAGACAGGGCGTAGGGGGGGACACAGTCTCCGAAAACGGTAACTTCTCCTCTGGTACTGGGACCAATGTCCCCAAAACTGCTACCGAATGCACTGACAAGTGCTGAAGGCTCTCCACCGCTCCTGCCAAAGTGCCCATACGTTCCCGAAGGTAACTTCAGGAGCACTAATGCGCAGGTTACTCTATCGAGCGGCGCAAACAGAAGTTTCTTGGCCCCTAATGTAGAAATCTGCCGAGCCGAAACAAGGATCCCAACCTGGCCTGCCCTTCACCCTGGACTGAGACGTTGTATGGTGTCGAGCCTGCTGGGGGCGCCCAAGGTCAAGACCTACCAGGCGAATAGTAGAACCTCTACCAGCTGATGAAGACCTTCCCATTCTAGTCCCGACAGGTAGCCTCAGTCACTGTAATCCCGAGACCAAGTACCATTCCCTACTAAATGTGGGAGACCCCCCAGTGGATCGAGAAAGTAACCAGGCCGTAGCCACTCTCTTCAGCGTTCCATACCTGAAGACTTGGTGGAACCTCTCTGTCTTCCTCCCAACAGTTGGAACTGATCAAAGTGCTGGAGGGAGCGTGGCCGGCAACTCCTGGTGGCTTTGAGCTCAATATGGAGACGACGATTTTTATTTATTCTGCAGACCAAGTACAGGTTCCTGGATGTCGTTATGAAGCACCACAGGCCTTCAGCAAACACCCACTGATTTTGGGGCAGACTGACCCTGAATTGAACATAACCATCCTACTGGCTCTCTCCCTCTCTATCAAGGAACGATACTGGCCCATACCTCCATCCCGCTCAGAGAGTGAAGAAGCTGGTACAGAGAGGAGACAGTCCACGTTATCCGTAAAGTCACAGCCCATGGGCTGCCCCCTCTGGTCCTTGTAGAGAAGAAGCGCATGGAACCCTTTCGATTCTGTTTGACTATAGGAAGATCAACAATATACCCACAGACGCCATCCTCTGGCCTCGACATCGAGGAATCCTGCAGCCTCTAGGGTCAGCGCCTACTTCTCTACTTCACTACCCTGGACCTGAACAGTGGCTACTGCCAGTGGGCCCATGGCGTCCAGAATACAGAGAGAAACGGCTTTCACACCCCGCCCCACTGGGTCTGTTGATCGTTCACAACATCGCCTGTTCGGTGCTATGCAACGCCCCAGGCACATTTCACGGCTGAGGGAGGATGTTTGGGGTCATCTTCGTGAGACCTGTCCCTGCGATATTGTTGGACGTACATCATCATCTACTCCATACTTATGAAGACCAACCTCTCTCCACCATCTGGTCTGCAGTCTTCCAAAGTCCCTGACCCAACATGGTTGAAGGTCAACCATCCAAGTGCCACCTCTACAACAACCCTAATGCGTCAGTACCTGGGACATGTGTGAGCGTCTCATGGAATTGAGCCCCGATCAGAGAAGATTTGCAGTTTGTCCACGACTGGCGTACCCCCATCACCATACGGGACATCAAACTTTCCTGGATTTGCCATATTACAGGACAGGCATTTCATCCGAAGTTTTGCCCAGCTTGGCGGCTCCCCCTGCAAGAACTTCTAAGGGGCCTGCCAAAAGAAGCCAACGTTTCCTCCCGAGTATTCCTGTGATTGGACAAGCCAGAACGAGATAAGCTGCTTCCAATGCTGCAGCAAACGGTTGACTAGCCTCCGCGGTTGGGATATCCAGACTACAGTCTGCCCTTCACCATACACGTGAAGGCCAGCAGGCAAGGCCTAGGGTCTGTACATCCAGCTCCAAAACGGAACTGAAAGGGTCATAGCCTATGCCAAATCCGTTCCCTCCGATGAACCGAGCAAAACAGAAAGCAAACGACCCGACTACAGTTTCCTTCTTCAAGTTGGAGTTCTGGCGTTTAGTCTGGGCTGTACCGAAAAGTTCAAGGACTACCCTGGCTGCATCCTTCTTCACTGTCTTCCAGACATAACCCTTAGCGCTCCTGACACCGCTCGTCGTGGCAGCACTGGAACAACGTGGGCCTCATACATTGCCATTTCAACTTTACCATCAAGTACCCGGCTGGTAAGACCAATGACAACGCCGACGCTCTGTCCCGTCTCCCTTGACCAGTGGAGGGACCCCTCTCAACGGATGCTCAGTAGGAAAGATTTTATCGTGAGAGCCAGCGTTCTAATGCCCGGTTTGGGTGCGTCAAGAATTCACCATAGAGTTTACTCCTTACCGTCAGAAGGCAGCGCCAGCTACTGTCCTCAAGACTAGTCCAGAGCCCCCATGCGAAAATGACCATCTGGATAGTCTTCAGGCGGATACCCCGCGCATATGAGAATTAATGGACTAGCTCTCTATGGGCGAGTGTCCTGAAAGAATCCGCCCAGAATATCTGATGAGAACTGGTCTCATTGTGTAGCACCAGAGAAAGACTCTGAACTGCATCATGGTCTGTTAAGAGAAGAACTTCTGTGACCCTTATCATTCGACTTCTGACCGTCTGTCCCAGATTGTGCTTCCCATGAGTGACGCCACGATAGTACTGGATATGTACCATGACCATTCCGCGGACACTTTGGGGCGCTCAGACGACTGAAGCCACCCTCCGAAGGAGCGCTTTTACTGGTCAACATGAAGCCCGATAATTAAATTCGAAGCCTGGTTTCGGGAATGCCCAGCCTGCGCCAATCGCTCGAGGAGAGCTACACAATCAAAGGGCCCCTCTACATCCCATTGTGAGCCAAACGGCCCTTAGAGATCCTGGGCATTGATCATGTTGAATTTGGAATCCCAGCATCCGGTCACAGTTATGCTCTCACGATCACGGACCACTATACAAATTGTGGTTTCAGTAAACCTGTATAGATCTATCTGCAAGGACCACCGCAGGCTGTGCCCTTGGAAGAGCTCATCCTCCCCTATGCTTTCTTCCGGGCCCAGATCCCTTTTACGGACCAAGAACAGCATTTGAGTCCCAAAGTCTTCCATGGAGCTGTGCACTCTATTGGTTGCAAAAAGCTGAGGACACAGCCTATCATCCCAATGCAACGGGCTTTGTGAAGATAACAGGACTCTAATCAACATGCTGAGGACTCTGACCCCTGCAAAACAGGGGCTGACTGGGCCAAAACTGTTGCCCGATAATTGGTGTACCTGTACACAATACCTACTCATTGCTCACAGGATACACCTCCCGTATTATCTGATGCGTTCTGTGAGACCGGCCATCTCCCTGCTGATATGACCTGGGACATGGAGTCCCCTGAATTCCCAGTCTTTACTTTCCCAGACTGACTGGTTCTACGAACACCAGAGGCTCCGTGGCGAGCCAAGAAGTTTGTGGATCTGCGGTTGGAAGAGGCCCGATATAAAACAAAAGGGACTTTCGATTGTAATGCCTGTGCGAGTCCTCTTGCCCCAGGAGCTCGAGTGTTGGCTAGCGCTGCACAACATCCACCATTAAGCCTAGAGTGATTTGGGAGCGTGAGCATACCTAGTTAGGGAACAGTCTCTCCCTGAAGTCTATGAGATTTCAAGATGACAACCGTCCACTACTCCCGGGCACATAGGACCGCTGAGGAGATGTCCTTCGTCCTTTTGGTCCCCTATGTCCCAACCCTCACCCTCGACCCCACTTACAGACTCCTTGTGTTCACCTACCCCCAGTTTCTAGAACTTGTGAACTGTGCGCTCAAACTCTGTTTTGTTTCCCTCAGTGAGGTTACCCCCTAGCGACATCCCCCCATACCAAGCATCTCCAATACTGCTGCCTGTGGAGGATGATCCTGCTTCCAGTGTCTGCAATCCCTGAACTTCATGAGGCGAGCTGAGACTCCGACCCTCGCCTGACTCAATCAGAGGATGACGATGAGAGGTTGTTACTTCTCCAGGCCGGAACTTCGAGGCCTCAAGGTAGACAAAAGTAAAGCTCCGGCGTATCCTCTGCAGGAGTATCACTGGTGTCAAAAACAGGAAGTAGGAGGCGGTACGCTTTTCTGACACCCGAAGTCCCTCAACACGCAGAAGCAAGATATGAGTAACCCCTGATGGCTGAAAGCGCTTACCAGGTCTCTGCTTATTTTACATATTGTAAATATTATTAACTTCTTCACCCTTTGGGCTGACGCCCCTATTCACAAGAGCCAGAGGGACTTCCGGGACTCTCACCCCTATTTATTTATTTCAAGCAAGAGACACTACCTTGACTGCCCACTGTCCAGTGCTATTATAGCAACCCCTACAAAGGACTCTGTCCCTCTACACATAGAGGAGACCCTTTGCATCTTTATTGCACTTTCCACTTCAAAGGGCTTAGCCCCGACAAGATGGACTTTGCTAGGAAAGACCTTCTGTGAGACGGTTTGCCAACCTCATAATGAAAACAGTTTGCTCACTACTTATTATTTTATATTGCAACTTATGCCGTTCTCCTTTAGGTACGGACATTCACAATGCCTTTTATCCTTTCCTTTTCAGGATAAAGAGACTTCCTTATGCCTGCTCCCTGAGTAGCCTAACTATCTGTAACGTTTTGTATGTTTATAAGATGTGGTACCCATGTGAGTTTACAAAATGTTTGCACACTGTCATTATGTCTGTATGTTTGCACTAACCTGTTATAGCTTTTTTTTCAGATTTGTAGTGTGGCTTGTGTCGGACCGTTGTATATGTAAACCCGACCGCATCTTATGCCTCAAACCTGAGGTTTGCACGGGGGTAAGTCCTAAACTGCGGGTCCTTAGGGGACCGGGGTGTTACAGAAATAGCAACTGGATGCCCCTCATACAAGGGTAATATTCTACTCAGGCATGGTACTTATACATTTGTATAATGTCTTATTGTGTCACATATGCCAATGTAAATGCAGTATACACACTATATCGTTGTCGGCATGGGAAAGTGTGTTAATGTGTGCAATATACAGGCCCTGGTGGCAAGGGTGGATACAGTACACTACACACCACATCCTTCCTACTGGTACCTTTGGTTTAATGTGCGTTATCGACCAACTGTCATCTTCACATTTCATGTCCTTGTCTAGTCCGACCCACAACAACCAGGTTGCCTGTCTCCATGAGCCATGGGCCGGTCTTGTCCCTACATATCATGTAGCCTGCACTTCCCAAGTGCCCTTATCTACACCCTGCCCCCAAACCATCCGTAGTCGAGCCGAGGGCGGCTCTTTCAATGGGCCCCGGGTATGCACACCCTCGCCGGCAAGGTGGAGGAGTGGTTGCGAATACGTCCCACATGTATCTTGCAGCCTGTGGAGGGTCTATCCATCCCCACAGCATGTCACTACATCACACTACATAGTCCTTATAGGACACGGGAACAGTGCAGTGTAGACTAGAATCCTGGCCTGGGTAAGGCAGTAGTTTAACTTTTTGTCTGATGTCATATTTGTCAGCCAATCACATGTTATTATCACTTTGGTCTCTGTGACTGATATTGAGCTGAGATGTAATTGGGGGAGGGAGTAGCCACCACCTGACCAGGGGAGTTTACAAGACCCTTGTCAGGACACCTTCCAGAAAAGCATCAGTTCTCTCTCAGAATAAGTGCAGTTTGAGGAGAAGAGTTACTCTCTCAGCATTGAGACTCAGAGGAGTCCGTGCAGCTAGCCACCAGACCAGAGCAGGAAGAGCCTAGCCCCTGCCTGAAGAGTGGACTAATAGCTAGTATAGTGAAAAGGGGTATCATCCTAGCCTTAGGCGATACCTGAATCAATTCCAGGATAAAGCTGACGCTTCCTTTTCAGACATACGCTACCTTTCCCAGCCTGGCCCTCTCAGCCAGGCTGGCCTCCTCTACATCCTTTGGCCCCCCCAGTACATCTCAGCAATCCACTACTCTGTTAAGGCCTGCTGTCGGTCTCCTGTCGGTTCCAACAAAGAACTGTAAGTTTGTTTTTGTTCAACTCGCCTCCGTCTGGTCCCCTAGCTATTATGGCTGCCATCATCACAGTCGCCCTGTCCACTACCAGAGACTCATACTCTAGACCCAAAGTGCCCCCAGGGAGAAACGCTATAGCTGCCCTCTCCCTCCTCATTTCTTGCCACCCACCCTGCTGGAGCCTGCCAGCTGTAGACATCCCATCCGGTCCCTACCAAGCACCCCGGGACACTAGCGTGCCTAGTGCCGCAACCGCCAGCCCACTCAGGTACTGCGGGCCCCGGCTGACGTCCAGGCCCCGAGAAACAGGCTAGCCCCCAGTGGGTTGTTGCACTAAATAAATTATAAATGTAATGAGTTTGATTTGAACCAAGTCTGTGCCATTCCTGGTTTGTCTTTGGTCATTGTGACTCTGCAAGAATACACATTGTACAACTCTATGAATGACAGCTGTAGCTGGACTCTGCAGGCCATTTTCCTTTTTCCGCCTCCTCACGCTAAGACTAACGGTATTTTTAATTTAGTTGCACATTCTAGCTTTATCATCAGATTTATGTAAAGAACATATAATGGCCTCATGTGTTGTTCTCTGATTCATCAGTCACATGTCTTGTTATTGTGAGTTGGCAGTCCCAGGATTTCACTATAAATCAAAATGTTTATTTAACTGCTCTGGGTGTCAAGGAACGAGTGGAGCACTAGAAACACGATTCACTCGTGTTTCTCTGTTCTCCTACCCCCCAAGCATCTCCCAAGGTGCGAAGGTTCCTTTCATCTCTTTTAGTTTGTCAGTCTGTCTGTTTCAGTTCTCACACCCACAGATAGTGTTAGCCATGCAACGACAGTCTCAGACTGCAGTGTTCGTAGTAAATGTGCCCCACTGTGTTTTTTTGGGTAGCCTGAAACACATCGGGACACATTACATACCCAGTCCAGTGGCGGTCCCGCGTCTGCGTCTCCGACAGATTCGGTCTGCCTGGTTCACTAGGTCTGTGACCGCTCGATTCCACCTAGTGCGCTGCTTTGCGCGTCGAGGATCCGCCAGTTCACCTCGTTTTCCTATGGGTGCTTGGTAGTGCTGATCGGGCGACATTCAAGCCTTATATTTAATTCTGTGTTTTTTTCTGAATCCGTCGTTTGATCCGATGGCCACCCCCCAATTTCCGTCCGTGAAGCCGGGCCGATACGCCAAAAGCTTGATCGGAAATCGCCGGTAAAACCCGTCGAAAGTGCGCAATTCGCCCGCTTACTAATGAGTCCCCCTCTTTCCCTTATCTTTGGATGGATGATCGTTGTTTGGTCAGGTAATACTCTACTACCTAAGGCATTTAATGGAAGGTAGTCCCTGATAGTACTAGTGTTCAAACCTAAGAAAATTTACAGAAAAACATGCAGGTTTTTTTTGTCACTTTAATTACTTAGATTTACTCATTTATCTTATTGTAATTATTTCTTCTCCCTTCTCACCCTTGATTCTGATGAATCATCATCATCTTTCTTTCCAGGCTAACGGAAAAAAAAAACACACATATCTTTGTAACTACTGTTGAACTTACAGGGGTTGACACTTTCAGCAAATATTTTATATGGTTGCGTGATGAAAAGTTATGATTGTGTCAGTATACTTTCAATATCTTCTGCTTGCTGTCCTTCTATCTAAAGCTTTTTTATTTTACTCCCAGTGTATAGAATCTCTCCATTGTGATGTGATGAGGTGCGGCCCTCTCGAGCCGTTAGTACATACAACTTCTATACTCTCATGATAAACAGCTTCGTGCACCTGCGTGTCGCTCACATGACCATGGACAATCTTATTCCACTGGACGGACCACGTATTTTTTCAGACCTATAGGCGCACTAAAAATCCTTTGATCTCTCATACAATAACAGTGCGCCTTATACAGTCCAGTGTCGCCTTATCTATGAAACGTATACAGACAACAGCCTTGGCTTGACTGTGCACAGTGTCTGGACACCTGCTGGTCATTCATCCTTATAATCACAGGTGCACCTTTATATTATAATCAGTGTGTGCCTTATATATGATATCAAGACTTTTAGCAGGCATTTTATTGATGGTGACGCCTTATAGTCAAAAAAATAACTGTAGCATAAAACTTTTATCTACAAGGACAGCAAACAGAGATGCTGGAAAACTGCGTGTAATTGATACAGAAAGCAAATTGTACAACTTTTCATTGCACAAACCCATATAAATTTATTTGCGGAAAGTGGCAACCCCTTTAACTAACATTAAACAAATTTTTAACATAATAAGATTAATTTAGGCGGGTACTGGTTCTTTCATTTTACTCTTTGTGGCTTCCCCTTCCCACATGATTTACGCATCTCCTTTCTTATCAGTCAGACAAGTTCACGGGCAGTCCTCGTACTCGCTACAAACGTTTCTAGCAATAAATAGTATTGTAATAGTGTTTATTCCAAGATATGTTCATGAGATTATAAATATGAAAACTCCAAATGTAAAAAGGTTTTAACCATTAGATACTGAAAATGTGGTTTCAATGAAGGCATAAATTATTTTTGCAAGATGGTAATGAAGTTTGCTTTCTATGTTGCGTTTTATGCCATAAAATCAAAACTACGGTCTACATTTTGTTTTCTCACATCTCTGTGGCTTACAGTTTAAATAATGAAATAAAGTCAGCACGTTTTAAATTAGTTTAACTGCTGGTACATTTTGCACTGCGACCAATACAGAATATTTTCAACTACGTATGCCCAAGGGCAATACACAAGCGGGGGCCCCGGCACCCAACCTGACATACTAAAAATATGGAGGCATCCAACTACAACAAAAAATGAGAGGATGTGTCATATTTTCTGAGGGGTAAGGGGCCCCCCCTTCAAACTTTCGTATGGCTACTAGGGGTCCTGCAGTGTCAGGGGGTGCTCAATGGGGCACATTTACTAAGGGTCCGCAGTCCGCGAATCCAGTTGGGTTTTTTTCCCGAATATTTTTCTGCTTTGCTCTGTATTTCACGGGATTGTGTCCCACACGGCGAATCGATTTTGGCGGCAATCGCGCAGACTTTCACGCGACATAAAATCGGGGCGTGGTCCGCCGCCACCCCGACAGGATCGGAAAACCCGTGGAATTTAAAAAGACCATTTTATGTGTCGCAAGATCAGCACTCACATACAAAAACCCATAAAAAAGCATGTGAATCCTGCGGACCATCGCCAGAGCGACACCTGGTGAATATCGGCGCACGGGCCTAGTAATCCCGGCATAACCCGATCAAAAGCGCCGGACACACGGCCCGCTTGGGCTGGCGAACTGGACCGGGTAATTAATGTCCCCAGTAGTAAAATAACAGTGCACCTCTTCCAATCTTCCACTGTCCACACAAGCTGAGTCCAGCATCTCAGATAAAAAATTCTAAGGGAGTGGGGCAGCTAGGGTGGCAGGACTAAATGAATCTCCTTTCTACTTATGGCCATCTACTTCCCCCTGTGTTGGTAAGTGCTACTCTACTCTGGGCTGCATAAGTAGATCTGTTAGCCTCATGACCCTCCTGGGATAAGAAAACTTCTGACATGAGATTGATATAATAAGATGGGGGTCCTCCCAGTTTGGTGGTCAGACTTGGCGAACTTGTCATTCCGTTTCCGGGTTTTGCTGTAACGGGGGAGGGAGAAAAACGGGGACTTGGTCGCATGCGATCGAGGGAAAATAATGTAGGGTGGAAGCAATAATCTGCTACTGGCTTACAAGAAGGGTATGGCAATTGGACAAAATAGAAATGACCAATAGAGTCAGGAGAAGGCCGCTGGGTGGCGGGGTGAACGGTACCGTTGGAAGAGCTGGTCTAAGCCGACGATTCGCAACTGCGACTCTTCAGACTGGACGCGAGAATTTAACTTCAACAATTGTTCGCCCACAGACACGCCTTCACAGTGCACGGAAAGGAAAAAATGTAGAACCGGAACCATAACTCAGTCGTACCTGAGTGGAAGGATCAAGCGCGCACACTGTGCGGTGCTCCCCTATGTCTTCTACTTCACCGGCATGCTAAGAACGCTGGCCGGTGAATCGGCTGGGCGACAAACAGTAAGTCATACGAAATCCAGGTGGAACAATGCACTTGGCTGCTAGTCATGCATGCAATTTTAAGTAGGACATGGTGTAGGTAACCCGAAAATGGGCCACCACATATGAATGTGTGTCACTATGGGCGAGTAAAGGAAAAAACTGTGCATATCTGGGGGGGATTATATACATTCTAAGAAGTACAACTTTTGCATAGAGGACTGTATGTATAATGGTGTGTATATACTGTAAGTTAAGTGTCAGTAGTAGTATATTGTAGAATGATAAATAAGTTCTTCTAACTGTGTAAAGTGTACCACTCGTCCACGTGCGTAAAACTGTATACTATAGACTGTCAAGAAGAAAAGTAAAAGGCCCAGGATACTACAAGTACACTGTGGGGATATGGACCACACGCATTGTTGACCTGTGCCATAAAGCTACTGAGAATCAAGTGCTGTCGTACAGCATGAGAATTCACTCAGTGTGCTCACTCATGGTCTCAGGAGTGCCAGTTAGTTGGCCTACCCTAATCAGGATCATTGTCATGGAAATGGCCCATGCACAGCAGATTCGTCTACCACTGCAGAGTGGAATTAGATCGGCCTACACGAGTCCAAGTGATGCCTAACTCTTCCGTAGCGCACTCGTCACATCCAAAGATGCTCTATTGGATTGAGATCTGGTCATGACTGTGGAGGCCACTTCTGCCTGTCACATTGACCCCCTCATTCGCTCATAGATGTCAGAACAGTCTGAGATGATTTGCCATGCTTTATGACCATGTCGCATTAGCCTGCTAATGTAGGCGCGATCGATGTACAGGGGTACATTTTGTGTCACTAGACTATGGAAGAAATATGCTAACATGAAAAAGTGAGCATGGGCAGCAACAATCTCCATAGTAGGCTGTGGCGTTGTACCAAGGGGCCCAAAGAGTGCCAAGAAAATATTCCCTCACACCAACCCACCACCCACCTGACCGTTATACAAGCAGGATGATCATGCTTTCATGTTGTTGACGCCAAATTCTGACCCACCAATCCGATGTCGCAGCATAAATCGAGACGTATCGACAGGCAAGTTTTCCAATCTTCTACTGTCTAATTAAAAAAAAAAAAAAAACAAGTGTGATGAGTTTGTGGCAAATTGTAGTTCTCAGTTTCCTGTTCTTAGCTGAAGGATGGCACCCGGTGTGGTCTTCTTCTGCTGCGTAGCCCATCTGCCTCAAAGTTCGACGTACTGTGGCTTCAGAGATGCTCTTCTGCCTACCTTGGTTTGTAACGGTTTGTCGTTTTGAGTCACTGTGTTGCCTTTCTTCATCTTGACCAGTCTGCCCTTCTCCTCTGACCTCTGGCATCAACAAGGCATTTCCACCCACAAACTGCCGCTCACTGGATGTTTTTCTTTTGCGGACATTCTCTGTAAACCCTAGAGATGGTTGGTGCGTGAAAATCCCAGTAGATGAGCATTTCTGAAATACTCAGTCCATCCCTTCTGGCACCAACAACCAGGCCAACTTCAAAGGCTCAATCACCTTCTTCCCCATACTGATGCTCGTTTGAACTGCAGGAGATTGTCTTGACTCCATGTCTACATGCCTAAATGCACTGAGTTGCCCCATGTGATTGGCTGATTAGAATTAAGTGTTAACGGTAGTTGGACAGGTGTACCTAATAAGTGGCCGGTGAGTTGTATATAAGGTGTGCATAATGTATGTTTTGTGTTTATGGTGTATGAATACTGTTTCAGTGTGGTATAAGGTGTTGTATATCTGGATGGGTAATTAATATGATGTATATATCCTATATGGGGGATTATTTCTCATGGCTTCTGTTCCACATGAAGCTTCTGTCCCACCGTTAGCTAGCCTTGTTATTATTTCCCTCAGCTTGCTACCTTACACGCCAGGGGGGGATTGTGGAGGGCTGTGACGGGGAAGTGGCACAGCCGGTGCTGAGTGGTGCTGCGTGGGGCTTCCTGCCCGCGCATGAGCATCCTGCAGTCACAAATTTTTTCTAGCCATGAACATTAAGATGTGAAAGCCTCTTGAATGTAGCCTACGACACATATCCACAGTAAAAAAACAGGACGCCACGTATGACATAAATAACCCCCGATGTGTCTATTTTGATATGTATTTACTGATGTGTGTATGACAGTGTTATGTTTATAATGTATATATGAGTATATAAATGTGGTGTACATGTGAGCGCCAAATAAAGGAAAGAGCAGGTTAGCATGCACTCTGCCACTCCGTTGGTGAATTTGCACGGCAGTTTATCTCCACAGTGGACATAGAAGAACATAGAGAGCAGTGCACATACGTCTCCTCCTGCTCTGGTCATCAGAGAGTACAGTTAACCCCAACCTGCGTGATCCTTGGGGGTCCCCCAACTCCTGTAATCTAAAAGAATATCGCCTATCCTCTGGCTCTGGATAAAACGTAATGTAGCACTTACTTTAGCTGAAGTGAGCTAAGTGATAGATCATAAAAAAATTTGGTATACAAATTTTAGTTAAAAATATTGTTTCAGAAATAAAACCTTCATATAAATCATAATAATATTCTTTATTTATATCATCACAGCACGGCATTCAATCGGTCCCTGATCCCAGGGCCACAATCTAACAACCTACCATATGTTTTTAGAGTGTGGGGAGGAAACTGGAAGACCGGAGGAAACCCACACAAACAGGAGACACACTTTTTGTAGATTGTTGACCTGGGTGGTACTAGAACCCAGCACTCCATGTATTAAATGTGATTAATAGATGCTATAAAGGGTAGTATTTGTCCAGTTTGTCATGTTATATAATGCCTTTGTACATCAAAGTAGCTCACTGAATTCAGGACTCCACACCCACGAGGCCACATCCGTGTCACAGCACTTCTGGGCTCCTGTGCAGTTTGGTGTCTGATGACAGTATTTTCCCCATTGTGAGTTTCACGCCTCCTGGACACGAGAGTGCACCAGCAGCGGACTCGGGGATGTTACTGACCCATTTGGGCACATACCGCGCTTTCCCACATATACCTGCCAATAAATTATAACCATATTATATCTATATACACTGTGATAATTATCAAATATCACATATATAAAGCCAAGTCCGTCTTACCAGCACTTTCTCACTACTGTCATGGCAATAGAGCCACATCAAGCAGGGCCAGATATCAGTGCTCTCCGCTATAATGGGTCCATGAAGAAATCCCTCACCAGAGGAGAGACAAGCAGCTTCACAGAGATAAGTATGTAACTGAGAGCCCCATGATTACTACTACTGTCTCAGGAACACACACAAAGATGCTATCGATTACACAAAGGTGTGAATGCAAAATTTCCACTCCTTTGTCTTTTTAATTGAGATAAAAATAAATGGTCCAAGATAAAAGTTATTATCTGTGTCATCTGGGAATGTGGCTTGTACTATGATAAATGGAATGTAACCCAAAGCAGATTGTCCTTTCTACCTTCTTTTTTTCTATGATCTTTTTAAAGTCTTTTTTACAGAAATACCTGTAAGTCCTGAAACTACTTAGTCTGATAGATATTGCCCAAATGATCACTACTTAACCTCATACTGGTCACAAGCCCACAAGGATTCTGTATACAATGTTTCTTTGTAAACAGATACATACGTATTAATGACATTGGATACAAGAAAAACCTACTCTTGGGCCTATATGCTTTACACCATGTTTTGATGTTTGCTTGTGCAGCGCTGCGTAATCTGTGTGCGCTATCTAAATAAAGAATTATATTATTATTATTATTATTATGTTTCACCCGTGCATTAGGTAGGCATGAGGTTTCGCTCAACAAGAACCCCAGTTGGGGCAACCGTAGGGGAAAAGTTTAAACTTGTATAACCATTTGTTTGTAGCACATATATATAGACCATGGTCTATAGGGCAGTATTTCTACAGTTGGGTGTCCACATCACCATAGTTGGTGCAAAAATACTCAGTCTATCAAATACTCAATCTATCAGTTCCTAAGTGTTTATGGACCTGCAGTACATTGGGATTTATCAACCCTCAGTTATTGCAAAAAAAGTACATTGGGGCACATTTACTAAGGGTCCGAACGCCGCACTTTGGTCAGGTTTTACCGAATATTTCCGATTTGTACAGAATGTTTTTGGCACACACGATACCGGGATTTTTGGCACACGCGATACCGGGATTTTGGCACACGCGATCGGATTGTGGCGCATCGGCATCCGCTTTTACGCGACAGAAATTGAGGGCGTGGCCGTCGGACAACCCGATGGATCAGCACTCACATACACCGGGACGAAGAAGGTGAACTCCGGTGGACCTCAGCGGGGAAGAGACACATACACCAGGAAATCGGGCCCGCACGATCTATCCGGGCCAACGGGACAACTAGGCAATGTAGTGTAGGGGGGGTGGGGATATAATATGGGGCAATGGCATTGTATTTTTATAATATTTAAGAATATTTTTGTGTGTGTGTTTTTTATATTTTTTACTTTCCTATGTCCCCCGATGAGTCATAAAAGAACCTTGTGGTACAGATCAAGCTGTACTGGGTCCTTGACCCGCCGAGTCTACTGAGCCAGTGCAGACAACATCCGTGCTCGTTGCTCCTTCAGCGTCTATGCTGTGAGGAGTGGATGAAGGTACGAACCGCAATCTCCTTCTCCTTAGGGTGATGGCAACATTGGCGTTTTGATGCGTTTGGCCCGTTTTTAAGGAGGCCATCAAAAAAAAACGCCTGCGTTATTTGACCAGTTTGAATTAAGATAATTGGTCAAACCTTTGTTACTGAGTGGGCACATGCAGGGCTATCTTATAGACTGAGTGGCCACATGCAGGGCTATCTATAAGACTGAGTGGGCAATTGTGTATATGTTATGTATCAATGTGGGGAGGGGGGCACAAAATCTCCCGTCAGGGCCCCTGATGCTCCCCAGCAGACGGCTACTCATCCATGCATGGAAAAGGATAACTTCGGAACCAGCAACTGAACCACATGCGCATTCACTCTATTTGCTTAACAAAAAGAAACTATGAATGAATAGATCACAATTCAAGCTTTCTCAAGACATGGCCTACAATCATCTAAATACGAATTCCACAATGAGGCAGCTCTCCAAAAGAAGATTACTTTTATTCCACCACCTTTTTCACCACAGCAAGTTGCTTTAGTGAAGCCATTATCAAGCCTAACCAGTTTCTTAAGGCAGAAGCAGGAGGAGGAAGACCAGTAGTGAAGAACGGAAGCAGAGTATATTGCCTGCTGCGTCTGGAGAACCTGAGCTGGGGAAGAGTTGCTGTTTGCTGGGAGATTCAAGCACCGCTGCCCACTCCTTGACCAATTCTACTTTGTCAGACATTTCACAGAGTTGGCAAGTAAGGAATTTTTATACCTGAACACTGTCCTGCCCAGCGCGGTGACAGATGGGCTCTGGCCAGAAGGCTGGGTCTCCACTTTCACGTTTTCTCCAGCTGTGCACTCGCTGCACTCCTGGATAATCTGCATGCTGCCACCCTTCACCCTGGCGAGGAGGCCTTTGCTCTGGCTCCAATTATGATCGACAACTGATATTCTACGTTGGAGGCCCCTATTGATGTTGTCTGGAGTTCTTAGTAATGGGTCCCCCTATACTCATACAGTCCTAGGCTACGCATACCGAGAGCAACGCTCAAGAAGCCAATGACTAGAGAAGCCCTGGCTCAAAGAACGATCAGGACGCACCTCTCTATGCTTTGTTGAAAGTTGCCTTGTGTGTCCATAGAAAAGGGGATGTCTGCTACTGCTGCGAATATACAGCATGTGCATGAGGACTTTCCTGAGATCAAAAACTTTCCTTATGCATGACTCGTTTCCGTTTTTGCACGAACTTTGCCAACCTGTTTTTGTGAACCAAACCATTACATGGTGTCATAACTGGAAAAACATATTACCATTCACAGCAGTGTTTTACTTCTTTCCATTAACTTTGGCAATCAATGAAATGGCTATTATTTGCCTAGTGTCACTTTTTCATATCATGACCGTCCACTACGAGTGACTCCATACTGCTGATTACCATGAAATAGACAACAGATGGAACCCAGATTACAGGATCCACAATCCACAGATTAGGCAGTATTTCTAAACCTACCTAGAATAAAAGATGGATATGCTCATTTTACAGTTCACTATTTTCAATGAACGGGCTCATTCCAATGGCTACATCATCACGATTAGTCTTAAGCTTGTCGCCTTGGATTGATCTCTACAGGGAGGATCTAGTGCTTGGCTAAGTCTTCTTAACCTTTGCTCCAGTTGGTGATGTTTTTCCAATAACTTTTCATCCGACCTGTGCAACACCCTCGCCGATGCAAGCTGGAGGAGTGGTTGCGATACGTCCACCATGTAGTGTCAGCCTGTGTAGTCTATCAGCCCCACACATGTCACTACATCACACTACTAGCCCATATAGGACCACAGGGGAACATTGCGTGTAATCCTGCCTGGTAGGCAGGAGTTAATTGTTTTATGTGATGTCTATGTGTCCCGCATCGAATGTTTGCATCCTGTCTCTGGAGCTGAGAGGTATTGGAGGCAGCCACCACCTGCCAGGGAGATAAAGAAAACCTGGCCAGGAATGTTCTAGAGATCACTCTTAGAGGAAGTTCAGTCAGACCAGAGAGTCTAAGCCAGTCTATCAGTCAGACCAGGGAGTCTGAACAAGTTGACAGAGAGAGAGGAAAGGGGTATCATCCTACTTCAAGGTGATACCTGAAGCAATCCAGGATAAAGCTGCAGCATCCTTCCAGGACACAGCTACCTTCCCAGCCTGCCATTGCCTCCATGCTGGTGATCTACAATCCTGTGGCTCCCTCCAACACCTTCTCCGCACTCCACCATTCTTTTAAGGCACCGTTATTGCTGATGTTCCTGTCGTTTCCAATAAGAACTGTAGTGTTTCTGTTCAACCTCTGCCTCCGTCTGTCCCTGCTACTACGGCTGTCACCATCACGGGCACCCTGTCCCACCACACAGAGACTCATCTCTAGACACCAACGGGTTCCGCCAGGGAGATCCCTACAGCAGTCCTCTCCCTCATCATTTCTTGCAACAGCACCCTTCTGAGACCTACCAGGCTGTAGACATCCCTCCGTTCCCCATACCAAGCCCGTGACACAGCTTGCTTAGTCCGCGACCGCCAGCCACTCAGTTACTAAGCGTGCCCCGGCTGACTCCAGGCCCAGAAAAGCTAGCCCCGGTGGGGGATGTTGCACTTTTCACCGGCATTTTTTTTTTCAACAACATGTTGTCAATTTTTCTTTGTTTTTGGGGATTCTTTCTGACACATTCATACCACTCTATCGTGTGCATGTTGATTTCCATCTACTGCAGCCTGAAGCTACAAGTGCATCGAGCCTAATACACTAGATGCTGCAGCGGTAGGTTCTCGTGAAGGCACCTTTGTTGCTCTTGGATCAGTGCCTGTACCTTACTGCTTGTCACGGGTGGCTCCCGCATCCCGTCCCCGGATCGCGGGCGCGTCCGTGCTCCTCCCGTGGCCCCCGCTCTGCACCCGGTGTCCTTCTATCAACCTCTCCCGGCCCTGCCACTTCCCTCCGACTGCCGTGGCGCGCGTGCCCCGCTCCTCCTCGGGCGCGCAGGCTCGGCGCCGTTAAAATTTAAAGGTGCCAAACGCACGCTAATTGGTGCACTGGCGAAACACCTCAACCTTTAGAATCCTGCCTCTTTCCTGTGTTCCCTGCCGGATCTTTGGTGCCTCATATTAGCCTTAGAGAAAGCTTTCCAAGCGAGTATTCCGCGTTCGATGCTATTCCTGTGTATGCCTGTGTGTTTCCCTCTCCTATCCCTGTGTTACCTTAGTTCTCCCATGTTTCTGTGTTGTCCGTGTTCCTGTTGTCCCGTTCCCACCTGCCTGGACCGCCTTTTGCTGACCCCGGACTTGGAACCTGACGTTCATCTCTGCCGCCTTCCCTGACCCTGTGACCTGGGACCTGACACGGATTGTCATCCGCTAAGGTACCTCCCTCGGCTGCCACCGTGGGCTAGTCACCCCTGGGAACGACCTAGTTGGTATCCTACCGCAGCAAGTCCAACCCGCTTTGCGGGCGGGCTCTGGTGGAATCCAGGTCCGCTAGGGCTCCGGTTCCGGGTGTTGGCTAGTTACAATCTCCGCGCGGTGTCCAGAGGATCCACTGATCCTAACAGTAAGATCCCGGCCATAGGACCCGTCCGAGGCTCCTTCTCCCAGTCAGCCTGATCTCGCCACCAATCGTGATCCACCAGTCCCGTCAGAGTTCGCGCAACAGCGGAATCATCTAGAGCAAGTCCACCGCCATGCCTACAACAACTAACTTGCTACCAACATCCGGCAACAGTCTCCTTAAAGCGGCGCTGCGACCACCCTGCACCCCGGCTTATCTTCCTGCTGCTGAACCCCAGGCTAACGCCCTCCTTTGCCCGGCAGTAATGAGGGAGATCCCAAGATGTGTCAGGGGCTTCAAACCCAGTGCTCCTTGCACATAATAACATCATGCCGTCGCAATTTGCCACAGACGTTCCAAGGTGGCATTTGTCCTCAGCCTTCTTTCCGGGAACCCTGGCCTGGGCTACTCCTCTTTGGGCCCCCCCAAAGAGATGACCGGTTGTGTCTAGCCTCACTGTGTTTCTGTCAATTCCGGTCAGTCTTCTAGGAACCAGCACGAGCCTCCTCTGCGGAGTCCGCATTGTTGAACTTGCGTCAGGGCCAACTCATCGGTGGGGAGTTACGCAGTTCAATTCCCGCACCCTGCTCGGAACTTGCTTGGAACGATGCCAGCCCTCATCGCTACATTTAAGAAAGGGCTCCTCTGCGCAGGACAGGCGCACTGGCAGCTCGGATCTTCCATCTACTCTGAGTGACCATCACCTTGCCACTCGAATTGAGTGCGGTTTTAAAGGAGCACTGAGGAACTACGCTCCGGTATCCCTCAAGGCCGGTTTAGAGGCATTCCTCGCCTGCGCCAGTCCTTCCAAGGCCGCTCCAGCCCTCCTGAATCTTCTGTTGATGAACCCAGCATGGTTGACCGAACCAGTCACTCTACCAGACGTTCCAGACGACGTCAGGAGAACTTGTGCATGATATTGTTGCCAGCCCACAGCCTCGTCGGGACTTGCCCTGTACTCACCCAACGCCCGGTAAACGCAGCACCTAGGCTTTCTCAGGAGAAGCGTCCCTAGGTGTGAATAAAGATTCTCCACGCTTAATTCTCCCTGTACTCCTCAGCAAGTGGCCCGGTACTCCGGTCCAGGTTTCCGCTTTCTGGATCAGGCTCCACAGCGAACTTTGGTAGATTCTGCTGGTCGCCCTGCCATCACTTCCCTGTGGTTCGTCTTGAGAAGCCCTTGTCCATTGCCTCAGTCAGTGGCCCAAATTCTTCTCCGGTGCCTATCTGGTTTCGCACTGAACCCCTCTCCTTCAAGTTGTGCATTGCATAAGAGAGACTCTCCTTTTTTGTGCTGCACAGTGCACTTCCACTTCTTCTTGCTGTGGGTCTCCCCTTGTTGCAGCATCAATGCCCTGGTTCGGGCCTGGCTTCTGGGGAGATTCTCCGTTGGGGTCCGATTGCCCCCACGCTGCATTACGTTTCCACATCCGCTTCCTGTCAGGACTGCTACCTATTGCTCCCAAGACCTCGGAAGGACTTCCAGCCTCCTACCGGACTTTGCAACGTGTGTTTCTAAAAACAAGCCGAGATCCTTCCTCCACATCGTCCCTATGATTCCCCAGTGACCTGCATTGCCTGGATCTTCTCCACCACGGGTCGGTGTATCCGCTTCGGTTTTCCTGAGACTGCCGCTATGTCGGATATGTTTAGGAAATCTGCAAAGAGGTTTCATCCGCAAATCCTCCCGCCAGCTGGCCTGGTTTCTTTTTGTCAAAAAAAATTATGCTCTCTCCGCCCCTGTATAGACTATCGCGGTCTTAACAGGTCACCGTTAAGACCGCTATCCTCGCCGCTTATCAACGGAGCTATTTGATCGTCTGCGTGGTGCAAGAATTTTTTCCAAATGGATCTCGGGGCCTTACACTCTCATCCGCATCAGGAAGGGGACTAGTGTAAACCGCCTTTACACCCTTGATGGCATTTTGAATATCTAGTTAGACCCTTCAGACTTTGTAAATGCGCCAGCCGTTTTCCAGAGTTTGTTTAATGATATTTTCCGGGACCTTTTTGATACAGTTGTGTCGGGTGTACCTGACGACATCCTTGTTTATTCTGTCAATCGTGGAGTCCCACAGTCTCATGTACGGGAGGTTCGTCAGCCGCTCAGGACAAACCCACCTCTAGTTCCCAAGCCTGAGAAGTGCCTCTTTCATCATAGAGCCTTCCATTCCTCGGTCTATCATATTTCCCCCCTTTGAAAAAAATAGGGGGGGGTGTTTGCAGATGGATCCTGCCAATATATCTGCGGTTTCGTCGTGAGCCACGCCCAGTGGGACTGCGAGCTTAGCAAAGATTTCTTGGCTTTGCTATTATTATAGCAATTTATCCCAATCTGCTCATCTATTGTCGCGCCGATTGGTTGGCGCTTACAGAAACGGGGGCTAATTCCCCGTGTCTGGCCACCCATCAGCAAGAAGAAGCCTTCACGAAATTAAAAAACTGCTTTTTTCCTCCGCTTCAAGTCCTTTACCCACCGGATACTGAAAAGGCCGTTCCTGGTGGAGGTTATCCTCCTCTGTTGGTGCTGGGGCATTCCTTACCCAGACGGATCCCAGGTGACGAACACTCACTTGTGTTTCTTCCTTCTCAAAACCTTCTCCTCCGCGGAGAGGAAATTTTCCATTGGAACGGGAGCTTCTAGCCATCAAGCTGGCTTTGGGAAGAGTGCGTCATCTGCTGGAGGGAGCCCGATTTCCAGTCAGCATTTTCACGGACCACTGCCCTCTGCATCCAGGTGGCGTCTACATCATGTGGCGCACCCCAACGGACTATCAGCAATCCACTACTCGTAAAGGCACGGTGCTGCGGTTCCTGTCCCGGTCCAAAAAGAAACTGTAAGTGTGTGTTCAACCTCTGCCTCCGTTGGTCCCTGCTATTATGGTGCCATCATCCAGAACCCTGTCACTAAACAGAGAATCAGACTCTAGACACCAAGGGTTGCCAGGGAGAACCCGCTATAGCACGCCTCTCCACTCATCATGTTTGCAACACAACCTCCTGCTGGAGACCTGCCAGGCTGTAGGACAGCCCTCCGGTTCCCCATACCAAGCACCGTGACACTAGCGTGCCTAGGCCGCAACCGCCAGCCACTCAGGTACTGCGGGCCCCGGCTGACTCCAGGCCCCGAGAAAAGGCTAGGCCCCAGTGGGGGATGTTGCACAAATAAATTAATAAATGTAATGAGTTTATTTGAACACAATTCTTGCCATGTCCTGGTTGTCTTTGGTCATTGACCTCTGCCAAGAATACACATTGTACAACTCTATGAATGACAGCTGTAGCTGGACCCTGCAGGACTTTTCCGCCTCACCTAAGACTACGGTATTTTTATATTTAGTTGCACATTCTAGCTTTATCATCAGATTTATGTAAAGGACATATAATGGCATCATGTGTTCTCTTATGTCATCAGTCACATGTCTATGTAGATTGTGAGGGGCAGTCCCAGGATTTCACTATAAATAATAAAGTTTATTTAAATGCTCTGGGGGGTCAAGGAACGAGATGGAGCACTAAGAAACACGTGTCACCTGTGTCTCTGTCCCTACCCCCACCATCTCCCAAGGTGCGGAATGGTTCCGTTCTCTCTTTATGTTTGTCAGTCTGTCTGTTCAGTCTCACACCCACAGATAGTGTTAGCCATTGCAACGACAGTACAGACTGCAGTGTTCTTAGTAAATGTGCCCCACTGTGTTTTGGTAGCCTGAAACACATCGGGGCACATTTACATACCCAGTCCAGTGGCGGTCCCGCGTCGCGTTCTCCGACGAGGATTCGGGTCTGCCGGGATTCACTAAGGTCTGTGCGCTCGATATCCACCAGGTGTCGCTGCTGCGTCGAGGTCCGCCGGAGTTCACCTTCTTCGTCCCGGTGCATGTGAGTGCTGATCGTGCGACACAAATTCTTTTTTAAATTCCGTGTTTTTTCTGAATCCGTCGGGTTGTCCGATGGCCACGCCCCCAATTTCCGTCGAGTGAAAGCCGGCGCCGATACGCCAAAATCTGATCGGAAATCGCCGGGAAACCCGTCGAAAGTGCGCAATTCGGACCCTTAGTAAATGAGCCCCATCTTCCCTTATCTTGGATGGATGAGCTTTGGTCTGGTCCAGGGAATAGCCGCCGACTACCAAGGCATTTAAAGGAAAGGTAGTCCCTGCTAGTAATAGTGTATTAACTAAGAAATTATTACAGAACACATGCAGGTTTTTTTTGTCAACTTTATTAGCTTGATTTACTCATTTATTCTTTATTGTATTAGATTTCTTCTCCCTCTTGATTCTGATGAATCATCATCATCTTCCTTTCTACGGCTACGGAAAAAAAAAACACATATCTTTTAATCTACTGTGAACTTAAAGGGGTTGACCACTTTCAGCAAATATTTTATATGGTTTGCGTGATGAAAAGTTATATCATTTGTCAATATACTTTCAATATCTCTGCTTGCTGTCCTTCTATAGAAAGCTTTTATGTTTACTCCCAGTGTATAGAAATCTCTCCATGGTGATGTGATGGAGGTGCAGGCGCTCGAGCCGTTAGTATCATACAACTTCTATTACTCTCAGTGATAATAACAGCTCGTGCACCTGCGTGTCCATCACATGACCATGGACAGATCTTTATCCACTGGAAGTACCGTGTTTTTCGGACTATAAGGCGCACTAAAAATCCTTTGATTCTCTCAGAAATAAAAGGTGCGCCTTATAGTCCAGTGCGCCTTATATATGAACCGTACGTACAGACAACAGCTGCCTTGTACTGTGCACAGGTCTGCCACCTGCTGGTCATTCATCCTTATAATCAGGTGCACCTTATAATCCGGTGTGCCTAATATATATGAATCAAGACGTTTTAGCAGGCATTTATTGATGGTGCGCCTTATAATCCGGTGTGCCTTATAGTCCGAAAAATACTGTAAGCATAAAAACTTTATATACAAGGACAGCAAGCAGAGATGCTGAAAACTGCGTGTAATTGATACAGAAAGGCAAATTGTACAACTTTTCATTGCACAAACCATATAAATTATTTGCTGAAAGTGGACAACCCCTTTAAACTAACATTAAACAGATTTTTAATAATAAGATTATTTGGCTTACTGGTTCTTTTCATGTTTCTTTGGTGGCTTCCCCTTCCCACATGATGTTACGCAGCTCCTTTTACAGCAGACAAGTGTCACGGGGCAGTCCTCATCCTCACTACAAACAGTTTCTAGCAATAAATAGTATTGTAATATTGTTATTCCAAGATATGTTCATGAGATTAGTAAAATATGAAACATACAAATATAAAAAGGTTTTACCATTAAGATACTGAAAATTATTTTTGCAATGAATCTTATAAATCTGATGACGCTATACAATGATACTCCTATACCCAGCCTGTATGAGGAGCTCTGTATGTACAGATAAACTATGTTTTTCTGAAATGTATGATGTTTGCTTTCTATGTTGGCTTTTTATGCCATAAAATCAAAACTACGTAACATTTTGGTTTTTTCAACATCTCTGTGTGCTTCAGTTTTAAATAATGAAATAAAAGTCAACCAAGTTTTATGAGTTTAACTGCTGGATACATTTTTGCACTGCTATCAATACATAATGGGGGTCATTTACTAAGGGCCTGAATCGCTATTTTTTGTCGGGTTTCCCGAAAATTACAGTTTTGCGGCGAATTATCCTGTTTTTTTGGCGCACGGGATCGGATTGTGGCGCATCAGCGCCAGCATGCATGCGACGGGAATCACGGGGCGTGGCCATCGGAAAACCAAACGGATTCGGAAAAACCGCGGAATTTTAAAAAAAAAGTGTCACTTGACACGCGCTTACCTGCACCAGGAATTGGATAGTGAACTCCGGCGGACTCTGGCGGACCTCGGTGCAGCAGCGACACCTGGTGGACATCGGGCGCACGACCTTAGTGAATCGCCTGAAGACCCGAATCCTCGACTGAGATCGCCGCTGGATCGCGACAGGACCGGGTAAGTAAATCTGCCCCAATACTTCAACTACAGTATGCCCAAGTGAAGGGGGAGGTGGTCACAGCCGGTGGTGAGTGGTGCTGCGTGTGGCGTTCCTGTCCCCGCGCATGAGCACTTGCTGCAGTCACAAATTTTCAAATGTGAAAATTCACCATTTATTTTTCTACGCCAGACAGGGCCTGGTGTGGATATATAAACACTTCGCAGGACCCTGTCATATACATTAAGAGGTTGAAGCCTCTTGATGTATCCTACGACGGATGAGCAGCGCACGAGCGCTGGCGTATGATAAATAACCCCCTATGTGTCTATATTTGATATGTATTTACTGAATGTGTGTATGAGCAGTGTATATGTTTATAAATGTATATATGAGTATACATGTGAGCGCCAAATAAAGGGAAAGGCAGGTTAAGCATGCACTCTGCCACTCCGAATATGGTGAATTCTGCACTCAGTTATCTCCAACAGTGACATAGAGATGAATAGAGGAGCAGGCACATACGTCTCCTCCTGCTCTGTTCATCAGAGAGTACAGTGAACCCCAACCTGCGTGATCCTTGGGGGGTCCCACAACTCCTGTAATCTAAAAGATATCCCCTATCCTGTGGCTATGGATAAAAGGTAATGTAGCACTTGCTTTAGCTGAAGTGAGCTAGTGATAGATCATAATAAAATTTGGTCATGACAAATTTTAGTTAAAAATCTGTGTTTATAAATAAAACCTTCATATAAATAATAATAATAATTCTTTATTTATATAGCACAGCACAAGGCATGTCAAATTGGTCCCTGTCCCCATGGGGCTCACAATCTAAACAACCTACCAATATGTTTTGGAGTGTGGGAGGAAACTGGAGGACCCAGAGGAAACCCACGCATACACAGAGAGAACCTACAAACTGTTTGCAGATGTTGACCTGGGTGGGACTAGAACCCAGCACTCCAGTGTATTAAATGTTATTAATAAGATACTATAAAGTGTAAGTATTTGTCAGTTTGCTATGTTACTAATAATGTCTTTGTAACATAAAAGTACTTACTGAATTCAGGATCCACACACATGAGGCCACGATAAGATGTAACTGAGAGACCCCATGGATTTATACTACTGTCTCAGCAACACAAACAAAAGATGCTATAGATTACACAAAGGTGTGAATGCAAAACTGAGTGGGCACATGCAGGGGCTATCTATAGACTGAGTGGGCACATGCAGGGGCTATCTATAGACTGAGTGGGCACATACTGAGTGGGCACATGCAGGGGCTATCTATAGACTGAGTGGGCACATGCAGGGGCTATCTATAGACTGAGTGGGCAATTGTGTATAATGTTATGTATCAATGTGGGAGGGGGGCACAAAAATCTTCCAGTCAGGGGCCCCTGCTCCCCAGGCAGACTGCTGCATCCAATGCATGGAAAGGAATGGACTTCAGGACCAGCAACTAAACCACATGCGCATTCACTCTATTTAGCTTAAAAAAAAGAAAAGCTATGAATGTAATAGATAAACAGATTCAAGCTTCTCAAGGCTGGCCTTACAATCAACTAAATACGAATTCCACAATGAGGCAGCTCTCCAAAAAAGATTACTTTTATTCCACCACCTTTTTCACAACAGCAAGGGCTTTAGTGAAGCCATTATCAAGCCTAACCAGTTTCTAAAGGGCAGAAGCAGGAGGAGGAAGACCAGTAGGTGAAGGAACGGAAGCAGAGTTATTGCCTGCTGCTTCTGGAGAAGCCTGAATGCTGGGGAAGAGTTGCTGTTTGCTGGGAGATTTAGCACCCTGCCCACTCCTTGACCAAAAATTCTACATATTGCAGACATTTCACATAGTAGCAAGTAAGGAATTTTTATACCAAACACCTGTCTCTGCCCAGCTCGGTGACAGATGGGCTCTGGCGTAGGCTGGGTCTTCCACGGTCACGTTTTACTCCAGCTCTGCCATCGCTGCACTCCTGGATGATCTGCATGCTGCCACCCTCACCCTGGCGATGAGGCCTTGCTTCGGCTACAATGTATGATCGACAACTGGATATTCTATGTTGGAGGGCCCCTAGTTGAGTACTGTCTGGAGGTTCTTAGTAGATGGGTCCCCCTAGAAGCATTCAGTCCTGGGGCTCGCAGTAGCTGAGAGCAACGCTCAAAAGCCAATGACAATAGAGAGAGCCCTGGCTGCAAAGACGAGCAGGAACGCGACCTGCTCTATGCTTTGTTGAAGTTGCCTTGTGTGTCCATAGAAAGAAAGGGGATGTCTGCTAGCTGCTGAATATACAGCATGTGCATGAGGACTTTCCTGAGAATCAAAAAAACTTTCCTTAGTGCATGACCGGTTCAGTTGTTGCACGAACTTTCCAACCTGTTTTTGTGAACCAAAACCATTACAATGGTGTCATAACTGGAAAACATATTACCATTGCACAGCATTGTTTTACTTCTTTCCATTAACTTTGCATTCAATGAAAATGGCTATTATTTGCCTAGTGTCACTTTTCATAGCATACCGTCCAATACGAGTGACTCCAGACTGCTGATTAATGTAAAGTTTACCAGGAAATAGACAACAGATGGAACCAGATATACAAGGATCTCACATCCCACAGATTAGGCAGTATTTCTAAACCTACCTAGAATAAAAGATGGATATGCTCATTTTACAGTCACTATTTTCAATGAATGGGCTGATTTCCAATGGCTACATCATAACGATGAGTCTTAAGGACTTGGTCGACCTTGGATTGATCTCTACGAGGGAGAAGCTAGTGCTTGGACTAAGTATTCTTAACCTTTGCCTCCAGTTGGTGATGTTTTTCAATAACTTTTCATCCGACCTTGCACCACAGTCTTTTTTCAACGAACATGTTGTCAAATTTTTCTTTGTGTTGGGAGTCTTTCTGACTTCATCCACTCTATCGGTGTCCATGTGGATTTCCATCTACTGCAGCATGAAGCTAACAAAGTGGCATCTAGCTATTACTATATGGCTGCAGCGGTATGTTCTCGTGAAGGCACCTTGGTTGGCTCTTGGATCAGTGCCTGTAACCTTTCTGCTCATGATTCCCGGAGTGAAATGTCTACATATTGTCCAAAATAATTCAGTTTATGATCAATCAGCTAGCATCACCACTTCTATAGATTTTAGTAGTGACTGTACATATGTTGTATGGCTCTTCATTCTCACTACCACTTTAGCTTTTCTGCTTTTCTTTGTTTCAACTTCCATTATCCTTCTGTCGCTTTGGAAGCATGCCAAAACTATGACAAAAAATAAAGATACATTTCGATATACTCAGCTTGATAAACTATCCCAAGCCGCTAAAACTGTGACATCTCTCCTGGTGTTATGTATATTATTTTATGGAACTCTATGCATTCTATTCTCCAGTATGTTTACATTTGGCACGCTTTCCTTTAACATTTGCATGTGTGTCATCTCCTTGTTTCCATCTCTGAAAGCTACAATCCTAATAATGGGCAACAAGAAATTAAAAGCTCCTATCATTGAGTTTTTTATAAGTCCAAAAGTCAGCTAAGAGACACATGATTGGATGAATTATAAGATCCTAAATTGTATGCAAATGTATGTTATTACGGAGCGATTTTGGTTTTAAGGTAATTTTGTTCCTTGGATCACTTTTTGTAGGTATGAAAGGATGACAATCAAAAACAACAAATACATCCCACGGCTTGGCCGGCGTCCAGTGGCACGTTCTCCGGTGCTAAGTCGGGTTCTGCCGGGATTCACTAAGATCGTGCGCCCGATATCCACTAGGTGTCGCTGCTGCGCTGAACCCCGCCGGAGTTCACCTCCTCCATCTCGGCGTATGTGAGCGCTATTCTTGCGACACAATTTTTTTTTTAAATTCCACGTTTTTTTCCGAATCCGTCGGGTGCGCCAAAATCCCGGGCCAATTCGACGCAAATAGGAAAAATTTGAGAAACCCGACGAAAATGCGCGATTCGGACCCTTAGTAAATGAGCCCCAATATATCAAGTGCTAAATAAAATAAATGTATCCTGCTGTCCGCTCATGGGGTGGTTTGTCCAATCCTAGTTCTCTCTGATTCTGTGTCTGTGCTCAAGGTGCTATGGTAGCCCGAAACACATCATCTTTAATCTTGAAATCCTTAATCTAGCAGAAATCTGACACCAGTTTTAGCCACACAAAGCTGTGGAAAGTATTAAGTATAAGCATTGGTTATCTGTGTAATCATACCTGTGTGTGCTGTTAGTAGCAGCAGGACTGTGAAAATTGAATTGATATTCCAGGATTGTAGCTGGACTTGGAGGTCTTTGTTGAACTGGCTTGTGAGATTTCTCTACTGTATACAGTACAGTATGGTTAAGCAGTGACATAAAGTTGTCTACAGTTGGAATGTGAATCACTGTAATTAATTTAACAAATCTTATAAGTTTCAAACAGTTTCCTTGGACACATGTACCTGCTGGCTGTATAATTATTGGCTGGCTGTATCTTTAAAAAATGTGGGTTGTCATAAGGACAAGGATTAACAATAAAGTAATTGCAGTAGTTGCCAGCTACATTTATTTCCACGAGATAAACTCCCGTGCACAAGCCCTGCAGTCCAGGACGGAGCTCACTCACTGATGCACGCTGATTCACACTCACTCACTTCCGGCATCAGCATGTGGAGAACTACAAGCTACAGACAGATAAGTTCTTTGTCTGGTGAGGCACAGCAGATCTATGTCTTGTGGAATAGCAGAGATGTAAGAGAGCTGACTGTCATTGTGTGTAATAGCCATCTCATGGATCTCATCTGCTCTGATCCGTCTCATTTCTCTCTTTCTATGTGTCAGATACTAGTACAATGTTCAAAAGCTAAATGTATATGGACCTGTACCCTGATAATATAACCACATTGTCAACTCACAGCACTAGATGGATCATGACGTGTCTGCTTAAAGAGTTCCCACCCACACTCTGGAATCTTACACTGACCATCAATGAGTGATAGGAGCTAAAACAGCAATAAAACTGAGTAAAATAGTTTTAAAGGGTTAAAAATGATCTTTATTGTGTTAACATCACTAGGGGGTAAAGATTTGAGAACTTTCTTCCTTGGGAAAACCCCTTTAATAAAAAGATCACAGAGCAGTCTCCCTGACAGTACATTTAGGGTATGGAGCATATTGATGGATAGGATGATTACAATGGCCTGCCCAGCTAACAGATGAGGCCATATTGTGCTGTGCAGAGGCATCATGGAATTGACAGCAAAGCTGGGAACAAAAGAGAGCAGAGATCTTTTTGAGACCTTTTGTTGCCAAAAGTAAGTGCAATATGTATATAGAAGTTAGGAGTGTGAATATATGGTCAGCTGAGGGCACAAGGACGGCAAGTTGTGTATCAACTTAAAGGGGTTGTCCCCTTTCAGCAAATAATTGATTCTGCAATATACTTTCTTTATCCATTCCTCCCAGTTTTCTAGATCTCTGCTTGCTGTTCTGCTATTAGAAGCTTCTGTGTTCACTTCCACTGGATATAAATCTGTCCATGATCATTTGACGAACACACAGGTGAACGGCTCATTAGTATCACAGAGAGTAAACCACAAACCTTGTCCCATTACAGCAAATTAATGTTATTGTTTGTATCATAAAACTTTATACAACTTTCCTATACACTTTCTGTTCCTCAATTCCTTGCGGTTTTCTAGATCTCTGCTTGCTGTCATTCTAGAGAAAGCTTCTGCGTTCGTTTCCAGTGGACACAAATCTGACCATGGCCACACAGGTGAACGGCTCGTTATATGACACAGGTGCATGGCTCGTTATATGACACAGGTGCATGGCTCGTTATATGACACAGGTGCACGGCTCGTTATATCACACAGGTGCATGCTCGTTATATCATACACACAGGTTCACGGCTCGTTATTCCACACAGGTGCACGGCTCGTTATATCACACAGGTGCACGGCTCGTTATATCACACAGGTGCACGGCTCGTTATATCACACAGCTCTGATTACTCTCTGTCCACTGGAAGTAAAAGCAGAAGCTTACTATAGATTGACAGCAAGCAGAGATCTAGAAATCCATGAGGAATTGATACAGAAAGTATATGGGAAAGTTGTCTAACTTTTTATTACACAAGCAATTACGTTAATTTGCTGAAATGGGAAAACCCCTTTAAGGATAATCTTAGCGACAATAAACAAAAGAAACTGTATGTTTATAAAACTGCTATTGTACATCCGTGGAAGACGCCACACTCACAATACTTCTAATCATGGGAGAATTTGTTTGACAAATATTTTTCATTTTCATTTAAATGAGCACTATTTTCAAATTTATTACCTTAAAGCTGATAAGTATTGCGCGTGAAAGGACTCCAGACTGAGCTCTAATCCTTTTCTATGTAATTGATCATGAAACCACATTGGGGTCGGTGTCTGCATTGGCTTTGTTACCGACCTACTCTCGTGAAAGAAGATACACATGTAATAGTGTGGAGCGTTTTCTAGACATTTCTGGCTCCGAGACCATTTCTGTCCCTGGGACCCAAAATATGGTTCCCGGCCCAGAAACTGTGTCCAACAGTCCCTGCTATACCAGTTTTCTTTTGGTCTACTTTCCGCCGTTAACAAACAGCGCCCAAAAAGGGCTGCAGACAACATATGAATTGTGTCTGAGTTTCCACTTCCGCCAACGCACGCCCCTTTTTTCGGAGAAGATCGAGCAACGGAAAAGGGGTCATTTAAACATAAGGTCTGGAGCAAACATGTGGTGAGAGCGCCACAAAACTGGCGGAAACGCCATAGTAAATGTCCCCCATTGAACTTGCTTTGGACTTGGATGTGTCTCAGAGTGCAATGCACATGTGATGCATCTCCATAGACTTGTATGGTGTGTTTTTTATAAAGGGTCAGAGTGAAATGCAAGTTGTGCACATGAAAAACACACACAGAACACACACATGAAAAAGATACATCTAGACGGCCGTAGACAGCAATGGAGGCCTGGCGGCGGTATGGTGGCACAGATCTGGGCCATCCCAGGAAAAATCGAGGCATGCTGAAAAAAAACTGTAAAGCGCCCCATTTTTTATGGGTGGAGCAACACAATGGGTGTGGTCAGAGCAATGTGGGTGGGAGAATATAAACGGAGACACATGTTGGTGTGATGTTGGTGAATTTGGTGCATATAAATAACACATTTATCCTGACCCAGGACGATGACCAGGTTTAATGTAATGATGGCCGCAGCATGCCCCAGTCATAAATTATTGCCCACAACCTGCCCCACACATGTGCCCCGCCCGTCCCAGACACGAATTAATGGCCCCCCCCGCCTACCCCAACACAGATTCTAATGATCACCCCCAGTATCATTTGGATTGTGGAGTTTTGGTTTTCGTTTTCAGAAATGAGAATCACATTAGACATAACAATTCCTTTACATATGGAAACATTACAGGCCCAAGGAGATTTTTTTTTTTTTCCCCTTTTTTAATTTGCTCATTGATTCCTTCTTGTATAAGATAACACCTAAATGTTCTCCCCTTTGGAAATGAAATTATCCAGATTAATCTTGATCCTCATCAACATCCTCATCTTCCTTCTCTTCCTCTCCGTTGCTACAGAAAAAAAAACAGATTTAAATAATTGTGAAACTACATTGAAAAATAAACCACATTTAATAATAAGATGATTTGGCTTACTGTTCCTTTCCTTCATGGTCTGCCTCCCCTTCCCATCTGATGTTACCTTCTTCCTTCACAACAGACAAGTGTCGCAGGGCGTACTCATCCCTCACTACAACAGCTTCGAGCAGTAATAGAGATGGGATACAGTTATTACAGAATTAGGAAAAGTATAAAACATAGAAAGAGATTGAGATCAATGTGGTTCATGAAACAGATTGATTAGGTCTGCAAAGAATGTTCAAAATCCTAAACGTCTAGTTTTGTAAGTACAGGCATCCCCGCGTTATGTACAGATAGGGTCCGGAGGTTTGTTGTTCTTAGAGTTAATTTGTATGTAGGTCGAAACTGTATATTTTTAGAATTATAGATCCAGACGAAATTTGGCCCCAGTGACAATTGGAGTTACATTTTGTAATGGACCAAGAGTATGTCAATAAAGCTTCAGTCTGACACCTTACAGCTGATCATTGCAACTGGGACTATAGTAACATCAGAAGAGGTCACCATAGGTCATAGGGTCTGTCTGCAACTATGGGTTGTATGTAAGTCGGGATGTCCTTAAGTAGGGGACCGCCTGTACCGGTAATGTTGCCTTAAATGTGCAGATATACGATGGGCACATTTACTTACCCGTCCCGTTGACACCGCTGATCCGGAATGTCCGACGAGGATTCGGGTCTGCTGCGATTCACTAAGATCGGCGTTCCATTTCCTGCATGTGTCGCTTCCCCGCTCCCCGCTGAGTCCGTCCGATATTCACCTTCTTTTCTTCCCGGTGCATGTAAGTGCCTGATCTGCGCACACAATTTTGGTTTTTAATCCTGGCTTTTGCCGAATCAGTCGTGTTTGTCCACGTCCGCCCCCCCCAATTTGTGTTGCATGCAAGCTGACGCCAATGCGCCGCAATCCGATCGCGTGCGCCAAAAACCCGGGGCAATTCAGCGCAAATCTGAAAAAAGTTGTGAAACCCGACGGAAATGTGTCCGACGGACCCTTAGCAAATGTGCCCCAAAATTTTTCATGTTTTTCGATGTATGACGCTTGGTTTCTATTCTTGTCAAACAGCATCTTTTTTGCTGTAAAATCAAAAATTTATAAAATATCAGCCACAATATATTCAGCTGCGCAGATACAAGTGTGATCAAAAATGTGGGTAAAGTTGTAGATACCCACCCCTTGCAGGCCAAATGTGGTAACACTTGGGTCAGAGGCAATAACAAAAGAAACTGTATCTTTATAAAACTATTAAATGTATGTCCATGGAAGGTGCGACACTCACAATCCTTCCAATCATGGCAGAATTGTTTGACAATACTTTTCACTTTTAATTAAATGAGCAATAGTTAAATTGTACATATTATTGCAAAAAAATCTCTCTCTTATACATTTTCAAACATGAAGATGCCAAATGATAGCCACATGGGGACATTTATCATGCACCAGCACATCTTCTGCCAATCCGGATAACACCCGTCCCTCCAGTGCTACTTACAGTATGGAGCTGCACATAGTACAAATTGCATTCGGCCTGGCATATAATTGTTCTACTACCATGGACCATTGATGTAGTATTCTCAATGTAAACGTCTGAACAAAAACCCATAGGGCACCATTTACCAAGAATGTGGGAACTGTATTAAGTATAATTCGGTGCGACAGATTCTTAAGAACCTGCGCCAAAATTCATGTCACTAATCTGCACTGGCCCAACCAACTTTTTTCTGGTGCACCTTTAACATAGGGAAGATGACGACTTTACAGTTCAACCAGGCGCAGTTTTCTAAGTAGGCAGAGTTTATCCAAGATGGCTACCACCATGATACTACAACTCCCATATCCCTAAAGTTATCAGTAACTGCTCCTCCCTCTCATGATTGTTCCGCTCTGTTACCATTGTAATGTCTTTGCAACATAAAAGTACTCACTGATTCAGGATCCCCACAAACGAGAGCCACAGTCCGGTGTCACACAAGCACTTCTGGGCTCCTTGCATTGGTGTCTGATGAACAGTTTCCCCAATGTGCGTTTACGCCTCCTGGACACGGAGGCCACAAGCGCGGCGCTGTGTTACTGGACACTTTGGGTGCACATACCGCGCTTCCCACAATATACTCTGCCAATACATGATAACCATATTACATCATATACACTGTTATATCACAATATCACATATAGTAAAGCCAATCCTCTTAACCATCCTTCCCCACTACTGTCATGGCATAAGGCCACAGCAAGCAGGGCGGCAGATGATCAGTGCTCTCCGCATAATGGAGTCAGGCAAAATCCCTTCCCCAGAGAGAGACAAGCACTAGAGAGATGTACTGAGAGACCCCATGGATTTATACTACTCTGTCTCAAACACACAACACAAAGATGCTATAGATTACACAAAGGTGTGAATGCAAAATTTCCACTTCAAGGGTTCATTTTTCACTTGAGATAAAAATAATGATCCAAAAATAAGCAGAAAAATATTTCAGGAGCTTTACATTTTAAGATCATGTGACAGGGCTGTCACTATGAATGGAAAGTAACCCATAGCAATTGTTCTTTCTACCTTTTTTTCTATAACTTTTTTAAAGTCTTTGTTCAAAAAATACCTGTAAGTCCTGAAACTGCTTAGGCAGAAGAATAGATTTGCCCAAATGAACTACTTACCCATCATACTGGTCCAACTCACGCGGCTTTCCTGTACACTATGTCTATATGTAACCAGCCCATTTAAATGGGGCAAGCAATGGTCCCAAAGACCCGGGCAGTGTCCCGCAGCCGCTACACACCATTAAAGAAAAAAATAACTAAGTACACCAACCATTCGTCGACCTCCCTGGGTGCTCTTCTCCCCTCACCTATCTTCATCTGTTTCGCTGACCCAGCTCCGTCGCTCGACCCGCGGACACACAGAGGTTGCACTACAGTAAGAAGATGAGAGGGGAGAGGAGGAGCCGAGGGGGGCAATGGAAGGTGAGCCAGTGTACTTGGGGGCTGGAGTGTGCTGGCTACCTATATACTGTGGGGGGCGAGGTAGCTGGCTATCTATATACGGGGCAGTGGTGCTGGCTTAACCTATACACTGGGGGAGGTTTGCTAGAGCTACCTATATACTGGGGCATTGGTGCTGGTACGTTCGGTGATGCTATCCTATTGGGCAGTGTACTGACCTTTTCGGGACATGGTACAAAAATTTGGCGTGCACTGTACTGAGGGAGTGGTATACATATATATTGAGCGGCTGCATGATGCTACGTAGGTTTAATGCATAGAGCCGTGTGATACATATATCTGAGGGGGATTTTTATCAAGTTTTTTGAACTCCGTTTTCTAATATCATTGTTTTGATTCTTAGTTTTCTTCTCCTGTGGTTACCACGCAGGCCCTCCATGCTGAGGTGACTGCCATTCAAAATGTGGGCCATACATCGGTATTCAGACGTAATTATATGACAGGCCCACTACATAGATTATGGATATCCATACCTGTATGTCCGACTTCGTAGAAAGTGGATGACCATATGACCCTCTGAAAATAGGACGTCTATACAAATTGATTTCTCACGAAGTCTCTAAATGTAACTAGTAGGCTGAAATCTTTGTCCCTCTGAACAGTTAAACATGGTCGTAGCTTGTATATTATAGCAGCTCCTTCCTCCACGTTCCATAACCATTAGTATTACATCTTTTTTAGAATCTGTCAGAAACTTCACTAGAAGCAATGTTTCAGAGATACATACCACATCAGCACCGCTGTTTCCTGCATAATGTGAATCCGCAGACTCGACCATATCAAAGGTCATTTATATGGATTGGGCACTGGTGCCTCTTAGAGCCAAAATTAAAAACACTGTCTATTGATCCGGGGAAACAGGCTCACATAATGGTAAAAATGTCATAACTCTAAATGCGGGGCCTTGTGTCTGACTATATCACCCCGCGAACTGTTGAATTGATGATGGCAAAGTGCTATACTCAGTCGCACTGGGGAAGTGACCCTGCAGTTCGGGCATGGCACTCTCCTGTGACGCCGAATTGTCACCAGTTGGAACTCCGGGAATCGCGCGGACTGGTTAGTAAACATATCCTCGATATTGTCAGGAGTTTTTCATACACTGCTGGTTCATCTTTCCAGCCAATGGCGTACACGCTGCCAGTGTTATATGAGGTACGTGTAGGGTCGTACTGCACATGGAGGGGCACTATTATTCCTCCTCTGCACTTACTAGGATCCTATAGGTGGCGCGATTTCTTTGAGCCCTTATTCACGATGATGCACAGGTCCTACTAATGTAGCTATCGCTAATCTGGTCCTATTTGGTAAACCAAATACAGTGGAAGGCCCCACCTTGTTTCCTCGGGACACATGACCTCCAAGCATGATCATATCTGGTATTTTGCTATGAAATTCACTGGTTACATCTTTCTTAGCACGGCTCCAATCAGGACTTATATACAGGATAGGTATAAAAGGCACTGCAGTCATCTATATGAAGACGCAATGTATTGATCTCTTCTGAATGGACCGGAATTGGTTTGCTTATTGGCAAGCAGTGTACTGTGCATCGAACTCCCTCAGACGTCATGAGAAAATGGCCTGTCATTGCTAGGCTTTGAGTACAGTAAGATATTGTAATCTGCGTATTAGTCTTTCATTTTTTTTTTTTTTTTTTTATAAAAATGATAGAAAACGTGGTTGAGAACTCTTCGCCTTGACGGAGACACGTGCAGATAGGAATTATGGAGTGCATTTTCGGGACGCCTCTCCCGCTTGTAAGTAATTGCCCCCGATGGCCGGATTTTTTCTCCACTGTGTCATTACCTGGTTATCTTCTTCCGGAGTAATTCCGGTCCTCCTCCACAAACTTTGAAAGACATCTGATTGGTATTCACTTCTTGTAATGGATCTCCTATAGAGTGGACCAGAGTGGGAGCCTTATCCAGGATCCTATGTGCTAGACCTCCGACCATCAGGGCACTAGGTATAACAACAAAATGGATAGCTCTAATTCAATTAAACCATGTCCTCTTTGGGGCCTCACTGACTCCAGGGGAGCCTAGATTCAGCATCTACAGCGCCAAGGATTGCAACTCAGTATTCACTTTATTGGGCAGAATTCTCAGACGGTAGCGCAGTACGCTGAAATAGACCCAACCCGATATTATAGCCTAGCCACCTCATACGGAAGATGCCCCGATTCTTGCTGGAGACTTGTGATCATTCTCTATGCCAGGAGAATTGCTACACCCTCTCAAAGTCCAGAAATCAAACAAAGGGGGAACTATAGGGTCTATACTATCGCCTGCGCGCTGGCTCAACTCTCGAATACCATGAGTCACATCGCAAAGATGTGATGTTTCTCCGTTGTGGATGTTTTCTGTCTGACCTAACATTCTCACAAACTACAAGTGTTGATGTTGGATTTTTACCACCTTGGGGGTGGTCCAGTTTACTAACATTGTCGTTTTGTGCGGTGAATCTGTTGCCTTATAAAAAAGACATTAACAATGTCATTGGCGCATCTTATTAGCAGCATACATCATTATTAAAGACCCGAATCGTCAATATTAAAGTTCTGGCCCAGCCAAGAATGATCATTTTTTTGTAGATTATTTGGAATACAAATTTTTAGCCTTCCTATAGTACAGTATTTTTTGATCGCTAGTTCAAAGTCTAAGCCACATCATAATCTAAACTCTATTCTATTAGCTACATATATATCAGGGACTGGGATATACGTGGCCAAACCTTGCACAGTGTTGCAAGAGGCACTTATGTGTCTACATTTAGCTACAGTTCAAATAAGCACTGGATTCAGCTCACCTGGTTGAGAAATATATAAGTCTCCCAAAAGTACGGTGCTGATTTCCGTCGGAATCCGTTTCTCTTTCTCTGAATACCCCCATTTCAATACGCAGTGCTAGACCTTTCCACACTGGAGGGGGGCGTAATATAATGTTTCTGTGGTAATGCTTTAAACGTAAATGACGCGGAGCAACTCTATATCATCGTGATCGACAAGTGCTATCATATGTTTGGCCACGTTACATTTTTGTGGGTTTGGGCACTAACAAGGCATTACATACCCATACTACAGATTTTTTGACATAAGCGTAAGGACTCAAGCCACATCTACTCCTGGTGATACTTCTAGAGTTCATAAAAGGCTCCCGGACTATACGTGCCAGCCCTATTTTAAGCAATGCATCCTGTGTGCCAGCTATTCAGAGGACAGCGTAGTCGTGAAGAGATGGTTTCATTTGAGCCGCCTCTGGGTCCCCTGGATCTTCCTCTTCAGGGGACCTTGGAGGTAAGCTACAATCCAAATTTTCTCCATCACTTTCTTTGTATTGGTGAAACCAGATCCACAACTTACAACCTGTGATACACAGCTCAATATGTTACTGCTTAATTGTCATGTTGGCACTTGCGACATCAAGTTGATTTTGGTTGTAGCACTCTGTCTCTGTTGTTGGGCACTCTGTCTCCAAAGGTTCTCCATCACTGCTGTTTGAGCTCCCGCTCTCTGTATGTTCATTGCTGCATGTGCAGAGCACCTCACAGAGAAGATGGCGCCGAAAGGCTTGATCCCCCCTATAAGGCTCCATCCCTGGAATCGATGACAAATAAGGAAGAGAAGAAGAGTCGGGGTTAGTGGATATATCGGAACAAAGTAGTAAACATGAATGGGGACTGGCACTCACGTTGTTCAAGTAGAAGACTACGTCAGGTACAGTAATAAGAATAGAACGCCATACACATCTGGCGTGTTTCAAACCATCAGTCCTTTTTAAATCATAGATGTCGGCTGATATATCGTGCTACCCAGTACGCAAAGCCACTTCACCACAGGTGCCCGACAATCTGCAGTCCTTCAACCCTCCAATATATACAAAGTTCTAAAAAACTATAACCACAACCAAATAACAATCATTATAAACATCAATAGTTTTTAAAATCAGGTTCATTTGTAACATTAAGACCTTTGGGAAATATGGCGTCATAGTTAGTACCAAAAGACTTCTCTATCACCTCCCCTGGTGTTGGGCTTAACCCTTTCTATACACTAAATCTAAGTCCATGTTTACACATAAAGTGCTTAGCTACATTAAAACATTGCTACATTACTACCATCCCAAATAGAAAATCCACTATAATTGAATTTTAATCTTTGCTTTTGTAATCTATACTTTTCTTTTGTTTGGGCTCTATAAATTCAGAGGACTCATCATTATATCTGATCTGTTCTCTTGTCTCTCCTCTGGTGGAAGGGATTTCTTCATGTGACTCCATTGCTCAGAGCATTTATCATATGTGGTTGTTTGCTGTGGCTCATGCCCATGACATGTGGAGAAATTGATGGTAAGACGGACTTAGCTTTACTAATATTATTCATAATAAAAATATATGTACTATAGTACAGTATTGTTTTTTGGTTATTGGCAGAGTATATTGTGGGAAAGCTTATTATTTGCCCAAATAAGTCCAGCACATCAGCTCCCGCTCTTGTGCCTCTTGCCGTGTCCAGGAGGCGTAAACTGCACATTGAGAAATGCTCATCAATGCCAACTGCACACAGGAGCCCAGAAGTGCTTTACACACCGGCTGTGGCCTCATGTGTGTATATTCAGTGCGCACTTTTACATCACAAAGACTTTATAAGTAAAATGAGTGGGGGGTCCTGTACCACTGGGAAAGCCCTTTATATCTGGTCTCTGGGTTTTAGTAGAGCTTTAAGTGTTTATTAAGCTTTAATTGTTTAGTTAATGCTAAACTTTCTGTCACAACTCTGGAGTAGAAGACTGTAATAGGCAGAAGGGTTCTGGAGTCGTGGAACATCTGGACCACCGCGGGAGATGATGGTACTAGCCGCCACCTGGGACCGGAGTCTAAGTGGCACCTGGTCTTCGCCAGAGCCCGCCACAAAGTGGGATGGTCTTGCTGCGGCGGGGTGCCACCATGTCCTTCCACGGGTGCAACTAGGCCCATGGTGGCAGCCAAGGTAATACGGGGGTAGATGCAGACACCGTCCGACCTGAGAGACAGCATATAGGATGCACGCAGGCGGAACACAGGAGTGGCCACGTTACAGGCAGGCAGAACTGGTAACGGGAACACAGCCAGGGAGGGTTGACAGGAACACGGAGGAACACTGGTAACACTGGAACACGGATGAAACACAGGGAACATTGTAGGGCTTTCACTTAGCAGGAAATGCTGAAGATCCGGTGAGGCAGGAAAGGAGGTGCCAGAATATAAGGGCGAGCTGGATTAACCAGCTCCAATCAGGAGGACGCTGGCCCTTTAAGTCCAGGAGAGCCGGCACGCCCGCGCCCTAGGAGCAGGAAGCAGGAACACAGCCAGGAGCGTGGAGAGGTGAGTCCAGGCCGGGGAGCGGGGCAGCAACAGTGGGAACCGCGGCATGGATCGTGGGGACACCGGTGACACCCGTGACACCTTCCCTTATTGTGAAAAAAGGAACTATATTTTTTCTAGAGGTGCAGATTAGAGATGAGCGAGCACTAAAATGCTCGGGTGCTCGTTATTCGAGACGAACTTTTCCCGATGCTCGGTGCTCGTCTCGATAAGAGCCCCATTGAAGTCAATGGGATACTCGAGCATTTTTTTTGAAGGGGACCAAGGGTCTGCACAGGAAGCTTGGCCACACAACCTGGAAACCTCAGAAAAGGATGGAACCACGGAATGACAGGAAACAGCAGGGTCAGCATGCATGGATGCCTCTGAGCTGGCGTAATGCACCATTATGCCAAATTAGGCAACAGCATGCCATGACAGGTGACAGAATGAGGCAGATAGCATCTAAAACATCCAACAATTGACCCTGACACTATAGGGGACGGCATCAGAGGCAGCGGAGCAGCGCAGGCTAAGAGTGGCATGGCGACATACCCCAAAATGGACTCGGTTCAAACCAATTTAAAAAATTCCTTTGGGCGAGGATAACGTGTAGCACTGTATGTATCATTATTTTGCCTGGTTAAGGCGTCAGAGAGGAACCAAAATGGTGAGCAAGAAGCTCTGAAATGATTTCCTACGTGAACAAAAGGTGACGGTATTTTATCGATAACACAGCTGGGTGGCGACATAGTGACCAGTTCCAAACGTATCTGGTGAAACACCCGAAAAATGAGCCTGACACAGCTCGTTTGATAAGGGACGACATGTGGAGGCAGCCATGGAGACGACTTCCATGATTAAAGCGACAGTATGGGGCATTCATATTGCGCTGCTATGATTGAAACTTTCATGTCCTCCAGCTGGCGGCGACAGATGGGTCGAGTTTTCCCCTATGTAATCTGGTGAAACACCTGAAAATTCTGCCTGACACACGCTCTTTGATAAGGGATGATATGCGATATCCTCTCGTCTCGCGCTCCAGCGTCTGGGTATAGACAGTTGAAAGTTGCACACTGGAGACATTTGTGGAAGCTGTGGAGGATCGTGGGAGGTGAAATGGACAGAAACAGCAGGGGCAGCGCATGCATGTATGCCTCTGGTCGCTTAATCTTGGGATGGTGAGCTGGCGTCTCCGCTGCCGGCGAGCTTTCGCCTGTCCAAAGCCCCTGTCTCTCGCCTCCTCCCCACCCAAAATGGGCCGGGGGGCCAGAACGTTTTACTTTGAAAAAGTTATAATTTCAAAGCAGGCGGGGTCGTTTGAATATTTCATCTAGGAATAATGATAGCATCAGCGGTTCTATTTTTAATATTTTTCGGAAATGGTCCATGATTAAGAGCAACAGTATGGGATCCCATATGGCGCGCATTATTGCACTTCAGTCTCCACATGGCGGCGACATGGCCCGAGTTCCATTATGTTTTCTGGTGAAACACCTGAAAATCCCTGCTTGACACAGCTCGTCTGCTAAGGGACGATGTTGGAGGCAGCTATATGGACGACTTTTGGAGGCCATCTATTGGAGATGAGGTGTTTGAGGTATCAATGGATACAACAGTAGGCACTTAAGGACGACTGTGAGCTGCAATGGAGACAATTAAATTTGGATATGCCTGTATGTGGCAGTCCAAAATTTTCAAACCAAAGGAGCAGGTAAGGTGGTCTCCAGAAAAATTTTAATAGATTGAGTGCCTTTATGTGGCAGTCCAAAAAAGTTACAAACCAACGACCTGGGTAGGTGGCCCTCCAAAAATTAAATACATGACTACCCTGTATGTGGCACTCCCAAAATTGTTTAAAACAGAGGACCGGGTAGGTGGCCCTCCAGAAAAATTAAATACATAGAGTACTATGCTAGAGTCCATTGGCCCTTGCAAAAATAGCAGTTTCCTCTGCTTTAGTGTAAAAGAGGGGAGAAGGAGGAAATGAGATGAGGCAGTGCAAAATTATCTCAGGTTTGAGCTTCTTTCTTCACCTGTGGAGAATGGAATCCTGAGAAATCCAGGCCTTGTAATTCATCTTGATAGCGTCAGCCCTGTCAGCGCTGTCAGTCGACAGGCGTGTACGCTTATTCGGTGATGATCCCCATGCACTGAAACCCTCGACAACCCTAAGCGGGGCAAAAAAAGGCAGGCAAGAACCTCCAAGGTGTACACGCTGTTCTGCACGTGTCTAGCTTTGAAACCCGTAGTTTTAGATCTGTGGATCATTTAGGGGACGAGTATGGTCCGCTACGTACTCCCCACACATCTTCTGTAAAGATCAGCCCTACGCTCTCCCATGATGCGCCGCAGCGGCCACTCGATAAATTCACTCCCACTGGCCTGACTGTCATTTCCTCCTCCTCCAACTCTCTTCTTCTGGCCAACCCCCTACAGTGAAGGACCGGCATCTGCCCCTCTTCGGTCTCGCCAAATTCTCCTCCTCTTTTCCCCCTCCCCCCCCCTTTCATCCTCCTCCACCTCCTCCGATATGCGCTGAGAAACAGACAGCGCAGAAGCTTCCTTCCGACTTCAGCGACCAGAGAGTTTTCTCAAAGGCGGCCAAGCAGCGGGGATTGTGGGCTGATGATTGGCCGGCAAGTCCGCCACTGACCATCCTGTGTTGACTCCTCACAGTTACTCAGCACCTGACAGATATCAGCCATCCACGTCCCACTCCTCATTGTAACTTGAGAAGCTGACCTGACCTACTACCAGTTCTGGTGGAAGTGACATCTGCAGTCAAATCGCGCTGCGCTGCTGGTAAACTCTGGATAACCATGGTAAATGTTGAATCCCCACCTCTGGGCCCGTCGCCAACAGTCGGTGACCGTGCAAGTTGTTGGAGTGGCGTGCGCTGCCCCTGAGAATGGCAGCATCTGTGCTGGACTTCCTGAAATGCGCACCGATGTGGCGCACCTTCGTGAGCAATCAGACAGATTGGGGTAAGTCGTGAGGAACCGCTGAACTATGAGATTTAACACATAGGCAGGCATGATCAGCGGGTACCAGCCACAGATCATTCTTCGCCGTGATGCCCTGGGGTAATAGCTCTTTGGGCTTGGTGCCTTTTATCACCTAGGCTCAAGCAGTTTTGAAGCACCGCCTGCGTTGGCTTAGGCCACGGCAACTACTGGCTGTGCCCTAGAGCTACATTTGGCGCTAAATTCACCACCATGCTCTGTCCCTGCCTCTCCGTCTGGCCCACCACTTTTTTTGCCTCTTCCAACCTGTTCTCTCGAGGACTTCTCGCTCCGTCTCCGAAAGGCACTGTATTCAACTCCGCCTATCAACCCAGCTTGGGTCTAGTCACCTCATCTCCTCCGTCCCTCATAGGTCTGCTCCCCCCCCTCGTACTTTCTGCCCTGACAACAACTTCACCACTTGTCCCTGACAACCGTGTCTTCTCCCATCGTCCGATCACCACTCTTACACACTTCTTCCCTACGTCAACAATGTTCCATCAGGACCCACAACTGCGACCGGTGGAAAACCTGGGCATCGGGAAAAAAGAAGCTCAGCAGCAACTCGACAAGTGATTGGTGACTCTGGGAACGTCCAGAAAACATTTCCCTCAGAGGATGGCGGTTCAAATGGCCAATTCTCCTGGGAGGGGCAGACTGGGGGGAGGAAGGCTGAGGTGCGGAGTGGAGGAGTTCCGATTTTCGGTGACATGGGTGGACTGTTGCGTGGAAGACTGACTGGTGGACAATGGCTAGAAGCATTGGCCGCAATCCACGCCATCACCTCTTCGCACTGTTCCTGGCCTCAACACAGTGCCTCTAGCCACGAGTCCCAGCAACTTCAACATGAACCTAGGGATTGTAGCTCTGCGGCGTTCCCTTTCCCCTGCTCTCCCCATCAGCACGGGTGTCTCAAGCCCCTACCAGGCCATGGCCCCTGAACCCCTGCAGTAGTGGACGCGCACGCCTTCGTCCTCTACCCCTCCCCCTACCCTTGGATTCAACTTTTCAAATTAAAAGGTAAACTGTAATTTTTTTTTGTTGTGGTTTTTTGTGTGTTTTTTTGTGGTTTGTTTTCACAAACAATCATAAGAATCACACAGCAACCACAGAAGATGATGATGATTTGCTATGCTAGTTTCTAACCTAACACTGCGCACACAACAGGATTTGGTGCTGTGCCTGTGATGACTTTCAGTTTGAAAAAAAAAAAAAATTGTCAGACCCTGCCTAATTCAATCACACCCCAATAAATGTCCCACTTAGTGTTTGAGATGGATAGTGTGTCCTAATCAAACGAAATAGAAATACGAAACGTCGCAAGTCTCCTTCAAATTCCTTCACAAGAATGGGACTTAGCTGCACTACTACTAGTGCCAGCAAAGGCAAGCCACAACGCAAACAAAAAAACTATTCTAGCCCTAACAAGGCTGTTGGGTTCTGTGTAGACCTCACTCCTGACTAACAGTAAAGCAATAGACAGCCTAAACGCTTTCCTGACCAGCACACTCTCTCCCTAGCTGCATCCAACAGAGAATGGTGTGAGCAGCGCCGGCAGCGGCTAGTCTATCCCAGTCACCGGATCTGGCCAGCCAACCACTGCTATTAACGTGTAAGGGTACCACGTCATGCTGGGTGGAGTGCAGAGTCTCCTGGCTTGTGATTGGCTCTTTTTATGGCCGCCAGAAATCAAAACGGCGGGAGATGCCATTTTCTCGAGGTGGCGAAGTATTCGTCCGAGCAACGAGCAGTTTCGAGTACGCTAATGCTCGAATGAGCATCAAGCTCGGACGAGTGTGTTCGCTCATCTCTAGTGGAGATATAACGGACAAATTGTTGGTGAATGTTGGTGCATATAAAATAACACATTTAATCCTGACCCAGGACGATGACCCAGGTTTAATAATAATGGCCCCAGCATGCCCCAGTCATAAAATGATTGCCCACAACCTGCCCCAGACATGGCCCCGGCCCGTCCCAGACACAGAATTAATGGCCCCAGCCTACCCCAGACACAGATTCTAATGATCTGACCCCAGTATCATTTGGATTGTGGAGTTTGGTTTTCAGATTTTCAGAAATGAGAATCACAATTAGACATAACAATTCCTTTACATATGGAGAAACATTACAGGCCACAAGGAGATTTTTTTCCCCTTTGTTTAATTTGCTCATTGATTCCTTCTTGTATAAGATAACACATAAATGTTCTCCCCTTTGGAAATGAAATTATCCAGATTAATCTTGATCCTCATCAACATCCTCATCTTCCTTCTCTTCCTCTCCGTGGCTACAGAAAAGGAAAAACAGATTTAAATAATTGTGAAACTACATTGAAAGATAAACACATTTTTAATAATAAGATGATTTGGCTTACTGGTTCCTTTCCCGTTTCATGGTCTGCCTCCCCTTCCCATCTGATGTTACACAGTTCCCTTCACAGCAGACAAGTGTCGCAGGGCAGTCCTCATCCTCACTACAAACAGCTTCGAGCGGTAAATAGAGATGGGATACAGTTATTACAAGAAATGTATGGAAAAGTATAAAACATAGAAAGAGATTGAGATCAATGTGGTTCATGAAACAGATGATTAGGTCTGCAAAAGAATGTTCTAAAAATCCTAAACCTCTAGTTTTGTAAGTACAGGCAGTCCCCGGGTTATGTACAAGATAGGGTCCGGAGGTTTGTTCTTAAGTTGAATTTGTATGTAAGTGGAAACTGTATATTTTATAATTATAGATCCAGACGAAAAAAAATTTGGCCCCAGTGACAATTGGAGTTACAACATTTTTTGCTGTAATGGGACCAATGATTGTCAATAAAGCTTCAGTACAGACACTTTACAGCTGATCATTGCAGCCGGGGACTATAGTAACATCCAGAGAGGTCACCAGAGGTCAGAGGGGTCTGTCTGCAACTATGGGTTGTATGTAAGTCGGATGTCCTTAAGTAGGGGACCGCCTGTACCGGTAATGTTGCCTTAAATGTGCAGATATACGATGGGGCACATTTACTTACCCGTCCCGTTGACACTGCTGATCCGGAACGTCCGATGAGGATTCGGGTCTGCCGCGATTCACTAAGATCGCGCATCCAATTTCCTGCATCTGTCGCTTCCCCGCTGAGGTCCGCCGGAGTTCACCTTTTTCTTCCCGGTGCATGTGAGTGCTGATCTTGCGACACAATTTGGTTTTTAAATCCTGCGGTTTGTCCGAATCAGTCAAGTTGTCCAACGTCCACGCCCCCCCAATTTGTGTTGCATGCAAGCCGGCGTCGATGCGCCGCAATCCGATCGCGTGCGCCAAAAACGGAGGGCAATTCAGGGCAAATCTGAAAAAAATTGTGAAACCTGACGGAAATGCGTCCGACGGACCCTTAGTAAATGTGCCCCAAAGTTTTTCAGCGATGTGTGACGCTTGGTTTCTATGCACTTGTGAAACAGCAGCTTTTTTGCTGTAAAGCCAAAACTAGATAAAATATCAGAGATTGAGATCAATGTGGTTCATGAAACAGATGATTAGGTCTGCAAAAGAATGTTATAAAAATCCTAAACCTCTAGTTTTGTAAGTACAGGCAGTCCCCGGGTTATGTACAAGATAGGGTCCGGAGGTTTGTTCTTAAGTTGATTTTGTATGTAAGTGGAAACTGTATATTTTATAATTGTAGATCCAGACCAAAAAAATTTGGCCCCAGTGACAATTGGAGTTACAACATTTTTTGCTGTAATGGGACCAAGGATTATCAATAAAGCTTCAGTACAGACACTTTACAGCTGATCATTGCAGCCGGGGACTATAGTAACATCCAGAGAGGTCACCAGAGGTCAGAGGGGTCTGTCTGCAACTATGGGTTGTATGTAAGTCGGATGTCCTTAAGTAGGGGACCGCCTGTACCGGTAATGTTGCCTTAAATGTGCAGATATACGATGGGGCACATTTACTTACCCATCCCGTTGACACTGCTGATCCGGAATGTCCGATGAGGATTCGGGTCTGCCGCGATTCACTAAGATCGTGCGTCCAATTTCCTGCATCTGTCGCTTCCCCGCTGAGGTCCGCCGGAGTTCACCTTTTTCTTCCCGGTGCATGTGAGTGCTGATCTTGCGACACAATTTGGTTTTTAAATCCTGCGGTTTGTCCGAATCAGTCAGGTTGTCCGAAGTCCACGCCCCCCGATTTGTGTTGCATGCAAGCCGGCGCCGATGCGCCGCAATCCGATCGTGTGCACCAAAAACGGAGGGCAATTCAGGGCAAATCTGAAAAAAATTGTGAAACCCGACGGAAATGTGTCCGACGGACCCTTAGTAAATGTGCCCCAAACTTTTTCAGCGATGTGTGACGCTTGGTTTCTATGCACTTGTCAAACAGCAGCTTTTTTGCTGTAAAGCCAAAACTAGATAAAATATCAGCAACAATATATTCAGCTGCGCAGATACAAGTTGTCAGCATTGGTGATCACATCTGTATCAGTAATCATGGGAAGTGATCAAAAATGTGGGTAAAGTTGTAGATACCCACCCCTTGCAGGCCAAATGTGGTAACACTTGGGTCAGAGGCAATAACGAAAGAAACTGTATCTTTATAAAACTGTTAAATGTGACACTCACAATACTTCCAATCATGGCAGAATTGTTTGACAATACTTTTCACTTTTAATTAAATGAGCAATAGTTAAATTGTACATATTATTGCAAAAAAATCTCTCCTTATACATTTTCAGAAACATGAAGAATGACAAATGATAGCCACAATGGGGGACATTTATCATGCACCAGCACATCTTCTGCCATCCGGGATAACAGCCCGTCCCTCCAGTGCTACTTACATTAGGAGGCTGCACCAGAGTACAATTGCATTCGACCTGGCATATAATTGTTCTACTACCAGTGACCATTGATGTAGTATTCTCAGTATGAAAACGTCTGATACAAAAACCCATAGGGGCACATTTACTAAGAATGTGGGAAACTGCATTAAAGTATAATGCTGGGTGCGAAAGATTCATTAAGAACCTGCGCCAGAAATCATGTCATGAATCTGCACTGGCCCGACCAACTTTTTTCTGGTGCACCTTTAACATAGGGAGCATGACAGACTTTGCATGTTCAACCAGGCGCAGTTTTCTAAAGTAGGCAGAGTTATATCCAAGATGGCTACCACATGATACTACAACTCCCATGATCCCTAAAGTTATCAGTAATTGCTCCTCCCTCTCATGACTGTTCCGCTCTGTTATCATTGTAATGTCTTTGTAACATAAAAGTACTCACTGAATTCAGGATCCACACACATGAGGCCACAGCCGGTGTCACAACACTTCTGGGCTCCTGTGCAGTTGGTGTCTGATGAACAGTTCCCCAATGTGCAGTTTATGCCTCCTGCACACGGAGAGGCACAAGCAGCGGCGCTGATGTTACTGGACACATTTGGGCACATACCGCGCTTTCCCACAATATACTCTGCCAATAAATGATAACTAATATTACATCATATATATACTGTTATATTATCAAATATCACATATAGTAAAGCCAAGTCCGTCTTACCATCACTTTCCTCACTACTGTCATGGCATAGAGCCACAGCAAGCAGGGCGCAGATGATCAGTGCTCTCCGCATAATGGAGTCAGAGGCAGAAATCCCTTCCACCAGAGGAGAGACAAGCAGCTAAGAGATAAGATATAACTGAGAGACCCCATGGATTTATACTACTGTCTCAGGAACCCAAACAAAAGATGCTATAGATTACACAAAGGTGTGAATGCAAAATTTCCACTTCAAGGGTTCATTTTTCATTTGAGATAAAAATAATGATCCAAGTAAAAGAATGATTTATCTGTGTCATCTGGGACAGGGCTTGTACTATGTAATGGAATGTAACCCAATAGCAGATTGTCCTTTCTACCTCTTTCTCTATGATCTATTTAAAGTCTTTGTTACAGAAAATACCTGTAAGTCCTGAAACTACTTAGTCAGAATAGATATTGCCCAAATGAAACTAGTTACCTCATACTGGTCACAAGCCACACGGATTCTGTGTACAATGTGTCTTTATGTAACATTATACATGGCGTATTATGACATTGGATACAAGAAAAACCTACATCATAAGATTTGATGGTCATTAGTTGTGCTTTATATACTGCAATGTTTCTTACTATTGAATAGCTTGTCTTGTGGTTAGCATGAGGTTTCGCTCAACAAGAACCCCAGTTGGGAGCAACCGTAGGTGAAAAGGTTTAAACTTTTATAACACATGTGTTTGTACACATATATATATAGACCATGGTTTATAGGGCAGTATTTCTAAAGTTTGGGTGTCACCATCACCATAGTTGGTGCAAAATACTCTGAATAATCTATCAGTTCCTAAGTGTTTGTGGAGCTGCAGTACATTGTAAAAGAAAGTACATTGGGGCACATTTACTAAGGGTCCGAACACCGCACTTTGGTCAGGTTTTACCGAATATTTCCGATTTGTACCGAATTGCCCCGGGATTTTGGCGCATGCGATCGGATTGTGGCGCATCGGCATCGGCTTTTACGCACTCACATACACCGGGACGAAGAAGGTGAACTCCGGTGGACCTCAGCGGGGAAGCGACACATGCAGAAAATTGGATGCATGATCTTAGTGAATCGCGGCAGACCCGAATCCTCGTCGGACATTCCGTATCGGCAGCGTCCGGGCAAACGAGGCAACTATGGCAATGTAGTGTAGGGGGGTGGGGGATATAATATGGGGAAATGGCATTGTATTTTTATGAATATTTATGAATATTTTTTTGTGTGTGTGTTTTTATATGTTTTTACTTTCTATGTCCCCCATGAGGTCATAAAAGACCCTGGTGGTACAGATCAGAGCTGTACTGGGTCACTTGACCGCCGAGTCTACGGAGCCAGTGGCAGCACCTCCGTGCATCGTGCTCCTTCAGCGCGATGCTGTGAGGAGTGGTGAAGGTAACGAACCGCATCTCCCTTCTCCTTAGGGTGATGGCACATGTGGCGTTTTGAATGCGTTTTTGGCCCGTTTTTAAGCAGTCCATCAAAAAAAAAAAAAAACGCATGCGTTTTTGACCAGTTTGAATTAAGATAATTGGTCAAACCTATTTATATACTGAGTGGGCACATGCAGGGGCTATCTATAGACTGAGTGGGCACATCAGGGTCTATTTAAGACTGGAGTGGGGCAATTGTGTATAAGTTATGTATCAGATGTGGGAGGGGGGCCAAAAACTTCAGTCAGGGGCCCCTGCTCCCCAGTAGGAGATGCTACATCCAATGATGAGGAAAGCGAGATGAACTTCAGGACCAGCAACACTGAACCACATGCCCATTCACTCTATTAGCTTAAATAAAGAAAAAAAAAAGCTTATGAATGTAAGTGAAAAACAGATTCAAGTATCTCAAACTGGCCTACAATCAACGACAATTACGCATTCCACATGAGGCAGCTCTCCAAAAAAGATTACTTTTTCCACACCTTTTTTCACAACAGCAAAGGGCTATAGTGAAGCCATTATCAAGCCTAAACAGTTTCTAAGAGGGCAGAAGGAAGCAGGAGGAAGGAAGGACCAGTAGGGAACGGAACGGAAGCAGAGGTATGCCTTGCTGCTTCTGTGGAAGAAGCTGAAATGCTGGGGGAAGAGTTGCTGTTTTGAGGGAGATTTAGGACCCTGCCCACTCCAGTTGCAAAAATTCTACCTAATTGCCAGACATTTACAATCTAGCAAGTAAGGAATTTTATACCAAAACCTGTCTTGCCAGCCCGGGTGACAGATGGGCTCTGGCGTAGGGCTGGTCTCCACGGTACGGTGTACTCAGCTTTGCCATCGCTGCCACTCTGTGATCTGATGCGCCACCCTCACCCATCGGACGATGAGGCCTTGCTCCGGTACCAATGTATGACGACAAAGGAATATTCTACGTTGGAGGGCCCTAGTTGGGACTGTCTGGAGGTTCTAGTGTAGATGGGTCCCCCATAGAGCATTCAGTCCATGGGGCGCGCAGTACCGAGAGAGCTAACGCTCAAAAGCCATGAGTCAAATGAGAGAGCCGGCTGCAAAGACGAGCGGAAACGCGACCTGCACTATGCTTTGTTGACGTTGCCTGGTGTCCATAGAAAGAGAAGGGGATGTCTGTAGCTGCTGAATATACAGCATAGTGCATGAGGACTTCCTGAGAATCAAAAAAACTTTCCTTAGTGCATGACCGGTTTCAGTTGTTGCACGAAAACTTTTCCAACCTGTTTTTGTGACCAAAACCATTACAACTGGGTTCAAACTGGGAAAACATTACTTACCACCTTGCCAGCTAGTTTTTACTTCTTTCCATTAACTTGCATCAATGAAAATGGCTATGATTTGCCAGTGTCACTTTTCATAGCGGATACCGTCAATACGGTTTGACGTGACTCCAGACTGCTGGATTACCAGGAAATAGACAACAGATGGAACCACAGATATACAAGATCTCACTCCCACACAGCTTAGCAGTATTTCTACAACTACCTAGAAAACGGTGCTATTAAATCATATTTCCAATGGAAACGCTCATTACAATGGCTACATGATCACGAGAGTCTTAAGGCTTGGCGACCTTGGAGTGATCTCTACAAGGGGAGAGCTAGTGCTTGGACTAAGTATTACTTAACCTTTGCCTCCAGTGGTGATGTTTTCATACTTTTCAATCCGACCCTGTGGCAACACCCTCGCCGATGCAAGGTGGGGCGAGCGTGGTTGGCAATACTCCCACCAGTGTAGTTGGCAGCCTTGTAGGTGTAGGGGTCTAGTCAGCCCACAGCAGTAACTACATCACACTACATAGTCCTATGGAACCAGGGGAAACCATTGCCAGTGGTGATTCTGCCCTGGTAAGGCAGGAGTTAATGTTTGATGGATGTATCTATGTGTCAGCCAATCACCGATGTATTGCATCTGTCTCTGTGAGCTGAGATGGTAATTGGAGGAGCAGCCACCACCTGACCACGGGGAGATAATAAAAACCCTTGGCCCAGGAATGTTCTAGGATCATCTTAGACGTTCACGAAGAGAAGTCTACGCTAGTCAGACCAGGGAGTCGCAACAAGTTAGGACAGAGAGAGAGGAGGAAGGGGTATCATCCTACCTTCAAGGGTGATGACTGAAGCAATCAGGAAAAGCTGAAGCATCTTCTAGGACACAAGTACCTCCAGCCTTGCCAATTCAATCCAGGCTGGGTGATCTACATCCTGTTGGCTCCCCAAACACTCGCCAGCACTCCACCATTTGTTTAAAGGCACGTTGCTGATGTTCCTGTCGGTTCATAAAAGAATGTAAGGTTTTGTTTCAACCCTCGCATCGTCTGGTCCCCTGCTATACGGCGGTCACCTCAGGGCACCCTGCCCACGCACACACGAGGACATCTGACTCTCGGACACCAAAGGGTTGCCCCAGGGAGATCGCTTACAGCAGTCTCTCCCTCATCATGTTCTTGGCCAACCAGCACCCTGCTGGATGACCTTCACCGGCTGGTAGGAACAGCCCTCCCGGTTCCCACATTACCAAGCCACGTGACACAAGCGTGCTTAGGCGCAAACCGGCCACTCAGGGTTACTGCGGGCCCGGGCGACTCCAGGCCCAAGAAAAGGCCTAGGCCCGGTCGGGGGATCGTTGCACTTTCACCGGCAGTTTTTTTTCAAGCGAACTGTTGTCAAATTTTTTATTGTGTGGGAGTCTTTCTGATTCTCCACTCTATCGGTGTCCATGGATTGCATCACTGCAGCATGAAGTAACAAAGTGGGTAATCTAGCTATTACTATATGGCTGCCGCGTATGTTCTCGTGAAGGAACTTGGTGGCTCTTGAGATCAGTGCCTGTCACCTTTCTGCTTGTTTACGGGTGCTCCAGTCTCTCTTGTTCACGGATCGCGGGCGCATCCGTTGCTCCTTCATGTGCCCCCGCTCTGGCCCGGTGGTTCTTACCTCTCCGGCTCCTGCACTTCTCGGACTGCACGTGCGCGCGCAGTCCCCGCTCTAGGGACGCGCGCGCGGGCTCCGGCCGAAATTTTAAAGGCCAGCGCACCGCAAGTGGTGACATAGGCTCTGAACACTCACCTTTAAGAATCCGCTTCTTCCTGTGTTCTTGCCGGACTTTGTGCCGCTAGCCTTAGAGAAAGTTCAAGCGAGTATTCCTGCTTCCGGTATTCTGTGTATTCCAGTGTTTTCCCGCTCCTGGATCTGTGTTACCTGAGTTCTCCATGTTGCTGTGTTCCGTGTGCCATGGGTTCCGTCCACTGCTGGGAACGCTGGTTGCTGACCCTCGGATTTGGAACCTGACGTTGCATCTCTGCCGTGCACCTGACACCTGTGCATGGACCGACTACGAGATTGTCATCCGCTAAGGGACCTCGACATCGGCTGCCACCGTGGCTAAGTCACATGGGGAACCGACCCTAGTGGTATCCTACCGCGCAAAAGTCAACCCGCTTTGGCGGCCGGGCTTCTGGTGAATACAGGTGCCGCGAGGCTCCGGTTCAGGGGGTGGTTGGCTAGTTAATCTACCGCGGTGGTCCAGAGGATCCAATGTCCTAACAGTAAGCTCGGCCATGGATCCCGACGAGGCTCCCTTCTCCAAGTCAGCCTGGATTCGCCCCATCGTGATCACAGTTACCGGAAGATGCAGCACAGCGGAATCAGCTGGAAGCCGTCACCGCCAGGTACAAACAACTATTGCTACCCAACATCAGCAACAGTCTCCTGAAGCGGCCGCTGCGACCACCTGCTTACCCCGGCTTATCTCTGCTGATGAACAGGATAAGCCTCTCTTTTGCCCGGCAAGTATGATGGAAGATCCCAAAGATGTGCAGGGGCTTCAAACCCCAGTGCTCCTTGCACCATAGAACTCTTTGCCGTCGCAATTTGCCACAGAGCGGTCCAAGGGGTCGCATGTCCTCAGCCTTCTTCCGGGAAAAAGCCCTGGCCTGGGCTTACTCCGCTTTGGGAAAGAGAGCAGGTTGTGTCAGCATCACTGGTTCTCTTGTCAGAATCCGGTCAGTCTTCGAGGAACCAGCACGAGCCTCATCATGCGGAAGTCCGCATTGTGAAACTTGCGTCAGGGAAAACTCATCGGTGGGAGTAGTACGCAGTTCAATTCCGCCAACCCTGGCTTCTGAACTGCTTGGACGAGTGCAGCCCTCATGACTACATTAAGAAGGGCTCTTGCGCAGGACAAGGACGCACTGGCAGCTCGGATCTTCATCTCCTCTGAGTGACCTCATCACCTTGGCCACTCGAATTGATGTTCGGTTTAAGGAGCTGAGCTGCGGAACTACGCTCCGAAGTATCCCCAAGGGCCGTGTTAGGATTCCTCGCCGGCGCAGTTTCCAAAGGCCGCTCCAGGTCCCGGCTGAAATCTTCTGTTGAGGAACCATTGCAGGTTGAACGAAACCCGGTCCACTCTACAAGAGCGTTCCAGACGGAAGTCCAGGAGAATTGTGCATGTATTGGTGAAGCCCACAGCACTTCGTCGGGACTTGCCCTGTACGTCCCCCAACCCGGGAAACGGCCAGCACTAGGCCTTCTAGGAGAAAAAAAAAAGCGGGGGGTTTTTTTTTTTCCCTAGGTGTGGATAAAGGATCTCCCCGCTTGATTATCCCTGTACTCTCAGCATTGGCACCGGTACTAGGTTCCAGTTTCCGCTTTCCTGGATCCGGCTCCACAGCGAACTTTGGTAGATGCTGCACTGGTCGCCCTGCATCACTTCCCGGTGGTTAGTCTTTGAGAAGCCCTTGTCCATGTGCCTCCGTCAGTGGCCAGATTCTCTCCGTGGGCCTATCTGGTTCGCACTGGAACCCTGCTCCTTCAAGTTGGTGAATTGCCATAAAGAGCGAATCTCCTTGTTGTGCTCCCACAGTGCACTTCCCACTCTCTTGTTGGGTCTCCCCTGGTGGCAGCATCATGCCCCTGTTTGGGATGGTTTGGGGAGAGATTCTCCGTTGGGGGTGGATTGCTCACGCTGCATGGCGGTTCCACATTCCGCTTCCTGTCAGGACGCTACCTTGTCTCCACAAGCCTCTGGAGGACTCCAGCTCCGTACCGGGACTTTGAGGACGTGGTGTTCTAAAAAACAAGCCGAGATCCTTCTCCCACTCGTCCTATGATTGCCCCATTGGACTGCTGCCCTGATCTTCTCCACCACCGGGGTCGTGCGTGTATCCGCTTCGGTTCCTGAGGACCTGCCGCTATGTCGGAATATGTTCGGAAACTCGCAAAGAGGTTTCTCCGCAAATCCTCCTCGGCAAGATGGCGGTTGGTCTTTTTTGTCACAAAAAAGGGATGGCTCTCTCCGCCCTGTATGACTATCGCGGTCTTAACACGGGTCACGTTGAACGATATCCTTGCCGTGATCACGGAGCTATTGCGCGTTTGGGGGTGCAGACTTTTTTCCAAATTGGATCTTCGTGGGTCCTACAACTCATCCGAATCAGGAAGGGTGACGAGTGGCATGGAAGACCGCCTTTAACACCCGTGATGGGCATTTTGAATATCTAGTTTAGGCCCTTCCGACCTTTGTAATGCGCCAGCCGTTTCCAGGCGTTTGTATTGATATTCCGGGGGGACTTATGTACAGTTGTGTCGTGTTTGTCACCTGACGACAATCCTTGTGTATTCTGCCAATCTGGCGTCCCACCAGTTATGTAGGAGGTTCTCAGCAGCCTCAGGACACACCACTCTATGCCAAGCTGGAGAAGTGGCCAACTTTCATCAGGGAGCCTTCCATTCCTCGGCTACATTAATTTGATAGGGGTTTGCAGATGGATCCTGCCAAGTTATCTGCGGTCTTCAGTGGCCAAGCCCAGTGAGGAATGCGAGCTATAACAAAGATTTCTGGGCTTTGCTAATTATTATAGGCAATTTATCCCAACACTTCTCACTTGTCGCGCCGATGGTGGCGCTTACGAAAAGGGTTGCTACTCCCCGTTGTTGGCCACCAGCAGCAGAAGAAGCCTTCACGCAAATTTAAAAACGTGGCTTTTTCTCCGTTCAGTCCTTACCCGACCGGATACTGAAAAGCCGTTTCCTGGTGGAGGTTGATGCCTCCTCTGTGGGTGTGCTGGGGCAGTCCTTACCCTGAAGGGTCACAGGGGGACGGAACACTTACTTGGGTTCTTCTCCAAAACCTTTCTCCGCGGAGGAGAAAGTATTCAATGGGGAGGATCGGGAGATTCTAGCCATCAGTGGCTTGGGAAGAGTGGAGTCATCTGCTGGAGGGAGCCCGGATTTCCAGGCAGCATTTTCAAACCGGACCACAAAAAAACCTTCAGTACTCAGACGGCTCAGCGTTGAATCCACGTCAAGCCCGGGTGGGGGGTCCCTCTTCTTTTTCTCGCCGATTTGACTACGAATCCATTTCGCCGCAGAGAAAAACATCAGGCTGGACTTGTCCCGTGCTCTGAGTTAGGGGAGGACTCGCTCGAGGGATATTGTTCCTCCAGAGAGACTTGTGCTGTGCCGCGCCGGTGGACCTCCGGCAGCTGGCTCCCGGCAAGGGAATTATGTGCACTGGGTCTCGAAAGAGGATTCTGACCTGGGGACATTCTCTGGTGGGCTGGGCAACCTGGGGTGCAGCGCTCTGTGGCCGTAATTTCAGCTTCTATGGTGGCTGATGGCCAAGACGTCGGGATTTGTGGGTCCTGTTGCCTCTTGTGCCCGCAACAAGCCTTCACGACTTAAACTGCTGAGTCTTCTGTTGGCCGTTACCCGTGCCTACCAGCCATGGTCTCATGTGCTACGGACTTGTTACGGATCTACCGCCCATTCTTCTGGCAACCACCGTTATCTGGGTGGTGGACTGACCGCTTTTCGAAGATGTCTCACTTTGTCCCTCTTTACCAGGTTTGCCTTTCTGCTCCACGTCCGCACAGCCTCTCTTCCAGCATATTTTCCGGCTTCTGGTCTCCCTCAGCAATCGTTTCTCGGATCGAGGAGTTCAGTTTGGTTCTAAATCTGGAGTCTTTGTTGAAACCGTTGCAGGTGAACTTGGATTCTCTTCCTGCTATCACCCACAGGATAAACGGCCAAGCGGAGAGGGTTGAATCAGACTTAGGTTGCTATCTTCGTCTATGGGCCGTCAGGACGCTGGGAATTATCTTGCTACCATGGGCCGGAGTTCTTCTCTTCCAATTCCACTGGTGACTCCATTCTGCCGGGTTTGCTCCCTTTTTTATTAACTACGGACTGATTCCTCGGGGCTCCTCTTGCCGTTACCTACGTCTGCAGCTGTTCCGGCTGTGGAGGGAACTGGTAGTGCTTCTGAAAAGCCCCTGGGAAGCAAGTCCACACTCATGCTCCGAGCTACAGGCCAGACCAAGCGCAAGCAGACAAAAAAACGCCGCCTTCCCCTTGTTTTAAGTCCTGGTACAAAGGTTCGGCTGTCCGCCAAGTATGTTCGGCTGAGATCCTGAGCTATAATTGGAGACCTCGTTCTTGGGGGTCCATTGAAATTCTCGGCCCGTCAACACGGGTGGGCTTACAAGTTGCGTCTGCTCCAGCATGCGGCATTCCTAATTCTTTCCACGTTTCTCGCCTTAAGCCGGTCTCCTCAACCGCTTCAACCGAAAAATACTCCTCTCCGGTACCAACAAGTGATTCACCGATGTCATTCGAGGTGAAAGAGATCCTGGATACTAAGATGTTGAGAGGTAGGCGGTTGTTTATGGTAGAATGGAAAGGATTTGTCCTGAGGGAGAGAATCATGGGTCAGCCAGAGGATAACATCCGGCAAAGAGCCTGCTCCACCGTTTCTTCTCAGGCCCAAGAGAGAGGAGTCCGAAGGGGGGGGGGTGTGGGTAGTGTTCACGGGTGCTCCCGCGATCCGGTTCACGGATCGCTGGGCGGGCAATCCGGCTCCGTATGGCCCCCGCTGCTGCCCGGTGTCTATACCTCTCCCGGCTCCGGCACTTCTTGGACTCCTGTGGCGCGGTCCCCGCCTCCTAGGGCCGCCGCCGCGCGGTCCGGACGAAATTAAAGGGCCAGCGACCCCCGTTAATGGTGCACTGGCTGAATCACCTCCACATTTAAGGAATTCTCTCTTCCTGTGTTCCTTGCGGTCTTTGTGCCTCCATAGCTTAGAGAAAAGCTTCCAAGCGAGTATCCTGCGTCCCGTGTATTCCGCGTTCCCGTGTTTCCGGTTGTATCCTTGTGTTTCCCGATCCTGAGTCCTGTGTTACCTGAGTTTCTCCGTGTTGCTGTGTTCGTTGTGCTGTGTTCCAGTTCCCAATGCCTGGAGCCCTGTTGAGACCCCGGACTTGACCTGACGTTGCATCTATGCCGCATTGCCTGAAACCCTGTGCCTGGACCTGACTACGAGATTGTCATCCGCAAGGTACCTCGACCTCGGCTGCCACCGTGGGCTAGTCACAACTTGGAACGGATCTAGTGGTTATCCTGCCGCAGCACGTCCAAACCCGCTTTGCGGCGGGCTTGGTGATTACCAGGGGGACGCTAGGCTCCGGTTCCGGGTAGTTGGCTAGTTAATATCTCCCGAGGTGGTCCAGAGGATCCACTGATCCTAACACTGCTCATGATGCCCGGAGAGTGAAATGTCTAAATATTGTCAAATAATCAGTTCATTGATCACTCAGCTAGTCTAACCAATTTATAGATTTTAGTAGTGGACTGTAATATGTGTATGGTCTTACTTCCACTATCCCTTTAGCTGTTTCTGCTTTTCTTTGTTCTACGTCTCCATTATCCTTCTGTCGCTTTGAGCATGCCAAAACATGAAAAAAAAATAAGAACATCGAGATACTCAGCTGATAAACATCCAAGCCACTAAAACTGTGACATCGCCCTGGTGTTAGGTATATTATTTAGGGAAATCTGTGCATTCGTCTCCAGTATTGTTTACTTTTTTGGCATCTTCCTTAACATTTGATGTGGTCATCTCCTGTTTCCATCTCTGAAGTACAATCTAATAATGGGGGCAACAAGAAATAAAAAGCTCCTATCATTGAGTTTTTTTAGTCCAAACGTCAGCTAAGAGAACACATGATTGGAGAATGATAAGTCCTTAAATGTATGCAAAGTCTGTTTATACGGAAGCGATTGGTTTTTAAGGCAATTGTTCCTGGACACTTTTGGTGGTATGACAAGCAAAAACAACAAATACATCCCACGCTGGCCAGGCGTCATTGTCATTGGATTCTCAATTCTTCACTCACGGGTGGATATATTGGGGCAGATTTAACTTACCCGCGTCACAGTGCGCGTTTCTCCGGTGCTAAGTCGGTTCTGCGGATTCACTAGATCGTGCGGCCCGATTCCATAGGTGTGCGCTGCACTGAACCCGCCGGAGTTCACTCCCATTCCGGCGGATGTTGAGCGCGAATCTCGCCGACCAAATTCTTTTTTAAATTCCTCATTTTTCCGAATACCATTGTGTTTTCCGACGCCACGTCCCCTGATTCTGTGCGTGAAAGCGGCGCCGATGAGACACAATCCGTCGCGATGACGCAAAACATCATGGGCCAATTAGACGCAAATAGGAAAAAAAATTCGAGCACCCGCCGAAAATGCGCGGGGATTCAGACCATTAGTAATGAGCCCCCATATATCAAGTGCTAACTAAATAAAGGTATCCTGTTTCGTCCGCTCATGGGGTGGTTTGTCCAATCCAGTTCTCTTGATCGGTCTGGTCAAGGGCTATGGTAGCCCGAAACCTCTTCTTAATCTTGAATCCGTTAATCTAGCAGAAACCGACACAGTTTTCAGCCACACAAAGCTGTGGAACGTATTCAGTATAAGATGTAGATCTGTGTAATCATACAGTGTGTCCTGTTTAGTAGCAGCAGGACTGTGAACTTGGAATTGAATTCCAGGATTGTAGATTGACTTGGACGGTCTTTGTTGAATGGCTTGTGAGATTTCTCGTACGGTATACAGTACAGTATGTTAAGCAGTGACTAAGGTGCGTCTACAGTTGGAAATGTGGATCACTGTAATTAATTTAAACAAATCTTATAAGTTTCAAACAGGTTTCCTGGCATAGGTACGGCTGGCTGTAAAATAATGGTGGCTGTATCTTTAAAAAATGTGGGTTGTCATAAGGACAAGGATAACAATCAATTAATTGCGGTAGTAGAGTTGCCAGCCTACATTTATTTCCACGAGATAAACTCCCGAGAACAAGCCTGCAGTCCAGGAGGAGATCACTCAAACTGATGCAGCTGATTCACACTCCTGAGTTTCTTACGGCATCAGCATGTGGAGAATACAAGCTACGGCCAGATAAGTCTGTCTGGTGAGCACAGCCAGATCTATGGGGCACATTTACTTACCGGCGGTCCATTCGCGGATCAGCGGCGACGTTTTCCTGCAAGCGATTTCCGCCGGTCGGTCGGGATTTAAGATGGTAGTTTCCTCTCCCGCGTCCACCAGGTGGCGCTGCAGCCTCGGACAATAATCTAACGCCCAGCGAATCCGCCACAATACCATTAGAAGGTGAAGGGCGAGAGCTACCAAGCACACGTCTTTCGGTTTTTAAATGCTTCGGGCCGCGTTTCCGACTCATCACGTCGGGTTTCGTTCGCGCCACGCCCACCCCATCCCCGATTTTACTGCGCGCCCATTGTCGGCCCGCTGCGCCACAATCACGATCGCTGCCGTTTTCCCTTGCTGCCCATAATACCCAGCGGCAATCATGTACAACGCGGCGCACAAATCAGGAAATATCGTTGTAAAACCCGTGGGGATAAACGCGAGCGGGCACTCCTTAGTAAATGACCGATAATGTCTGGGGTAATAGCAGGAGATGTTTAAGAGGGAGCGACTGTCATTGTGTTTGTCTAGCATCTATGGATCATCTGATCTTGATCTGTTATTTCTCTCATTTCTATGTGTCAGACTCTAGTACAATGTTTCAAAAGCCTAAACTGTATATGGACTGTACCCTCGATAATATAACCACTCACCTTGTAAAACTCAAGCACTAGATGGATATGTGTTTGTCCGCTTAACAGGGTTCCCATCCCACACTCTGAATATTACACGCGACCATCATGCGTTGATCGCCGAGCTTAAAACAGCAAAAACTGAGTAAATGTTTTAAAGGTACAAATGATCTTTTCTTGTGTCACATCAACTAGGGGTCCCCCTGCCTCACACCTCCGATCTGGAACTTTCTTACTTGGGAAAACGATCACGAGCAGTCCATGACCGGACATTTTAGGTATGGATGCATATTGATGGACAGATTGATTCCAATGGCCTGTTACTCAGCTAAGCACAAAGATTGGGCCCAATATGTGCTGTGCAGAGGCACATGGAATTGACAGCAAAAAGCGGGCACAAAAGAAAAGCAAGATCTTTTGAGACCTTTTGTTGCCAAAAGTAAGTGCAATATGCCCTATAAAGAAGTGTAGGAGTGTGAATTATGGTCAGCTGCGGGCACGACGGACGGCAAGTTGTGTAATAAACCGTAAAGGGTTGTTCCCCCTTCACAGAAACTAATTCGATCTGCAATATACTTTCTTTATCCATTCTCCCAGTTTTCTAGATCTATGTTGCTGTTCTGTATTAGAAGTTCTGTGTTACACCTCTCCACTGGATTAAACATCTGTTACTATGATCATTTGACGAATCCACAGTGTGAAGTGCTCTTATTAGTATCAGCAGAGAGGTAAACAACAAAACTTTGTCATTATTGCAAGTTAGTATGTTTGTATCATAAAGGTCAACTTATACAAGCTTTCCTATACCCTTTCTGTTCCTCAATTCTTGCGGGGTTTCGAATCTCATGCTTGCTGTCATTCTACAGAAAGCTTCTGCGTTGCGTTCCACGTGAACAAATCTGACCATGGTTCACACAGGTGCACGGTCGTTACTCTGACCACAGGTGCAGGGGCTCGTTATATCATCACCGTTGCACGGCTCGTTATATCAACACAGGTGACGGATCGTTATAATCACACAGCTTGATACTCTCTGTCCACAAGTAAAAAGCAGAAGCTTACTTATGTGCATTGACAGCTAATCGCAGAGATCTAGAAATCCACTGAGCCGACTATTGATTACAGAAGTATTCTGGACAAGCTTTTTTGTTAACTTTTATTACACACGCCATTCGGTAATTTGCTGAAATGGGAAAACCCCTTTAAGGATAATCTTAGCGACAATAAACAAAAGAAACTGTATGTTATCAAACTGATATTGTACATCGTGAGATGGAAGACGTCACACTCACAATACTTTAATCATGGGAGAATTGGTTTGAACAATATTTTCATTTCATTTAACTGAGCACTCGTTAAAATGTTTACTTAAGAGAAAGTTATATGCGGTGACAGGACTCAGGACTGAGCTCTATCTTTCTATGGTAATTGATCAGGAAAATGAAAACCGATTGGGGTCGCGGTTGTCTGCATGTTCTTTTGTTATCCCGATCTGCATCTCGGTAAAGAAGTAGACACATTTACTTCTAATATTGTGGAGTGTGCAGAGACATTATGCGACAGTCCGAGACCATTTTCTGCCCTGGGCCAACATGTTCTTCGTTCTCCTCCCGAGCCCCAGCATATGTGTCCACAGTCCCTGCTAGACCAGTTTTCTTGGTCTACTTTCCGCCAGTTTACAGCGACCCAAACGGGGCATTGCGACCACAGCTTGTTTGTGTTGCGTTTCCACTCCGCAAGCTTCACGCCCCTTTTCGGAGAAGAGTCGGACAGCTGGAAGAACTCATCCCTTAAAAAGTCTGCACTGGAGAGAGCCCACAACACCTGTCGGTTGATGAGCGCCACAAAACTGGCGGAAAACGCATAGTTAAATGTACCACTTTCATTGAACCATGATTTGGACTTGGATTGTGCATCCCCCTTCTCACAGAGTGCAATCCGCACATCGCCCTGCTGGCCATCTCCATAGACTTGTATGGTGTGTTTTTTATAAAGGGTCAGAGTGAAATGCAAGTTGTGCACATGAAAAACACACACAGAACACACCACCAATGAAAAGATCGCATCCAAAGGTACAGCCTAGGACGTGCCGTATCGACAGCGATTGGCGGCCCGAGCGGCACGTGTCTATGGGCTACACTGTGTGGCACCGCTCTGGTGTCCACCACATACACCGGGAACCAATAGAGCATGCTGGAAAAAAAACTGTCTCTAATAAAGCGCTCGTCCGGCCCCATTTTAGGGGGGGGTCAACAACATTCTTCCCCGGGCGCTGTTGGTCAGCCAATGTGGGTGGAGACCCTCATATAGGACCCCTTGTTGGGGAGGCGCGGTGCCTTTAACACCCCAACACCTTTCATCTCTGACCCGTACGATGACCAGGTTTAGTACATGTGTGGCCCCAGCACTGCCCCGTCCCTAACTTATTGCCCAAAACGGCCCCCAGACCATTGGCCAGCAAGTCCCCCCGCCACAGAATAATGGCCCCCGCCTACCCCCGAACACCGCATTCGAATGATCTGACCCCAAGTATATTTGCGATTGTGGAGTTTGTTTTTCAGCTTTTTCCGCAATGAGAATCACAGTAGGACATAAAAACAATTCCTTTCACATTACTCTCCATCCGGAGCATAACACTTTCCCACCGGCACAAGCGAGATTTCCGATTTTTTCCCCTCTTTGTAATTTGCTCACCTTGCATTCCCGTCTTGTATACAGATAACCAACCTAACTGTTCCTCCTGGAAATGAAATTTTATACAGCTCCTAAATCTTGATCCTCATTTCAAAATCTTGCATCCTCTTCTCTTCCTCTCCGGGCTACCGAACAGGAAAAAACAGATTTAAATAAGTGGGAAACTACAATTGCAACCAACAAACATTTTTTATAAGAAGCGTGAGTTGGCTTAACTGGTTGTCCTTACCGTTTTCATGTCTGCCCCTCTTCCCATCTGATGTTACCCACAGTTCCTTAACCGCAAGACAACGTGTCGCACCGGGCGTCCTTCCTCTCATACAACCAGCTCTCGAGCCCGCGTAGCTCTAAATAGAGATGGGATACAGTCTACTCCTACAAGCCACATGTAATGCGCAAAGCTATAAAACAAGAACGAGGAACTTGAGCATCATGTGGTTCATGAACACAGATGATTAGGGTCTGCAAAACCGCCCTGTCATTAACAACACAAACCTCTAGTCCTTGGACCCGTACAGGCCAGTCCCGGGTTACAGTACAAGATCGGGTCCGGAGGTAGTGTTTTTGGTTCTTAAGTTGAATTTTATCCCGTAAGTTTGAACATGTATATTTCCCCTATAATTACCTAGATCCAGTTGCCAAAACAAAATTTGGCACCCCCTAGTGACAACTCCTTGAGAGTCAGACGTTACATCCCCATGTTGCTCTTTGTAACCTGCGGACAATAGGATTGTCTCACTGAAAGCTTCCGTACAGAACTTTACAGTGGACACATTGCAGCCGGGGGACTATAGTAACATCAGAGAGGTTCACAGAGGTCCAAGGAGGGGGCTGTCTTGCATACTATGGGTCTAGACTTGCTAAGTTGGATTTCGTTCACCCTTACGTAGGGGACCGTCCCCTGTACTTTAGATAAAAATAATGATCCAAAAATAAGCAGAAAAATTATTTCAGGAGCTTTACATTTTAAGATCATGTGACAGGGCTCGTACTATGTAATGGAAAGTAACCCAATAGCAGATTGTTCTTTCTACCTTTTTTTCTATGATCTTTTTAAAGTCTTTGTTACAGAAAATACCTGTAAGTCCTGAAACTGCTTAGTCAGAAGAGATATTGCCCAAATGAAACTACTTACCTCATACTGGTCACAAGCCACGCGGCTTTCCTGTACACTATGTCTATATGTAACCAGGCCCATTTAATGGGGCAAGCAATGGTCCCAAAAGACACGGGCAGTGTCAGCAGCCGCTACCACCAGTAAAGAAAAAAATAAACTAAGTACAAACCATTCCGTCACCTCCCTGGGTGCTCTTCTCCCCTCACCTATCTTCATCTGTTGCGCGACCCAGCTCCGTGCGCTCGACCCGCGGACACACTCATCTGTTGCGCGACCCAGCTCCGTGCGCTCGACCCGCGGACACACAATGAGGTTGCACTACAGTAGAAGATAGAAGAGGGGAGAGGAGGAGCCGAGGGGGGCAATGGAAGGTGATCCAGTGTACTTGGGGGGCTGGAGTGTGCTGGCTACCTATATACTGTAGGGGGGCTGCAGTATGCTGGCTATCTATATACTGGGGACAGTGTGCTGGCTACCTATACACTGGGGGCAGTGTGCTGGCTACCTAGCAGTGTGCTGGCTACCTATACACTGGTGGGAAGTGTCTTAGATGTCCATATACTCGGGCAGTGTACTAGAAACCTATGTACGGGGGAGCAGTGTGTTAGATACATATATATTGAGGCGCAGTGCACTGGATACCTATATACTGAGGGGGTTAGTATCTAAAAACTGCTCCCCGTACTAGGTAGCCAGTGCATGCCGCCTCAAGATTTTATGTTCTAACACACTTGCTCCCCCGTACATCAGGTCTCCTAGTACACATGCCCCAGTATATTGACATATAAGTGACATTCCCACAGCGTAAGGTAGCCAGCACACTGCCCCCAGTATATAGGTAGCCAGCACCTGCCCCCATTGGTGTAATAGGTAGCCAGCACACTGCCCCCAGTATATTAGAGCGCTACTGCAGCCCCCCTTACAGGTATATAGGTAGCCGAGCACACTCCAGCCCCCCAATACATGGATCACCTTCCATTGCCCCCCCTGTCCTCCCTCTGCCCTCTTCTATCTTCTAACTGTAGTGCAACCTCATAGTGTGCCACGGGTCGATAGTCACGGAGTCTGGGTGCCGAAAACAGATGAAGATAGGTGTGGGGAGCAGAGCACCAGGGAGGTGACGGAATGGTTTTACCTAGTTTATTTTTTTTCTTTACTGGTGGTAGCGGCTGCTGACACTGCCCGTGTCTTTGGGACCATTGCTTGCCCCCATTAATGGGCTGGTTACATATAGACATAGTTTACAGAACAGCCGCGTGGCTTGTTGACCAGTAGATGAGGTAAAGATAGTTTCATTTGGGCAAATATCTCTACTTGACTAACCAGTTCAGGACTTCACAGTGTATTTTCTGTAACAAAGACTTTAAAAGATCATAGAAAAAAAGGTAGAAAAACAACTCTGCTATTGGGGTTACTTTCATTAACATTGTACAAAGCCCTGTCACATGATCTTAAAAGTAGAAACCCCTGAAACTAATTTTTCTAATGTATTTTGGAATCATTTTTTTATTCAAGTGAAAATGAACCCTTGAATTGGAAATTTTGCCATCACACCTTTGTGTAATCTATAGCATCTTTGGTTGTGTTGCTGGACAAGTAGTATTAAATCCATGGGGTCTCTCAGTTACATCTTTATCTCTTGAGCTGCTTGTCGTCTCCTCTGGTGGAAGGGATTTCTTTCTCCTCTGACTCCATTATGCGGAGAGCACATGATCATCTTGACGCCCTGCTTGCTGTGGATCTATGCCATGACAGTTGTGAGAAAGTGCATGGTAAGCGGACTTGGCTACTAATGTGATATTTATCACTATACAGTGTATATGATGTATATTGTGTTATCACCTTATTGCAGACTGTATTATTGTGGGAAAGCGCGTATGTGCTGCCCAAATCTGGTTCGAGTAACATCAGCGCGCTGCTTGTGCCTCTCGGTCCGGAGGCGTCAAACTGTGCACATTGGGGAACTGTTCATATCAGACACAACTGACAGGAGCCAGAAGTGCTTGTGACCAAAACCGGCTTGGCCTCGTGTTTGTGGATCCTGAATTCGTGAGTACACTTCTTATGCAAAGACATTGTACAGAGGGTAACACGACGGACAACCTCATGATCAGGGAGGAGTGCGTACTCGAGTAACTTTAGGGATCATGGGAGTTATGTAGTAATCTATGTGTTAGCCCATCTTGGATTATTAACTCCTGCCTACTTTAGAAAACTGCGCTGGTTCTGAACAGTGTAAAGTCTTCTGTCCCATCGTATGTTAAAGGTGCACCAAAAAAAACAAATGTTGTGGTGGGCAGTCTACGATTCATGTACACTGATGTCTGCGCAGGTTTTAATGAATATGTGGCACCCAGCCATTATACTTTAATACAGTTCCCACATTCTTGGTAAAGTGAACCCAATGGGTTTTTGTATCATGACGTTTACATTCTGGAATAGCTACAATCAATAGTCACTGGTAGTAGAACAATTATATTACAGGTGCCGCATCAATTGTACTCTGGTTGCCGAGCCTCCTAACTGTAGTAGCACTGGAGGGACGGCTGGTTCACCGCGGATGGGCAGAAGATTGGCTGGTGGCATGATATGTCCCGACCACTTGTGGTATCATTTGTATTCTTCAGTGCTTACTGAAAAATGATAGAAGGAGATATGATTTTTTGCAATAATATGTACATTTAACGATTGCTCTTTAATAAAAGTGAGGAAAAGTATTGTCAACAACAATTCTCTGATTGGAAGGATTGTGAGCTGTCCGCACCTTCCAGTGGACTAGCATTTAATAGTTTTATACACAGATACAGTGTCTTTTGTTATTGCCTCTGACCAAGTTGTTACCACATTGGCGCAAGGGTGGGTATCTACAACTTATCCCACATTTTGATCCACTGATCTGCGCCTGACTTATTGTGGCTGATATTTATGAAATTTTGATTTACAGCAAAAAAAATGCTGTTTGACAAGAATAAACCAAGCGTCCCATACATGCGAAAAAAGCATGAAACATTTTTGGGGCACCTTGTTGCTTAAGGGTCCTTCGGACACTTTCCCGTCGGGTGTTTCACAACTTTTTCAGATATTGCGTGAATTGCCTCCTTTGCCGGTTTTTGGCGCAACCGCGATCGGGATTGTGGCGTCTGAGGTTCAGCTTGAATGCAACACAAAATTGGGGGGGGCATGACGTCGGACAACCCGACCTGATCGGGCCAAACCACAGGAATTAAAAACCAAATTGTGGTGTCGCAAGATCAGGCACTTACATTGCACCGGAAGAACGAAGGTGGAACTCTGGCGGACCCTCAGCGGGGACGCGACACATGAGGATTCGGAACTCACGATCTGTAGTGAATCGCGGCAGAACCCGAATTCGCGACATTCCGGGAACCCGGTGTCAACGGGGACGGGTAAGTAAATGTGCGCAACCATACGTAACCTGCACATTAAGGCACATTACACCGGTACAGCGGTCACCTACGTAAGGACACCCGTACTTACCACAACCATAGTTCCAGACAGACCCCTCTGACCTCGGTGAAGTCTTTCTGAAATGATTTCTATAGTCCTCCAGATTACAATGGATCAGCGTGTAAGGTGTCCGTATGAAAGCTTTATTGATAATCCTTGGTCCATTACATACCAATTGTCGCTGGGGCCAAAAATTTTATTTTATAATTATAAAATAACGTTTCGACTACCTACAACATTCAACGTAAGAACGAAAACCTCCGGACCCATCTTTACATAACCCGAGGGGACTGCCTGTACTTACAAAACTAGAGGTTTAGGATTTTAGAAACATTCCTTGTGAACCTAACATCTGTTTTGAACCACGCTGATCTCAATCTCTTTCATCGTTTTATACTTTTCCATCATTTCTTTTGTAATAACTGTATACCCTCTCTACTTTACTTACTGTCTTCGAGAAAGCGTTGTTGTTGGTTAGGTGAGGATGAGGACTGCCCTCGACACTTGTCTGCTGTGAAGGAACTGTGTAACATCAGATGGGAAGGGGAGCAGACCCATTGGAAACGGGGGAACGCCATAAGCCAAATCATCTTCTTATTAACAATGTGTTTATTTTTCAATGTCAGTGTCACATTAATTTAATCTGCTTTTTTCCTTTTACTGTAGCCACTGAGCGGCAGGAATACAAGAAGATGCGGATGTTGTGAGGACCTCAAGATTAATCTGATAATTTCATTCAAGGTGAGAAACTCATTATGTGTTATCCTATACACGAAGAATCAAATGGGCAAATACACAAAGGAGGAGAAAAAATCCCTTGTGGCCTGTAATGTGTTCAATCTTAAGGAATTGTTTATGTCCTAATTGTGATTCTCATTCTAACATCTGAAACCAAAAACTCCACCAATCCAAATGATATGGGTGGCAGATCATTAGAATTGTGTCGTGAGGGTAAGGCCGCGGGCCATCATTCTGTGTGGCTTGGACGGGGCCTGGGCGCATGTCTTGGGGCAGGTTGTGGCAATAATTTTTGACTGGGGCATGCATGCGGCCATCATTACTAAACCTGGGTCATCGTCCCTGGGTCCGGGATGAAATGTGTTATTTTCATGCACCAACTCCACGCAACAATTGTCCGTTATATTAGCTCCGACCCACATGTCTACCCACAAAGACCCACTATGTTTTGATGACTCCACCATAAATATGGGGAACCCGCTTTACAGTTTTTTTCCAAGCTTGTCATTTTTTGACCCTGGTATGGCCCAGATATGTCCGACCAACCCGCCAGCCAGGCCTCCATTGCTGTCTAAGCGGCCGTTAGATGGTATCGTTTTCATGTGTGTTTTTACTGTGTGTGTTTTCATGTGCACAAACTGCATTTCACATTCGATCGCCCTTTATAAAAAAACGCACCAAATACATTATAGATTGCATCATGTGCCATGCCCTACTGAGACACATCGCAAGTCCAACAGCAAGTTCAATGGGTGGACATTTACTGAGGTCGTTTCCGCCAGTTTTGTGCGCGCTTACCAACACTGTTCTGCTCTCAGACCGTATTTTAAATGACTTTTCCGTCGCTCTCCCGACTCGTCTCCAAAAAAAGGTGGGCGTGGCTTGGCGGAGTGGAAACTCAAGACACAATTAATATTGTCGCACGCTCTTTTTGGCGCTGATCAACTGGCGAAAAGTTAGACCAAAAAGACAAACTGGGTCTAGCAGGGATGTTGGACGACACATTTCATGGTTGCTCGGTGCACATTTTGTCCCAGGGACAGAAAATGGCTCTCGGCGCCAGAAATGTCTCCTGCCACAGGCCTCCACAATTATTTCAACTGTGTAATCTTCTTCCCGAGAGCAGGTCTTGTACAACAGCCAATGCAGACATCGGCCAATGGGTTTTCTATCATTCACTGTCAATTACTCATAGAAAGATAGGCTCATCCTGAGTCCTTTCACGCGCACAATACTATTCTGCTTTAAGTAAAATTTACAAAATAAGGCTCATTGTAATGAAATTGAAAAATATTGTCAAAAAATTCTCCGTGATGTAGAAGTATGTGCGTGTGGTGTCTCACGGATTACAATAGCAGTTTTATATAAACATAACAGTTTCTTTTTTTGTTATTGTCCGCTAAGATTATCACTTAAAGAGGGTTTTCCCATTTCAGAATATAACGTATTGCGTGTTAATAAAAAGTTAGACAAACTTTCCCCATATACTTTCTGTGTATGCAATCCTCAGGATTTCTAATTCTGACTTGCTGTCAATCTATAGAAGGCTTCTGCTTTTAACTGTTCCAGTGGACAAGAGTAATCAGAGCTGTGTGATATACGAGGCCGCTCACCGTGTGATGTATAACGTAGGAGCCAGTGGTATCCGACCGGTAGTGGTGATATAACGACCGTGCACCTTGTGATATAACGAGCCATGCACCTGGGATTAACTGATTTGTATCAGACGATGCGTCTAACGGCCATGCACCCTGTCATATAAACGACCAGCCCTGTGACATTTCCGAGCCATGCACCGTCTATAACGAGCCGTTCTCGCTGTGTGGCCATGGTCAGATTTGTGTCCACTGGAACGAAGCAAGAAGAGCGTTTCGTCTAGAATGACAGCAAGCAGAGATCTAGAAAAACCGCAAGGAATTGGGAAGCAGAAAGTGATAGGAAAGTTGTATCAAGTTTATGATCAACAAATAACATTAATTTGCTGGGTGTAATGGGACATAGGCGTTGTGTGGTTTACCATCTCTGTAGATACTAATTCGAGCTCGTTCACGTGTGTTGTCGTCACAATATCATGGACGATTTAATCCGTGGGAAAGTTGAACACAGAAGCTTCTATAGAGAACATAAGCCGAAGATCTACAAAAACTGATGAGGAATGGGATAAAGAAAGTAGTATTGCAAGAATCATATTAGTTGCTGCTGAAAGGGTGACCAACCCCCTTTAAAGTTGATACCGACACCGTTGGCCGTCCTTGTCCCTCAGCTGACACCATATATTCACACTCTCCTCTTCTATGTATACCATATTTGTGCACGTACTTTTGTGCAACAAAGGGCGTCTCAAAAAGATCTCTGCTCTTTTGTTTCCCAGGCTTTGCTGTCAATTCCATGATGCCATTGCACAGCACACATAGTGGACTCATCTGTTACTGGCAGCCATCTGCTGAATCATCCTGATCATCAATATGCTCCATACCCTAAATGTACTGTAGGGAGAATGCTTGTGCATATATATTGAGGCGCAGTGCACTGGATACCTATATACTGAGGGGGATTTTTATCAAGTTTTGAAGCTGCCGTTTCTAATAGTCATTGTTTGGATTCTTTAGTTTTCTCCCTGTGGTTACCAGCGCAGTGCTCCCATTCTGAAGGGGTGATGCCTTAGTGGTATACAGTGTTTGATCAATTATATGTATACAGATGCATCATATATATGATATACATACCCTGTTTCCCCTAAAATAAGACATCCCCTGAAAATAAGACCTAGTACAATTTTGCTCCGGCTTAGAAATATAAGGCCTCCCCTGAAAGTAAGACCTAGCGGCCGTCATTGCAGCAGCTCCCCCCCACGCCATACATTAGTATTAGTAAATCTTTTAGATGCTGCAGAAGGTTGTGACATGGGGAAGAATTCATAGAAGTAAATCACCGGCTGTTGTGCTGCAAATGTGATACCAGCAGCTCCCAGGATAAGAAGGGTCATTTATGGAAGATTGGGGCCAATGAGTGTCTCTTAAGGAGCAAAAATGAATATAAGACACAAAACATTTTGAGAATGGAGAATCTATTGACCTCCATCTCACTTACTTTTAAAATGGATCTATGATGAGTGGCAGGATGTTTTTGGTGTAGCCCCCGTTATCACGGTAGCACAGTACTAGTGTAGGACTCATCCGCACCCATCAGGGCCAGCAGGGTAAACCAACAAAAGGGGAAGGCCTCGTAACAATAATGTTCCCTCTGGGGCACTCCAGCTGATCATAAGGGGGAGGCCTATGATGTCAGCAGTTTAGCCAGCGACTCACAAGAGAAATGATGCAAACACTCAGTTCCTTTATAAGAAGTCCTGCAGACAGGTCAGCAGCAATGACAGGCTGTGCAGCACTCCACTCAGACGTCATGCAAGAGGCTGTCCAGTTGGCTGGCTGGAGTACAGTAGATCTTCTCTCATGCAAGGAGTAGAATTGAGTACCTCAGCCATAAACAAAAAAAAAACGGTGGTTGAGTGGGTAACACTTCTGCCTTGCAGCGTGAACATCTGCAAAGAGTTTGTATTTTCTCTCCGTGTTTGCGTGGGTTTCTTCCGGGTCTTCCGGGTTTCTTCCGGGTCCTCCGGTTTCCTCCCACACTCCAAAACATACTGTTAGGTTGTTTAGATTGTGAGCCCCATGGGGACAGGGACAAATTTGCCATGCCTTGTGCAGCGCTGCGTAATCTGTGTGCACTATATAAATAAAGAATTATTATTATTATATTATTATTAAACCAGTGGTCTTCTAGGCTGGATCAATCTCCCGGCAGCCATGTCAGCTCTGCTGCATTTTCAGTACATTTTGGCAGTCAATTCTGTAGTAGCAGCAGTCTGAGCACAAGATAAAGACCCCGAACCCCAATATTTATAAGCTCTAGGCCTCAGCCTCAAGAAGATGGAATTCTTTGTAAATTATTTGAATCATTATTTGTCAGAATGCACAGTCGCTTCAAAGTAACCAGATTTATAATCTGTTGTATATATATCAAGGGGGGATACTATGGTCATAAACTTATGTGCGACGTGGACTTGTTTATTTCTAACATTTCTAAGCAAAATAACCTCAAACTAACCAAATAACATGAAAGTATCCCAAGTGGGCTGATTTTGATGGGAATGTTATTTTTCTGAATTGAAATTTCAAAAACTACAGTGGGGGACTTACCATCTACTTGTGGGGTCCAGTTAATATACATTTGTTTTGTGGGTAAAATGGCTTTTTAAAAAAACGTAAATAGTACATGGAGCACAATAATATAATCATCTGATACTTACAAGTTGTAATCATTAAAGGGTTTGGCCACTTTAATTCATTTTTTTGTGGGGCTTTTGGGCAGAATAACAAAGATTTTTAACATTAACCTTCATAATACAGTATTTTTTGGACTATAAGGTGCACCAGAGTATAAGGCGCACCATCAATAAATGCCTGTTAAAACGTCTAGGTTCATATATAAGGCGCACCGGATTATACGGTGCACCTGATTATAAGCAGGTGGCAAACCTGTGCACAGTTCAAGGCAGCTATTGTCTGTAAGTACAGTTCATATATAAGGCGCACTGGATTATAAGGCGCACCTTTGATTTCTGAGAAATATATAGTCCAAAAAATACGGTAGCTGGAATTCTCCTGTGCGATCCGGCTCCTTCATCTTCTCTCTTCTTCTTTGTGCAATCCATCCTAACCAGTTCCATCACTGGAGAAATATATGATGTTCCTCCTATCCTGTATGACAGTGGTGATGAACCTATGGCACGGGTGCCAGAGGTGGCACTCAGAGCCCTTTCTGTGGGCACCCAGGCCTTCACCCCAACACAGAGTTTGTCAGCTAGGACTCAAGGCTTTCTCCTGTGATCCAAGACAGTCGAGGACATGCCATGCTCAGCGCTATTTTAAAGCAACATCCTTGGCTGCCAGGACTACAGGAGGAGCGAGACGGTGCGGACAGAGATGGATTGTCATTTGAGCTCCTCCTCTGGGTCCCCTGATTCTTCCTCTTCAGGGGACCTTGGAGGGAAGCTACAATCCAAATTTCTCCATCATCTTTCTATTGTATTGGTGAACTCAGGATACCAGTACGATTACAACCTGTGATACAGCAGAGATCAATAAGTTACTGCTTAAATTGTCATGTTGGCACTTTGCGACATACAAGTCGATTTTGGTTGTAGCACTCTGTCTCTGTTGTTGGGCACTCTGTCTCCAAAAGGTTCGCCATCACTGCTGTTTGAGCTCCCGTCCTCTGCTGTAAGTGTTCATTGCTGCATGTGCAGAGCAACCTCACAGAGAAGATGGCGCCCGGCTGATCCCACCTAATAAGGCTCCATCCTGGAAGCCAGTCGACAAATAAGGGAAGAGAAGAAGAGTCGGGGTGAGTGGATATATCGGAAAAAGTAGGTAAAACAGGAAGGACGGCACTCACTTGATTCAAAGTAGGAAGAATACAGGCAGGTAACAGTAATAAGGAATAGAACGCCATACACATCTGGCGTGTTTCAAACCATCAGGTCCTTAATCATAGATGTCAGGCTGATATATCGTGCTACCCAGAAGCAAAGCCACTTCACCACAGGTGCCCGACAATCAGTCGCTTCACATCCTCCAAATATACAAAGGTTACAAAAAATATAAACACACCAATATAAAATCATTAGAAACATCAATAGTTTAAAATCAGGTCATTTGTAACATTAAGACCTTTGGGAAATATGGAGTCTATAGTTAGTACCCAAAAGACTTCTCTATCACCTCCCCTGGTGTTGGGCTTAACCCTTTTATATACCACTAAATCTTAGTCCATGTTTACACATAAAGTGCTTAGCTACATTAGAACATTAGCTACATTACATACCATCCCAAAATAGAAAATCCCATCTATAATTGAATTTTAATCTTTGCTTTTGTAATCTATACTTTCTTTTGTTTGGGCTCTATAAATTCAGAGGACTCTCAGTTATATCTGATCTGTTCTCTTGTCTCTCCTCTGGTGGAAGGGATTTCTTCATGTGACTCCATTGTGCTCAGAGCATTGATCATATGTGTGTTGTTTGCTGTGGCTCTATGCCATGACAATAGTGAGGAAAGTGATGGTAAGACGGACTTAGCTTTACTAATATATTATTCCATAATAAAAATATATGTACTATAGTACAGTATTGTTTTTGGTTATTGGCAGAGTATATTGTGGGAAAGCTTATTATTTGCCCAAATAAGTCCAGCAACATCAGCTCCGCTGCTTGTGCCTCTCCGTGTCCAGGAGGCGTAAACTGCACATTGAGAAAATGCTCATCAGATGCCAACTGCACAGGAGCCCAGAAGTGCTGTGACACCGGCTGTGGCCTCATGTGTGTAGATTCAGTGCGCACTTTTACATCACAAAGACTTTATAAGTAAAATGAGTGGGGGGTCCTGTACCACTGGGAAAGCCCTTTATATCTGGTCTCTGGGTTTTGTTTGGGCTCTATAAATTCAGAGGACTCTCAGTTATATCTGATCTGTTCTCTTGTCTCTCCTCTGGTGGAAGGGATTTCTTCATGTGACTCCATTCAGTAGGACCCACACTTCTATCTCTGGATGTTATCTCTTGGCTAATTAAGGAACCCGGGACAGAAGAAAAACTGCCCTGAGACAATAGTCGTATGGGGAAGAATACTTCAGCCGTCACCTGCGCGACTCCCCGCGAGTGCGTTCCCCGACGAGAATACATCTGCGGCGAGTCACTAGGAGCGTGCAGCCGATATCCTTGCAAGGTGTCACTTCTCCCCGCCCAGGCCGACTGAGTTCACCTTCGTCATCAATTAGTTTAATTGCGATTTTACAGAACAAGCAAGAGTCCAATATCCTGTTTCCCCGAAATATAGACAGTGTTATATTAATTTTTGCTCTAACGAGAGACACTCATTGGCCCCATCTTCCATACATGACCCTTCTTCTCCTGGGAGCTGCTGACTTTACATTTTGCCAGCACAACAAGCCAGGTGATTTACTCATTTTCTATGATTCTGTCCCCATGTCACAACCTTCTGCTAGCACTAAAAGATTACTATAAATACTAAGTAATGCGTGGGGGGGAGCTGCTGCAATGACGGCCGATTAAAGTTCTACACTTCAGGGGGAGGCCTTAGTATTTCCTAAGCCGCAGCAAAATTGTACTAGTCTTATTTCATGGGGATGTCTTATTGTTAGGGGAAACAGGGTAATGATACATACATCACACGGATACTGTAGCATCAGTCATTGATCATAAGACTGTCATCACGATACCACTAAGGCATCAACCCCTTCAAGAAGGTGGGACACTGCGCGGTACCCAGGGAGAAAACTAAAAGAATCCAAACAATGTACTATTAGAAACGGCAAGCTTCAAAAACTTGATAAAAATCCCCATCGTATATAGGTATCAGTGCCACCTGCGCCTCAATAATATGCATCTAAACACGCTCCCCCGTACAAGGTATCCAGTGCACTCGTGCGCCTCAATATTTATTATCTAAAACTGCTCCCCGTACATAGGTATCTCAGTGCACTGCGCCTCAGATATTTATGTATCTAACCCTTGCTCTCTCCCACGTACATCAGGTTGTCTAGTACACTGCCCCAGTATTATGGACATACTAATGACACTTCCCACAGGTTATAGGGTAGCCAGCACACTGCCCCCAAGTATATAGGTAGCCATCACCTGCCACCCATTGGTGAATAGGTAGCAGCACACTGCCCCCAGTATATAGATAGCCGCTACTGCAGCCCCCCTAAAGTTATAGGTAGCCGAGCCACTCCAGCCCCCAAGTACACTGATCACCTTCCATTGCCCGCCTCGTCCTCCCTCTGCCCTCTTCTAATCTCTAACTGTAGTGCAACCTCATAGGGTCCGCGGGTCGTAGCCGACGGAGCTGGGTGTCCGAAAAGCAACCGATAAGATAGGTGGGGGAGAAGAGCACAGGGAGGTGACGGAAGGTTTTCCTGTTTATTTTTTTCTTACTACTGGTGGTACGGCTCTGTACACTGCCCGTGTCTTTGGGACCATTGCTGGCCCCTCATAATGGGCTGTTCATATAGACATAGTTACATGGACAGCCGCGTGGCTTGTTGACAGTGTATGAGGTAAGTAGTTCATTTGGGCAATATCTCTCTGACTAACCAGTTCAGGACTTCACATGTATTTTCTGTAACAAGACTTTAAAAGATCATAGAAAAAAAGGTGAAAGAACATCTGCTATTGGGGTACTTTCACATTGACATTGTACAAAAGCCCTGTCACATGATCTTAAAATAGAAACCTCCTGAACTAATTTTTCTATGCTTATTTTGGATATCATTTTTTTATCTCAAGTGAAAATGAACCCTTGAAGTGGAAATTTTGCATACACTTTGTTGTAATCTATAGCATCTTTGGTTGTGTTGCTGGACAAGTAGTATAATCCATGGGGTCTCTCAGTTACATCTTTAATCTCTTGGCTGCTTGTCTCTCCTCTGGTGGAAGGGATTTCTCCTCTGAGCTCCATTATGCGAGAGCCATGATCATCTTGCCCTGCTTGCTGTGTGACTCTATGCCATGACATTTTGAGAAAGTGATGGTAAGCGGACTTGGCTTACTATATGTGATATTTATCATATAAACAGTGTATTATGATGTACATATTGTGTTATATTATTGGCAGAGTATATTGTGGGAAAGCGCGTTATGTGTGCCCAAATGTGGCCAGTAACATCAGCGTCCGCTGCTTGTGCCTCTCGTGTCGAGGCGTTAACTGCACATTGGGGAACTGTTTATCAGACACAACTGCACAGGAGCACCAGAAGTGCTGTGACCAAAAAAACCGCTGTGGCCTCGTGTTTGTGGATCCTGAATTCATGAGTAACTTTTGTATGTTAAAGACATTTGTACAATGGGTAACAGTCCGGAACAACTCATGAGCAGGGAGGAGCAGTTACTCGAGTAACTTTAGGGATTCATGGGGAGTTTGTAGTATCTATGTTTAGCCCATCTTGGATATTAACTCCTGCCTACTTATTTAGAAAACTGCGCCGGTTCTGAACAGTGTAAATCTGTCTTGTCCCTCGTATGTTAAAGGTGCACCAAAAGAAAACAAAGTTTGGTGGGCAGTGCTACGATTCATGACACTGATTCTGGCGCAGGTTTCTAATGAATATTGTTGACCCAGCCATTATACTTTAATACAGTTCCCACATTCTTGGTAAATGTGACCCATGGGTTTTTGTATCAACGTTTACATTCTGGGAAGTGATCTACAATCAATAGGTCAACTGGTAGATAGAACAATTATATTCAGGGCCGCATGCAATTGTACTCTTGGTTGCGCCTCCTAACTGTAGTAGCACTGGAGGGACGGCTGTTACCTCGGGATGGGCAGAAGATGGGCTGGTGCATGATACATGTCCCCCAGTGTGGTATCATGTTGTCATTCTTCAGTGCTTTGAAAAATGATTAGAAGGATGATCTTGATTTTTTGCAATACTCTGTACATTTAAACGATTGCTCATTTAAATAAAAGTAGGAAAAGTATTGTCAACAACCAATCTGCATGAGTTGGAAGGATTGTCGAGCATGTCGCACCTTCATGGACATACATGTAATAGGTTTTATACACAGATACAGTATTCTTTTGTTATTGCCCTCTGACCCAAGATGTTACCACAATTTGAGCTGCAAGGGTGGTATCTCAACTATCCCCACATTTTTGTCACACTGTGATCTGCGCAGCTGATATATTGTGGGCTGATATGTGTTATAAAATTTTGATTTTACAGCAAAAAAGAGCTTTTGACAAGAATAAACCAAGCGTCCCACTACAGCGAAAAAACATGAAAACATTTTTGGGGCACATTTTGCTTAGGGTCCTTCGGACACTTTCCCGTCGGGTGTTTCACAATTTTTCAGATTTGCGTGAATTGCCCTCCTGCGGTTTTTGGCGAACGCATCAGGGATTGTGGCGTCTGGGTTCAGCTGAATGCAACACAAATTGGGGGGGGCATGGACGTCGGACAACCCGACCTGATCGGCCAAACCACGGAATTTAAACACCAAATTTGGGTCGCAGAGATCAGGCACTTAACATGCACTCGGAAGAGAAGGTGAACTCTGGACGGAGCCCCTCAGCGGGGGAACGCGACCAATGCAGGATATCGGAATCACGATCAGTATGAATCCGCAGAACCCGAATCTCGCGTACCATTCCGGACGGCGTGTCAACGGGACGGTAAGTAAATGTGCCAAACCATACGTAATCTGCACATTTAAGGCAACATTACCGGTACAGGACTCGGTCACTACTAAGGACACCCTACTTAGCCACAACCCATAGTTACCAGACAACCCTCTGACCTTCGGTTGAAGCTTCTGAATGATTTACTATAGTCCCCGACTACAATGGATGCAGCGTAAGGCTGTTCCGTATGAAAGCTTTTTGATAATCTTGGTCCATTACATTACCAATTGTCTGCTGGGGCCAAAATTTTATTTTTACATTATAAAAATAACCTTTCGCCTACACTACAAATTCACGTAAGAAGACAAACCTCCGGACCATCTTTACATAACCCGCGGGGACTGCCTGTACTTACAAAACTAGAAGGTTTAGGATTTTAGAAACATTCCTGTGCAGATACCTAACATCTGTTTCTTGAACCACGCTTGATCTCCAATCTTTTCATCGTTTATACTTTTCCATCACATTTCTTGTAAGAACTGTATCCCCCTACTTTTTACTCTACTGCTCGAAAGCGTCTGTGTTGAGGTGAGGAGAGGCTGCCCTGCGACACTTGTCTGCTGTAGAGGAACTGCTGTAACATCAGCTGGGAAGGGGAGGCTAGACACATTGGAAACGGGAAGGACCCCATACAGGCCAAATCATCTTTTATTAACAAGTGTGTATTTTCAATGTCGTTTCACAATTAATTATTACACATCTGCTTTTTCCTTTTCTGTAGTCCACGAGCCGAGGAAAGCAAGAAGATCGTGACTGTTGATGAGGGCTCAAGATTAATCTGTATAATTTCATTCCAAGGTGGAGAACTCTTATGTGTTATCCATACAGAAGAGAATCAAATGAGCAAATTAACAAAGGAGCGAAAAAAATCGCCTGTGGCCTGTAACTGTGTTCCATACTTGTGACAAGGAATTGTTTATGTCCTAATTGTGATTCTCATTCTGAAATCTGAAACCAAACTCCACAATCCAAATGATATGGGTTTGGCAGATCTTAGAATCCTGTGTCTTGGGGTAAGGCCGCGGGCCAGTCATTCTGTGTGCTTGGACGGGCCTGGAGCGCACATGTCTGGGGCAGGTTGTGGCAATAATTGTTTGACTGGGGTCATGCATGCTGGCCATCATTACTAAACCTGGGTCACCGTCCTGGGCGGATGAAATGTGTTATTTTCATGCACCAACTCCCGCAACAATTTGTCCGTTTATACTCCGACCCACATGTCTACCCACAGACCCCCTATGTTTGATACTCCACCATAAAATGGAGGAACCCGCTTACGTTTTTTTCCATAGCTGCTCATTTTTTACACCTGGTAGGCCCAGATCTGTGCCCCTAACCGCCCGCCAGCCTCCATTGCTGGTCTACGGGCCGGTCTAGATGTATCGTTTTATCATGTGTGTTTGTTACTGTGTGTGTTTTCATGTGCAAAAACTGCATTTCAGCATTCGATCTGCCCTTTATAAAAAAAGCCACCAAATTACAAGTACTGATGAGATGCATCACTTGCATTGCACTCTGAGACACATCCACAGTCCAACAGCAAGTTCAATGGGGGACATTTACTAGGTCGTTTCGCCAGTTTTGTGGCGCAGTTATCCCCACTGTTCTGCTTCAGACCGTATTTAAATGGACTTTTCCGATCGCTGCTCAAACGACTGTCTCCAAAAGGGGGCGTGGCTTGCGGAATAGTGGCAAACTCAAGACACAATTATAATATTGTCGCACGCCTTTTTGGGGCGCTTGAACTGGCGAAAATTAGACCAAAAGAAAAACTGGTCTAGCGAGGGACTGTTGGAACACATTTGGTGCTCGGGACACATTTTGTCCCAGGGACAGAAAATGGTCTCGGCGCAGAAATGTCTGCCTGCACAAGGCTCCTACAATATTTCAACTGTGTAATCTTCTTCCGAGAGCAGGTCTTGGTAACAACAGCCAGATGCAGACATCGACCAATGGGTTTTTATCATTCACTGCAATTTACTCATAGAAAAGATAGCAGCTCACCTGAGTCACTTTCACGCGCAGTACTATATCTGCCTTTAAGTATAACATTTTAACAATAAGGCTCATTGTAATGAAATGAAAAATATTGCAAAAAATCCTCTCCGATTAGAAGTATATTGTGAGTGTGGGTCGTCTCACGGATTACAATAGCAGTTTATATAGAACATTACAGTTTCTTTTTTTGTATTGTCGCTAAGATTATACTTAAACAGAGGGTTCCCATTTCAGAATTAACGTATTGCGTGTTAATAAAAAGTTAGACAACGTTTCCCCATATACTTTCTGTGTATACAATCCTCAGGGATTTCTACATTCTGACTTTGCTGTCAATATCTATAGAAGGTCTCTGCTTTTACTTTTACTCCAGTGGACAGAGAGTAATCAGAAGCTGTGTGATATGACGAGGCCGCTGCACCTGTGTGTGATCTATAACGTAGAGGCACGAGGTGTATCCACACCGGTCGTGGGCGGATTAACGACCGTGCACCTGTTTGTGATATAACGAGCCTGACCTGGATTAAGAATGACTTTGTATAAGACGATGCCGCAACGGCATGCACACCTGTGCATATAGACGCCAGCCCACCTGTGTACATCGAGCATCACGCCTATAACGAGCCGTGCATCCTGTTGTGGCCTGGTCAGATTTGTGTCCCATGGAACCGAACGCAGAGAAGCGTTCGCTCTAGAATGACAGCAAGCAGAGATCTAGAAAACACGCAAGGAATTGGGGAGCAGAAAGGTGATATGGAAGTTGTATAAGTTTTATGATCCAACAACATAACATTAATTGCTATTGGTGCTAATGGGACAAGGGTTGTGTGGTTACCATTCTCTGTAGATACTAATTAGGCTCGTTCACATCGTGTGTTGTTGTCAATGATCATGGACGATTTAATCGTGGAAATTGAACACAGAAGCTTGCTATAGACAGAACAGTAAGCGAATGATCTAAAAACTATGAGGAATGGATAAAGAAAGTAGTATTGCAGAATCAATTAGTTTGTGAAAGGTGGACACCCCCTTTAAGTTGATACACACCTTGCCGTTCCTTGTCCCTCAGCTGAACCATATATTCACACTCTCCGTACTCTATGTATACATATTGCACGTACTTTTGGCAACAAAGGCGTCCCAAAAAGATCTCTGCTCCTCTGTTGTTCCCAGCTTTGCTGTCAATTCATGATGCCTTGCACCAGCACAATAGTGACCTCATCTGTTAGCTGGGCATGCCATATGTAATCATCCAATCCATTCAATATGCCTTCCATACCCTAAATGTACTGAGGGAGAATGCTTGTGAGTCCAGCAACATCAGCTCCGCTGCTTGTGCCTCTCCGTGTCCAGGATGCGTAAACTGCACATTGAGAAAATGCTCATCAGATGCCAACTGCACAGGAGCCCAGAAGTGCTGTGACACCGGCTGTGGCCTCATGTGTGTGGATTCAGTGCGCACTTTTACATCACAAAGACTTTATAAGTAAAATGAATGGGGGGGTCCTGTACCACTGGGAAAGCCCTTTATATCTGGTCTCTGGCGTAAACTGCACAGTGAGAAAAGGCTCATCAGATGCCAACTGCACAGGAGCCCAGAAGTGCTGTGACACCGGCTGTGGCCTCATGTGTGTGGATCCTGAATTCAGTGAGTACTTTTACATCACAAAGACTTTATTAGTAAAATGAGTGGGGGGGTCCTGTACCACTGGGAAAGCCCTTTATATGTGGTCTCTGGGGAGAAGTTGAAGACCTAAGGGTGATGGCTGTGTGAGAGGGTGCTGAGTAGGAGATTTTTTTGACATGGGGTCCAATAAATTAACTTGGCTTATGAGGGGGAAGACGACACATTTTCTTATTTACCTAGGACTCCATAATGCCTTGCTCTAGCTCTGTGTGCAATATATTTGCCCAGTGTAGAGCAACACAATTTTTCCATAAAGTTTACCAGGTTTGGTGTAATTCCCTTGTAGTGTCAGCCATATTGTACTTACCCTGGTTATGTTTGGCCCTCAGTAAGGACGAGCTGCGGGCCACATTACCCTGTGGCACTTCCGGTGGGTCAGGAGGTTGAGCATTACTATTAATATATAATATTATTACGATACAATTTATAGTCATTTTGGATCCTTCGGTGTTATGGTGTTGACCCCCCCCCCCTTCCCGATCCTGTACTGGCGTTCTATACTGAAGATAGGTATACCGTGCAACAATTGGCCATCCAACCCCTCAAAAAAGAATCTTTACGTCTTTGGCCATTCAGTCCTCCTCAGCTTTCCACTTATTCTTGGAGCAACATGTGAGCAATAATGACAATATTGTGGTGCGCTGAGCATCGAGTGCGGTAATCTGAAGAGAGCATAAAAATGTGATTATACTTGTATTCATCTCCATTCACAATAACTTCATTATGCGACACCTACTCAGAATAAACTGACAGTTTAATGGCAAGTGTGTCAGCCGTGAAGAAAGGCCGTATCATCGCCAACATGAATGCGCTATCCTCGTGTGATCCTGCACTTTACAAGGTGAGAATCGGGCGAAAATAAGAATTATGTAGAAACGGTTCCTCAGATTGTAAAACAATTCAGAAATGAATCATCCAGATGGATGGAAGAAGCTTGTTACATTGCATTACATCACATGACTATAAATATCCATCCAAATGCAGAGGTGTCCACTATCTTGATAAGGCATCCAGATTTCAGCAATATAGAGGTCTCTTTGTGTTCTATTTTAGTAGACATTTGCAACATCCCCCACCGGGGCCTAGCCTTTTCTTGGGGTCTGGAGACAGCCGGGTCCCAGAATACCGGGGTGGCTGGCGGTTGCGGCCTAGGCACGCTAGTGTCACAGTGCTTGGTATGGGGACCGGAGGGCTGTCCTACAGCCTGGCAGGTCTCCAGCAGGTGGTGTGTGCAAGAAATATGGAGGGAGAGGCTGATGTACTGGTTCTCCCTGGGGAAAACCTTATTGTCTGTAAGATAGGTCCCTGGGTAATGGATGGGGAAGCCCGTGGTGATGACAGCTCTATCCAGGGATCAGACAGAGGCAACAGCAGGCAACAGCAGACAACAGGCCTAAACGTTGTCACAGCAGATTTGGATTACTTAAGTGGTCGTGGAGAGGGATCCTCAGGAATGGTTCACCAGCCTGGTAGCAGATGCAGGCTAGGATAATGGAGATGGAGCGGTGTCCAAACTAAGGAAGCTGCAGCTCTGGATTGGAGTCTCCCGACTCTTGTCCTGGGATTAGCTAAGTGTCAGTACCGATGGTACCGATGGACACTGTTTCTCTCTCTTTATTCTATCTCTCTGACAGACCTTGTAGTCTAGATCTGGAACCCAAGAGACCTTAGGCCTAAGAGACCTAGCCCTGACCTTCTCAGGGGTTTTATTCTCCTGGTCAGGTGGTGGCTACCTCTCCAATCACACTCCAGTACACATGGTAGAAATACAACTAAACTATTGCCTGGAAGGATCTACAGCTTCTAATTACCTCAGACTTACTGCACTACCCCTTAGGCGAGTTGCGCAGGCTCACCTGCTGCGGAGAGACAGAGGGCCCTATTCCCAATTATCCCCTTGGCTATAAATTAGCAGGGCTGTTGCACATTGGTGTCACAGGAGCCTTTCTCAGTGACACTCAGTGATAAGCGATTAGTGCCACAGGAGCATTTCTCTTCATCACTTCTAAGAAGGAGGAGCGCTTAGTGCCGCAGGAGCCGATTTCTTTAACGCTGCTACTTAAGAGGAGAGGTTAGTGCTGCAGGAGCCACTCTCTGTAACACTCCTTAGTAGGAGGAGCAGTAAGTGCCGCAGGAGCCACTCTTTGTAACACTCCTTAGTAGGAGAAGCAATAAGTGCCACAGGAGCCACTCTTTGTAACACTCCTTAGTAGGAGGAGCAGTAAGTGCCGCAGGAGCCACTCTTTGTAACACTCCTTAGTAGGAGGAGCAGTAAGTGCCGCAGGAGCCACTCTTTGTAACACTCCTTAGTAGGAGGAGCAGTAAGTGCCGTTTAAGTAAGCTTTAAAGTGTTTTATTAAGCTTTAATTGTTTAGTTAATGCTAAACCTTCTGTCACAACTCTGGAGTAGAAGACTGTAATAGCAGAAGGGTTCTGGATCGTGGACCATCTGGACCACCGCGGAGATGATGGTAACTTTCCGCACCTGGGACGTAGTCTAGTGGCACCTTGTCTTCGCCAGAGGCCCGCCACAAAGCGGGATGGTCTTGCTGCGGCGGGGTGCCACCATGTCCTTCCACGGGTGCAACTAGGCCCATGGTGGCAGCCAAGGTAATACGGGGGTAGATGCAGGACACAGTCCGAGCCTGAGATGACAGCAAGGCAGGAACACAGGAGGTGGCACACGTTACAGGCAGGCAGGAACTGGTAACGGGAACACAGCCAGGGAGGGTTGACAGGAACACGGAGGAACACTGGTAACACTGGAACACGGATGAAACACAGGGAACATTGTAGGGCTTTCACTTACAGGAAATGCTAAGATCCGGTGAGGCAGGAAAGGAGTTGCCAGAATTAAGGGCGCTGGATTAACCAGCTCCAATCAGGAGGACGCTGGCCCTTTAAGTCCAGGAGAGCCGGCACGCCCGCGCCCTAGGAGCAGGAAGCAGGAGCACAGCCAGGAGCGTGGAGAGGTGAGTCCAGGCCGGGGAGCGGGGCAGCAACAGTGGGAACCGCGGCATGGATCGTGGGGACACCGGTGACACCCGTGACACCTTCCCTTATTGTGAAAAAGGAACTATATTTTGCTAGAGGTGCAATTAGAGATGAGCGAGCACTAAATGCTCGGGCTCGTTATTCGAGACGAACTTTTCCCGATGCTCGAGTGCTCGTCTCGAATAAGAGCCCCCATTGAAGTCATGGGGACGAGCATTTTTGAAGGGGACCAAGGGTCTGCACAGGGAAGCTTTGGCCAACACCTGGAAACCTCGAAAAGGATGGAACCCCACGAAATGGACAGGAAACAGCAGGGTCAGCATGCATGGATGCCTCTGGCGGCGCTTAATCGCACCATTATGCCCAAAATATGGCAAACAGCTGGCATGACAGATGACCGAATGAGGCTAGATAGCATCTAAAACATCCAATAATTGACCCTGACACTGTAGGGGACGGCATGCAGAGGCAGCGGACACGGCAGGCAGAGGTGGCAGGCGACATACCCCAAAGGCGGCTCAAAACCAATTTAAAAAATTCCTTTTGGCGAGGATAACGTGTAGCACTGTATTATCATTATTTTGCCTGGTTAAGGCGGCAGAGAGGAACCAAAGGGTGAGCAAGAAGCTCTGAAAATGATTCCTACGTGAAAACAAAAGGTGACGGTATATTTAGTCGATAACACGCAGGTGGCGACATAGTGACCAGTCCATAACGTATCTGGTGAAACACCCGAAAATGGAGCCTGACACAGCTCGTTTGATAAGGGACGACATGTGGAGGCAGCCATGGAGACGACTTTCCATGATTAAAGCGACATATGGGGCATTCCATATTGCCTGCGATGATTGAAACTTCAGGTCTCCAGCATGGCGGCGACAGATGGGCGATTTTCCACTATGTATCTGGTGAAACACCTGAAAATTCTGCCCTGACACACGCTCTTTGATAAGATGGATTGCTGATTTCCTCGTCTGCTCCGCGCTCCAGTCTAGGGGTAAGACAGTTTGAAAGTTGCACCTGGAGACATGTGTGGAGCTGTGGAGGATCGTGGAGGCGAAATGGACAGAAACAGCAGGGGCAGCATGCTGTATGCCTCTGTAGCTCTAAGGACCTCTTCCGCTGCTCGGTCCAGCTTGTCCCGCCGGCTGTCAGGTCTCGAGACTTTCTCTCCGCCTAGTCACCCAAGCCCTTCTCGCTCTCCCCACCCCAATGGGCCGGGGGGCCAGAACGTTTACTTTGACAAAAGTATAATTTCAAAGCAGGCGGGGTCGTTTGAATATTTCATCTAGGATAATGAATAGCATAGCGGTTCTATTTTTAATAGTTTTCGGAAATGGTTCCATGATTAGAGCGACAGTATGGGGCATCCATATGCGCGCTATCATTGCAACTTCAGTCTCCATCATGGCGGCGACAGATGGCCGAGTTCCATTATGTTTCTGGTGAAACACCTGAAATCCCTGCTGACACAGCTCGTCTGCTAAGGGACGATGTATGGAGGCAGTATATGGACGACTTTGGGAGGCAGCTATTGAGATGATGTGTTGAGTACAATGGAACAACATATAGGCAGCTATAAGACGACGTGTGGAGCTGCAATGAGACAATTAAATTTGGATAGTGCCTGTATGTGGCAGTCCAAAAAGTTTTCAAACCAAAGGAGCAGGTAGGTGGTCCTCCGAAAAATTTATAGGATTGAGTGCCTGTATTGGCATCCAAAAAAGATTTTCAAACCAACGACGGGTAGGTGGCCCTCCAAAAATTAAATACATAGACCCCTGTATGTGGCACTCCCAAAATTGTTTAAAACAGAGGACCGGGTAGGTGGCCCTCCAGAAAAATTAAATACATAGAGTACTATACTAGAGTCCTTGGCCCTTGCAAAAATAGCCAGTTCTCTTGTCTCTCCTCTGGTGGAAGGGATTTCTTCATGTGACTCCATTGTGCTCAGAGCATTGATCATATGTGTGTTGTTTGCTGTGGCTCTATGCCATGAATTTAGCGGTGAAAGTGATGGTAAGACGGACTTAGCTTTACTAATATATTATTTGATAATATATTATTAGTATATTAGCAGGAGCGCGCGGCCTATTCGGGAAGCAGGAGGACAGCCAGGAGCGTGGAGAGGTGAGTCCGGGCCGGGAAGCGGGACCGCGACAGCGGGGACCGCAGCAGCGAGAAGGGCACGGGTATGCTCGTTATCCGATTCGGGTCCGGCACGATTCACTAAGCTCGTGCGCCCGAATTCCTGCATCCATCGCTTCTGCGCCGAGGTCAGCCAGAGTTCACCTGCTTCTTCCCGGTGCTTGTAAGTGCCTGTCTTGTGACACAATTCTAAATGTTAAATCCTGTGCCTTGTTCCGAATCCGTCGGGTTTGTCCGATGGCCCGCCCCCTGATTTCTGTCGTGTGCAAGACGGCGGCGATTGCCAAAATCCGATCGCGTGCGCCAAAATCCCGGGGCAATTCGGTGCATCACTTGGTACCTTTGATACATCTTTATTTGTGGGATTGTGCCGCAATAAGTTGGAGACATGGGAGTATCTTTGTGAAGGGAAAACTAACCACAAAAATAATTTCTTTTTATTATAGTTGCACTGAAACTATGTTTATTCCTTTGAGTGACAATTTTATTTACTGCTAGAACAAGTTTGTAGTGAGGACGAGGACTGTCAAGAAGAATGAGGATTAAACAGGATAATTTCAGTTTAAAATAGGAGAAGATGTTGTCTACCCTACAGAATCAATGTGGAATATAATAAAGGTGACAACAATCCTTATATGTTCTCTAATATAATCTCTTTTTTTAAGAAATTGTTACAAATTGGAATTTTTGGTTGCAGCTTCCTGTATGCAAAAACTTTTATACAAGATGTGGAAACTTGTGTGATGGTCAAAAAATAGGCTTCTGCAACATCCAACATCCAGAATACCGGAGTGGCTGGCGGTTGCGGCCTAGGGCACGCTGATGTCACGGTGCTTGGTATGGGGACCGGAGGGCTGTCCCACAGCCTGGCAGGTCTCCAGCAGGTTTTGTGTGCAAGAAATATGGAGGGAGAGGCTGATGTACTGGTTCTCCCTGGGGCAACCCCTGAGTGTCTGTAAGATATGTCCCTGGGTGATTGATTGGGAAGCCCCTGGTGGTGACAGCCATATCCAGGGATCAGACAGAGGCAACGTTGTGCAAATCAACTCACGGTTCTTTATTGAACAACAGTTAGCAGGCAACGGGCCTAAACAGTCAATAGCAGATTCGGATTACTGGAGTGGTGCTCAGGAATAACGCACCCGCCTGCTAGTAAATGCAGGCTGGGCTAATTGAGACTGAGCTGTGTTCAAGCTCTGGTTTAGAGTTTCCTGACTCAGTTCCTGGGATTGGTTTCTGTGGTAGCACTGAAGGTGTGCTCCACACTGACTCTCTATTCACTCTGTCCATGTGCTAAGAGACCTTGTGATAAGAGACCTGTGCTCCCACTGCACAGGGGTTTTATACTTCCCCTGGTTAGGTGTTAGCAACTCTCCAATCACACTACAGTTTACAATACAGCCACTTAATTGGATAACATCTTGCACCCATTTAACTATTGCCTTTCCAGGCAGAGGCTACAGCTGCTAATACCTGAGATCTCCCTGCATTATCCCTTGAATGACTTTCGCAGGCTCACCGGATGGATCCTGACAGGTAGAGGTCCCTATTTGCAACTATCCACTTGCCTACACTTTGGCAGGGGTGTTGCACTCAATTCACATTTTTTCATACAGTGTGAGGCCCCTCCTGTGATGGCGGTGATGTGATGTAACCGTCTATATGTGGACAGTTACATTACTGATGATGGTGCAGTCTGCTCTGCTTATTCAGCTAGTCTTGATGTGATGTATATTGTGCAGATAGAGGCCTGCGTCTTTCTTGTGCTCAGAGCATTGATCATATGTGTGTTGTTTGCTGTGGCTCTATGCCATGAATTTAGCGGTGAAAGTGATGGTAAGACGGACTTAGCTTTACTAATATGTCTATGGACACATTCATCTTATAGGCCGGCAGCTCTCCTGGCTTATACACTGACTGGTGCTGTACCAGCTATCATTTTCAACTGGGATCCATTTATTGTATGATTTTTATTGAAGGGGAAACATGGTAACACAATCCCCTAGGATGGCTCTCAAGGGTTCATTGACAAGGAGGATTGTATATTGGCATTGAAAGGGTTAGTGTTATTCTGAGTTAATTTTTATGTTCTGTGTTGGCAGCTGGCTTACCCATAAATTGAGCTGTCAGCAGGGTGTCTGGGCCAGTCTGAAGAAGAATCCGGTTACAACGCCTCACCCAGCCCGCCCTAATGTATTATTTCTCCTGTCCGTCGCAGTGCTTATTAGTGGGGGTTTTGTCTAAGTTATATAATGTTGTTATGTTGTTAATCTGTAGTTTTGAATTATTCTGTTTATTTGGATTTGTGTTACCATGTGTATTACTGCCACCCTGTGGCCACCGTTAGATATTGTTATAAGGTGTTTATGATGTAATTTCCCCCATGTAACTTTGCTCTCATGTTACTCTTCCCATCCTGTGATGTCATATCCTCCTTTTCTGCTGTATTTCACATGTAGCAGACATGTTGTTTAGAGTTTGTTTTGACCTCCATGGGGCACATTTACTTACCCGTCCCATTCGCGATCCAGCGGCGCGTTCTCTGCGGTGGATTCGGGTCTTCCGGCGATTCACTAAGGTAGTTCCTCCGCCGTCCACCAGATGTCGCTGCTGCGCTGAAGCATCTGGAGTACACCCAGCCGGACTGAGTGAAGGTAAGTGCGTGCCGAGCGACACTTTTTTTTTTTTTTTAAATGCAGTGGTTTTTCCGAATCCGTCGGGTTTTCGTTCGGCCATGGCCCCCCGATTTCGTTGGTGCATGCCGGTGCCGATGCGCCACAATACGATGCGCCACATGCTTACTTTATGAGGAGAATTGTAGTGATCGGAGTTCAGGAGTCAAGCGGATGAATTGAGGAGACGCTTCACAGAAAGAGGTACCCAGATATTGTCCTCCGGGCAGGCATTTTAACATGCTCCACAATTGACCATAGAACTCTTTGGAGAGTACCATCCCCACAAGACCAGTTAAGAGATCAAGAAACCGGGTCTCCACACCGGACACCTGGGGTGACCCTGCACTTGGGTTCACTTCGTTTATTACACCCCCAAGGGTAGCCCCACTTACAAGAGGTCCCCGTTGTTTTCGGGGCTCCCAGTCGGTCACGTAACCAGGTACCACACATTTGATCTGTGGACTGGCATAACCGCCATCATCAACAGCACCCACACGTCAGAACTGGTAAGATTACGTCAATCTGTCTTGTTGCCAGTCAATATTGTGTATGAAGATCTTCTACATTTGAGACCATATGGTACGTCTTTATCCCTGAAATGATGTCACAGGTCCTTTAGGTGTTGACATGTTGTCTTCTTCAGGACCTCTGCAATTCTCCCTGGCAGCTCTCAATCACTTCTGGACCCAATCCTGACTGATAGCCAGTCCATTCCTGCACAATCACTGCTTGTATTTTGTCCACAATTTTGTTGGTTTTTGTTTGTCCACCCGACTCTTGATGATTGATCACAAGTTCTCATTGGGAATAGATCTGGGGTTTTCCAGGCCATGGACCCAAAATCTCTATGTTTTTGTATCCTGACGCATTTAGGTATCACCTTTGCTTTATGCGGTGCTCCATCATGCTTAGAAGGCATTGTTTATCACCAAACTGCTCCTGGAGGGTTGGAGAAGTTGCCTCTTGGAGGACATTCTGGTCCCATTCTTTATCCATGGATGTGTTTTTAGGCAAACTGTGAGAGCCGATTCCCTTGGCTGAGAACGCCCCCCATGAATGGTTGCAGGAGGCTTTAACAGGCGATAAAGACAAGACTGGGTGGCATCACTCACATTGTCTTATCCCAACAAGCTGTTTTCCAGATGTTTCCAAACACATCGTAATACATGTCTCAGTGCCCCAGTGCCATCTTTGTCTGCGCGGCTAAATTCAGCTGGATAGTGTGAGTGAATCTGCTGAATCACACTGTTCTTCTTGCACATGGCTCCTGCAATTGGTGACTGTATTTGTTGTCTAATTTGCAGACTGAAAAGCCAGTACAAGGTACGGTCAGTGAACTGGGCCTTGTTTGATTTTGACCTGGTTAAGTGAAAAGCGGCAATTTTTTTAGAAATCTACCAATGTGTCCAAAAGATACTCCACATAGATAGGTCTCATGTTTGGGCAAGGTGGTTTTTGTTCCAGTTTTTGTTCCATTGTCTGTGGCCTAGCTTACCTGGCGTGGAGTGCGATATATCTCACCCCAGTCATTGGAGACAGCAGTCTCACCACCCCATGTGTAACAATACACCCCTCAATGGGGATCGCGAGTTAGCCACAATTTACGTGGTTAGCTCACGCCCCCTATACGGGTCGTGTTATAAGGCCTTTGATATATTTTTCATTATAAACCCATAAACAACAACTGGTGTTAAATATTTTATTGCCATTTATCTACAGGTCTATAAAGAGTCTATAGTCAGTCTATAAAGCGTCTTCTGTAGCTCATGTGACGACCTTAAGAGATTCCGGATTCTGTTTCCTTTTTCTAGATGGAAAAAAAAAAGTTCTCATAGTAAAAACCCCAACATCATTACACAGCAAGTCACATTTTTACATTTTGCTTTCCTCAATTTTGCCTGGATACTGGACTATTAGGCTCTTTTTTGGATATGCACACAGGGCACATTTACTTACAAAGTCACTAGAGTTCACTAATAGTGCATTGTCCGTCTATAATGCTCGGTGCGGCGATTCACTAAGAACAGCGCCTAAATCATGAATGTGTCGCTTCCCCCCCCGCACTGGGCCGACAGAGTTCACCATCCTCTTTTGTGGAGCACCTTAACATAGGGCTTGCGACACAATTTACAGTTAAATACAGCTCTCGAAATTCAAATAAAGCAAAAACTGCCTGTTATAGGAAGTCCATATACCGGTATGAAGTTGGATTGGGAGGAAGGAAAGCTGAGATTTATGAAAATGTTATAGAAAAACTGTTAAAGGTGTAAAAAACATATTATAATTATTTATAGCATTTATGACTTACAAATTGTGTGCTCACAGTCTTGGCACTGCAGTATGGCACCCAATAACAGTGTGCAGTGAGCATGCAGTGGGGACACATTATACTTACCGGTCCTGCCACAATCCCCGATTTGCGTTGTCCGACGATCAATGGACTCCAGCGCAATTCACAAGATTGTGCCAGATTCATTGCATGTGCTGCTTCCCGTTTAGGTCCGCCGGAGTTACTTCTTCTTTCCTGGTGTCTGTGTCTCCTGAACATAATTTAAATGCTAACTCCCTCGGGCTCAAGTCGTCCACCAGATCATCGGCTCCCCCAATCCGCCCCCCCGCTTTCTCTGTCGTCGTGAAAGCCGTCACACAGCGCGTCCAACCCGATCGTGTGCACACAATCCCCTCTAAATGCCTGTCCCCGAAATTGAAAACCGGACTGAGTTTCTTCGCAGATTTTGTGCGGTTTGTTCTGACAGCTCCATGTATTTCTTGGCTACATTCAACATCTAAGGCATTCGTTAACCCATGCTCATGAAGCCAAGTGCCCCTAAAAATAAAAACTGAAGCAGCGTTCCTATTCTTGCCGTGTTTGCGGCGTCTGCTCACCCATAGAATCTATGGGGCTAGACTAAAATATGTCTGGAACACTAGCTCGTGTCATCCATTCGTTATCCCGGTGTCGTCTCCGTATTGCGGGGGATGGTATGTCACTTTTTTTGTGAATCCCCACAAAAACGGATGATGTATAGGTGACACACAGCCAAATGGTGGGGCACTTGAGCATATTTTCAATCATAGGAAAATCTATTCGTGGTGGCTGGAGGCCTTAGTCTTTTTTTTTTTTTTTTTTTAATTTACATAGAATAGTTTTTCACTTACAAAAAAATCAGTTTTATGAACCGAGTCGTATTTTCGGGTTGATGGACACAGTCGCTGTCACAAACACCACCACAGCATTTCAGGTCCAAGGACAGTCAAAGTTACTCTCACATGGGCTTCTGTGGTATAAAAAAAAAACACCAACAAATTACACAGTTTTTTTGTAGAATATGGTATTCCTTCATTTTGTCAGTATCCTATGGAAATAAACCAGCATCCAAATCGTCCGAGAATTGGGAAGAATGGCCTTGGGGGTCATTTGTAAATTAATAATATCGAGGAAATTTCTCCCTTGGATGAGAACGGAGGCATGAGGGGGTGCAATAATCAAATTCATGTGTTTAACATTCTATTATATTCTTGTGTTCTAATAACTATTAATGTTTTGCGCACAAGGAGATCGGGGGTTGGGTGGGGGTTGTTGTTTGTTTGTACATTGAAAATGTTAAGGGAACCGTCACCGCTGTTTGAAAAAATTCAGCTTCTGGCAGGTTCCCATAGAGTCCTTATAGCACAAGGGCAAGCTTTCTTCAGGTAATAAAACGCTGCCCCCAAAGGGGAAAATGAGCATTTATTGGGTACCAGGCAGAGAGTCTAGCGAGTCATGTGGCGGATACAAACATGCGAGTCCCGCGGCTTGCTCACACCTCCTTCAGGCTTGTTGCTGAATTATAACCAAATACTACGGCGCATGCGTGCTTACTGCTTAGCTTCCTGCTTCCGCGCATGCGCCGTAGGCGATGTGTTTATAATTCAGCTGACAGCCGGTGTGACGTGGAACCACAGCCTTGTGCCACTATTTCCTTTCCTTTCCAGGGAGCAGGAAAGAGATCTAATGTGGCTTCCATACCATTAGGCCCTCAGAGTATTACCTAAAGGTATTTGCTAACATGTACTTTACATTGCTGTATTGCACTATAGCAGGGGCATAACTAGAGAGGCGGGCCCCATATCAGACTTCCGAATGGGGGCCCCTCTTCCTCCTTAAAAAATATAAATATACTTAGTCATGTGAGTTACTAACACGCACAGTATTATATACCCATGTATACATACATGTACAGTAATATACTAAACACATACATACATAAAGCAATATACAATACACAATACATACAATACCTATAAGACATACAGCATATCACACCCAATAACCTGGATGCTGGGGCCCTGACATTGTGGCCCCATAGCAGTTGCTATGGCTGCTACCACTGTAGTTAACGCCCCTGCACTATAGTGTACTAGCTATCAAGCAGTCAGTGGCGTAACTAAATCTGATGGGCCCCGGTGCAAAGTCTGTTCCAGCCCCTGACTATAATGTATGGTTTATAGTACTAGTCTTCTCATATGGAAAGTGACACCAAAATGGCCCCCTCAACCTCTTGGCCCGGGTACAGCCGCAATCTCTGCACCCCCTCAAGTTACGCCCCTGCAAGCAGTCCTATGTTTTTTCTTCTTAGCGTCTGAAGAAATACAATTTTTTAAAAGTCTTAAGTGTGTATAATTTTTTCTGATATTTCTTAAACTGAAGAAGGATTTTTTCCTCTGTGCATTTGTAGGCCGCCTTTTCAGGCATACAGTCTACGTACGGTGTATATATATAGATGAAGTTTTTCAGGGTGGGAAAAGGATTCCAGTGCTATTTTAAATAAGGCATCTCCATCTACATACAGTTTGACACTGAGAAGCCTAGTGACCAGATGTGGGAAAATAAGAAACTTAATTCCTTCCTTCTATGCGTCTCCTTGTAGCCAAATCAGTTTCCTGCACTGTGCTGATGGAATACAATGAATGGAAACACACTGACTATAGTCGGATGCCTATTCCTTTTTTTTTTAAGTCAGGCAGCTTCCGTACAGTTGTTGGACATATAGGGACTCCTTACCATCAAATTTTGCCCTATTACGCCATGGGATTACTTCCACATATAGGGAAAAGGTGGTAAAAATTGAGTACAGAGATTGTATGTGTTTTAGTCTCTGCTTTTCTTCACTCTTATCACACAGCCATGAATGATAACTTATCAATATTTTACTTTCATACTCACTAAAAACTGGTGGAGACATTCTGTACCACATTTCGTCTTACAACATTTTAGGCTTCCTTCACATTGGGAGTCATCATCACAGTCAGCACTGTACAGTTTTTCTTTATCTGCACACAGATTAGACCACCATAGAGATGGGATGTCCTTCTTCTACCTTTGGACATCCACCAGGCTTTCTTACATTTTCGACACCTTGAAAAGAGAGTTATGATACACAGTAATAGAGTATACTCAATCCCATAGCTAAATAAACCAATAATAATACCATAAGCATCACCCAACAATGTAATTTGCTATACAAAAAGAATAAAATCCTCTATAATTATGTTATCTGATGACCTGATATTATAACGAAAGTGTGACACCTCTTAAAGGGTTAACCACAGTATAAATGTTATCCCGAGTAACAGTATAAGGCAGTGGTGGCGACCTATGGCACGGGTGCCATAGGTGGCACTCAGAGCCCTTTCTGTGGGCACTCAGGTCATTGACCCCAAGACAGCTCACCAAACAGGACTAATCTTCCTGCAGACCCAGGCAATCTAAGAGATGCTGCAATCAGCACTATTTTAAAACAACACTTCATTGGCTGTTTTTGGAACTGCGGTAAAAGTGAGAAGGTGTGGACAGGGCTGCATTATCTTTGGAGGTCATCCTAATGGACCCTATTTCTTACTGTACAGAGAGAACCTGGAAGAAGCTACATGAGATCTGAATTGCCCGTCCTTCTTTCAACTGTATATTGGTGGCCATCAGGTGCTGATCAGATTGAGAGATGTGGATAAACAGGTAGCAATAAGTTACTGCTTAAAATGGCAATGTTGGCACTTTGCTGTAAATAATTGGATTTCGGTTGTAGTTTGGGCACTCGTCTCTAAAAGGTTCGCCATCACTGGCAAAAGTGATACACGTTGATCTCTACCAATTACAGTAACATGAGGTTGGGTTTCCTCTGCGATTGGAGATAATATTAAACTTATGTCATTCTTTTGACTACTAGGTTGGTACTTGGATTACATATTAGAAAATAACCATATAAATAGGCTACAGATGGGTGGCCCCACTGCTTAAGCAAAATTGACCTAATAACCACTACCAGTATGTTCTCAAATTGGAATAACACTTTCCAGGTCATGTTTTTTCATGTCCCAGAGTGATGACTCACCCTAAAAATCACCATAAAGTGAAATGATTGTAGTGATATAAATCAATAGATGAAAAGTCAAGAAAGTTTAGCAGTGAAGTCAAGTTTTCCGGCCACTTGAATGACCACAGTGAGTGAAACAGTGTTTAATTGGGTCAACCTCTGTGCTGACGGGTTCTCTTTAATTACTGAAAGCTTTGCCTCTTAACTAAAGGATTTACATTCTCATCAGCAATATCAGTACAATCATAAGACATCCCAACCTTTTTAAATCCAATTGTCACAGAGACCAAAAATTTTGTATAAAGTATATAGTTCCGACTTACATACAAATTCATCTTAACAAACCTCCGAACCTTGTACTTAGCCTGGGAACTGCCTTTAGAGGCTAAACTGATATGCTGTCTGGTAAATAGTTTCCGTGTTCCCTTATTACTCAACTAGTGAAGAGTGGACACATAAGATCCGGGTTTGGCCAATTTCTGCCGAGCACGAATTTTAAAAAACAGTCCGGTGCCTGAAACCCCTCCAGTAACAACCTGCAATTGGTGCTGCCAAGTCATAGCACCATACAAAATTTCAGTTATATATGGTTAATGGGACTTGAATGTTACTTGAATAATAATTCTTTATTTATATAGCGCCCAATTACGCACGCTGCCATAAAGGAAGAGCTTGTCAAATTGGTCCCTGTCCCGGGGTTCACAATCTAACACCTACCATATGTTTTGGAGTGTGGTAGGAAACCCACCACAAACCCCGAGAGAACATACAAACTCTTTGTCAATGTTGACCTGGGTGGGAATAGAACCAGGACCCCAGCGCGGCAAGGCAGAAGTGCACCCACTCGCCACCACGCCACCCTATTTGAACGTTTGCAATGAACCATAACCTATATTCGACATCAATCTACACTAACCTACACATAGACAGTATACTGTACAGATTGGAAGAAATACTACCCCAATTTGGCTCTTCTTGAGAAATGGACAAGGCAAATTTCCCACAGAATCAGAATCACACACGTCATGGATGTATCCTCACAACTAGTCAGTAGCGAAGAGGTGTAAGAGAAGTGCCTCTGTTATAGGGTTCCGATGTTTATAACACTGTGACATATCTTCTGGATGACTCTACTTACAGAATATTGTAAGGAGGAAATCTCATGTGTCTTCTACATTTACATCCTCAGGCTAAAGCATCACAATAATGAAAAGTATATAGGGAAACCTCCTGGATTTGTGTGAGTACAATGCCAAAGATACAAGAAGACAGCACATACATGAATGAAAGCCTCAGAGATCACATTTCAGGTCTCTTCCGCTCAGGTCAAATACAAAAAGGAAAAAGTATTGTACTGCACAGATACTTGTTTTGTCCTCTAAAATCACATTTTAAGAAATCAAACGAAAGCAGAGAGGGATTCTTAAGATCGCCCATCAGATTTCTGTCTCACTTCCCACAACACCATCCCCGGCAATATTCAGACCCCTTAAATTTTTCACTCTTTGTTCTATTGCAGCCAATTTGGTAAAACAGTTACACAAAGCTTTATTGTAACCCGGTCATCCAAGAAGTCACAGGCTAAACTCAGGTTTGGGCATGTTGTGTTTTTGGTAAGGTAGTTCCTCCGCCGTCCACCAGATGTCGCTGCTGCGCTGAAGCATCTGGAGTACACCGAGCCGGACTGAGTGAAGGTAAGTGCGTGCCGAGCGACACTTTTTTTTTTTTTTTAAATGCAGTGGTTTTTCCGAATCCGTCGGGTTTTCGTTCGGCCATGCCCCCGATTTCCGTTGCGTGCATGCCGGTGCCGATGCGCCACAATACGATGCGCCAATGCTTACTTATGAGGAGAAATTGTAGTGATCGGGAGTTCAGGAGTCAAGCGGATGAATTGAGGAGACGCTTCACAGAAAGAGGGTACCCAGATAGTGTCCTCCGGGCAGCATTTTAACATGCCTCACAATTTGACCAAACAGAACTCTTTGAGAGTACCATCCCCACAAGACCAGTTAGAGATCAGAAACCGGGTCTCCACACCGGACACCTGGGGGGTGACCCTGCACTTGGGTTCACTTCGTTTATTACACCCCAAGGGTTAGCCCCACATTACAAGAGGTCCCCGTTGTTTTCGGGGCTCCCAGTCGGTCACGTACCAGGTACCACACAGTTTGATCTGTGGACTGGCATAACCGCCATCATCAACAGGCACCACACGTCAGAACTGGTAAGATTACGTCAATCTGTCTTGTTGCCAGTCAGATATTGTGTATGAAGGATCTGCTACATTTGAGACCATATGGTACGTCTTTATCCCTGAAATGATGTCACAGGTACATTTAGGTGTGACATGTTGTCTTCTTCAGGACCTCTGCAATTCTCCCTGGCAGCTCTCAATCAACTTCTGGAGCAAATCCTGACTGATAGCCGTCCATTCCTGCACAATCACGCGTGTTTTTGTCACAATTTGTTGGTTTTTGTTTGTCCCACCGATCTCTTGATGATTGTGCCACAATTTCTCATTGGGATTAAGATCTGGGGAGTTTCCAGGCCATGGACCCAAAATCTCTATTTTTTGTATCCTGAGCCATTTAGGTATCACCTTTGCTTTATGCAGGTGCTCCATCATGCTTGGAGAAGGCATTGTTTAATCACCAAACTGCTCCTGGAGGGTTTGGAGAAGTTGCTCTTGGAGGACATTCTGGTCCCATTCTTTATCCATGGATGTGTTTTAGTCAAGAACTTGTGAGAGCCGATTCCCTTGGCTGAGAAGCCGCCCCACACATGAATGGTTGCAGGAGGCTTTACAGGCGGCATAAGACAAGACTGGTGGCATCACTCACATTGTCTTATCCCAACAAGCTGTTTTCCAGATGTTCCAAACAATCGTAATACAGTCTCAGTGCCCCAGTGCCATCTTTGTCTGCGCAGGCTAAATTCAGCTGGATAGTGAGAGTGAATCTGCTGAATCACACTGTTCTTCTTGCACATGGCTCCTGCAATTGGTGACTGTATTTGTTGTCTAATTTGCAGGACTGAAAAGCCCAGTACAAGGTACGGTCAGTGAACTGGGCCTTGTTTGATTGGTGACCTGGTTAAGTGAAAAGCGGCAATTTTTTGTAGAAATCTACCAATGTGTCCAAAAAATGACTCCCACATAGATAGGTCTCATGTTTGGGCAAGTTGGTTTTGTTCCAGGTTTTGTTCCATTGTCTGTGGCCTAGCTTACCTGGGCGTGGAGTGCTGATCATCTCACCCCAGTCATTGGAGACAGCAGTCTCACCACACCATGTGTACAATACATCTCAATGGGGATCGCGAGTTAGCCACAATTTACGTGGTTAGCTCACGCCCCCTATACGGTCGTGTGTATAAGGCCTTTGATATATTTTTTCATTATAAACCCAATAAACAACAAACTGGTGTTAAATATTTTATTGCAATTTATCTACAGGTCTATAAAGAGTCTATATATCAGTCTATAAAGCGTCTTCTGTAGCTCATGTGACGACCTTAAGAGATTCCGGATTCTGCTTCCTTTTTCTAGATGGAAAAAAAAAGTTCTCATAGTAAAAACCTCAACATCATTACACAGCAAGTCACATTTTTACATTTTGCTTTCCTCAATTTTGCCTGGATACTGGACTATTTGGCCCTTTTGCTAATTTTTGGATATGCACCCGGGGGCACATTTACTTACAAAGTCACTAGAGTTCACTAATAGTGCATTGCCTGTCTATAATGCTCGGTACGGCGATTCACTAAGATTGTGCTCCTGAAATCATGAATGTGTCGCTTCCCCGCACTGGCCCGACAGAGTTCACCATCTCTTTTGTGGTGCACCTTTAACATAGGGCTTCTTGCGACACAATACAAGTTAAATACACAGCGCTCGAAATCAAATACAGCAAAAACTACTGCCTGTGATAGGAACGCATATACCGGTATGAAGTTTGATTTGGGGAGAAGGAAAAGCTGGATTTTTATGAAAATAAGTTATAAAAACTTTAAAGAGGTTTAAAAAATCTTAGTAATTATGATAGCAATTTCATGACTTACAGAATGTGTGTGCTACAGTCTTGGCACTGCAGATGGCACACAATAACGCAGTTTGCAGTGAGCTATGCAGGTGGGGACACATTTACTTACCGGTGTCCGCCACAATCCCGATTTTTTGGCGTTTTTTTTGTCACGATATGGATCCAGCGCAAATTCACAAAGATACGTGCGCAATATCTTGCATGGTTGCTTTCCCTCCCCCGATTAGGTCCGCCGGAGTTACCTCTTCTTCTTGTGCATGTAAGTCTCCTGACTAATATTAAAAGCTAACCTCAAGCTCTCCGCTGCTCAGTCCAATCCGCCAGATCATCCGCACGGCCCGTCCCGCCGATTTCCTGTCGCATGTCCCCAGAAGCCGGCAAGCTGCGTCCACAACCCGATCGTGTGCGACAAGTCAAGCCCCTTCTAAATGCTGTCCCCCGAAAGTTGTGTGAGAACTACTGAGTTCCTTCCCTAGATTTTTGCGTTTTGCTCTGACAGCTCCATGTATTTTATAGGTCTCATTAACTCAACATCTAAGCCATTCGTAATCACGCGCCCTCATGTCTGCCAGCCAAGTTCCCCATAAAGAAAAAACTCGGAGGAAGCAGGTTTATTCTTGGCCGTGTTTGCGGCTTTGCTCACCATACAATCTATGGGGCTGTAAAACATGATGGCGACAGACACTTCGTGTACAATCGCTCTTGTCCCGGTGTCGCGGCCGTAGTTTGCGGGGGATGGTATGCATCACTTTTTTTGTGAATACCGCCCAAGTAAAACGGATGATGTATACTAGGTGACACACACGCCAAATGTGGGCACCTGCAGGCCAGATTTTCACAACTCATAGGAAAAAATCATATTCGTGTGACTGGAGGGCCTTAGTCTTTTTTTGTTTTTTTTTTTAATTTACATAGAATAGTTTTTTCAACTTACAAAAAAATCAGTTTTATGAACCGAGTCGTGATTTTCGGGGTTGATGGACACAGTTCGGCTGTCACAAACACTCACCACAGCTTCTGCCCACAGTGCGTCACGGACAGTCAAAGTTACTCTCACTGGGCTTTCGTGGTATAAAAAAAAAACACCAACAAATTAAAACAGTTTGTTTATGAAATATGGTATTCCTTCATTTTGTCAGTATCCCTAATGAAAAAACCAGCATCCAAATTCCGAGAATTGGGAGAAGAAGGCTCTGGGGGGTCAATGTGTAAATTAATAATATTCGAGGAATTAATTTCGATCTCTATGGTGAGAACGGAGGCTGGGGGGTGATGCATAATCACATTCATGTGTTTTATCATCTATTATATTCTGTGTGCTAATAACTATTATGTTTTGGCACAAGGAGATCGGGGAGTGTGGGTGGGGTTGGTTTTTGTTTGTACAATGAGGAAAAATGTTAAAGGGGAACCGTCACCTGTTTGAAAAAATTCAGCTTCTGTCGGTTCTCATAGAGTCCTTATAGCACAAGGGCAAGCTTTCTTCAGGTAATAAAACGCTGCCACCGAAAGGGGTGAAAATGAGCATTGATGGGTACCAGAGAGAGAGTCTAAGCGAGTCATGTGGGGCCGGATACACAACCCAGTCTGCGAGTCCGCGGCTTGCTTACACCACCTTGCCTCGTCATGGCTGTCTGGCTGGAATTAATACACAAAATACGGCAACTTTGCAGCAGGTGCTTAACTTGCTTGGGCCTTCCTGCTTACCGCGCATTGCGCCGTAGGCAGTATGTGTTGATAATTCAGCTGAGAGCCGGTGACTAGGACACTTAGGCTGTGCCTCTAGTTTTCCATTTCACTTGTCCTTGAGCAGGAAAGAGATCTAATGGTGGCTTCCAATACCCATTAGGCCATCGAGAGGTATTACACTAAAAGGTATATTGCTAATCATGATAACTTTTACATTGCTTGTATTGCCCTATAGACGGGCTTAACTAGATGAGGGCGTCCCCATATGCCAGACTTCGAAGGTGGCCCCTCTTCCTCCTTAAAGCAATAAAATAAACTTAGTCATGTTGAGTTACTAACACCGCACAGTATTATACCATTAACACGTCCCATGGTATACATACATTACAGTAACTATACAAAACACACATACTAAAGCATTACAATGACCACACAAATACATCAATACCATATACAGACATACAGCATATCACCACCCCAAATAACCTGGATCTTGGGGGGCCCCTGAACATGTGTGGCCCCAAAGCATTTGCGATGGCTGGCTACCACTGTAGTTACGCTCCTGCACTAGATAGTGTAACTAGCTATAAGCAGTCCCGTGGCGTAATAAATCCTGTATGGGCCCCGTGCAAAGCGTTCCAGGCCCTGACATAGGTACTGTTTGTAAATAGACAGTCTTTCATATGGGAGAGAGGTAGGACACCAGAAATGGCCCCCCTCAACGCCTCTTGGGCCGGGGTAGCATCGCAATCTCTGCACCCACCTCAATTACGCGCCCTGCAAGCAGTCTATGTTTTTCTTTCTGCTCGTCTGAAGAAATACAATTTTTTTTAAAAGTCTTAGTGTGATATAATTTTTTCTGATATTTCGTTAAACTGAAGAGGAATTTTTCCTTGTGCATTTGGTAGGCCGCATCTTTCAGGCAGTACAGTTCTCGTACGGGTGTTATATATAAGATGCAAGTTTTTCAGGGTGGGAAAGGAGATTCTCAGTGCTATTTTAATAAGGCATCTCATCTCATACCATGGTTTGACATTCTGAAAGAAGCCTGAGTGACCAGATGTGGAAAATCAGGAAACTTAATTGCCTTCCCTTCTTTGGGCGTCCTTGTAGCCAAATCAGTTTCCCTGCACGGTGCTTGATGGAATACAATGAATGGAAACACCTGCTATTAAGTGTATGCCTATTCCTTTTTTTTTTGCAAATCCGAGGCAGGTTCCGTACAGTTGGAATACATATAGGGACTGCCTTACCATCCAAATTTTGCCTATTACGCCATGGGATCACTTCCACCTATGGGAAAGGTGGTGTAAAAATTGAGTACAGAATTGTATTGTTTTTAGTCTGCTTTTCTTCATCTTACACACAGCCGAAGTAGATAACTATCAATATGGTAACTGTCATACTCACTAAAAAATGGGGTGGGAGACATTCTGCTAACACAATTTCGCTTACAACATTTTTAGGCTTCCTTCAAATTGGGATAGTCATATCACAGGTCAGCACTGTACAATTTTTTTATCTGCAAACAGATTCAGAGCACATAAGAGATGGGATGTCACTTCTTTCTTCTACCTTTGGACATTAGCCCCATGCTTCTACATTGTCGACAACCTTGAAGAGAGTTATGATACACAGTAATAGAGTACTACCTCAAATCCCATAGCTATAAACCACATAATAATCCATAGAAGCATCACCCCACCAATGTATTTGCTATACAAAAGAAATAAATCCTCTATATTAGGTTTATCTGAAGATGACCTGATATTAAACAGAATTGGACACCATCTTAAAGGTTCATCCACAGTATAAATGTATCTCGAGTACAGTATAAGGCAGTGGTGGCGACCTATGGCACGGGTGCCAGAGGTGGCACTCAGAGCCCTTTCTGTGGGCACTCAGGTCATTGACCCCAAGACGAGCTCACCAAACAGGACTAATCATTCCTGCAGACCCAGGCATCTCAGAGATGCTGCATCAGCACTATGTTAACACAAACACTCATTGGCTGCTTGGAACTGCGGAAAAGTGAGAAGGTGTTGACAGGGCGTCTTATCTTGGAGGTCATCCTAATGGACCCTATCTTCTTACTGTACAAGAGGCCCTGGAAGAAGCTACATGAGGTCTGAATTGCCCGCCTTCTTTCAACTGTATATGTGGGCCTCAGGGTGCTGATACGATTGAATATGTGGAAAACAGGATAGCAATACGTTACTGCGTAAAATGCATGTTGGCACTTTGCTGTAAATAAGTGGATTTCGGTTGTAGTTGGGCACTCGGTCTCTAAAAGGTTCGCCATCACACTGGCAAAAGGTATCACCGTTGCCTACCAATTACAAGTAAACAGAGGTTGGGTTTCCTCTCCTGAATTGGATATAACTATTAAACTTAGGGGTCAATTCTTTTGGAACTACTAGGTTGGTACTTTGGATTACATACTTCGAAAATAACCATATCAAATAGGCTCAGATGGGTGGGGCCCCACTGCTTAAGCAGAAATGACCTAATAACCACTACAGTATGTTCTCGAATTGGATAACACTTTCCAGGTCATGTTTGTTCCCCGGTAGTCATGTCCCAGAGTGAGGACACTCCCCTAAAACATCCACCATAAAGTGCAATGTAAGGTAGTGATATAAAAGTCAAATTAGAGGAAAAGTCAAGAAAGTTGTAGGCAGTGAAGTCAAGTTTTCCGCCCAACTTGAATGACCACAGTGAGTGAAACAGTGGTTTATTTGGGTCACCAACCTCTGTTGGACGGGTTCTCTTCTCTTATTACTGAAAGCTTTGCCTAACTAAGGATTTACAATTCTCATCACATATAAGTAACAAACATATAAGACAATCCCAACTGTTAAAATCCATTGTCCACACAAGAGAACCAAAAATTTTTTTTATAAAGGTATATATTTCCGACTTCATACAATTCATCTTAAGAAACGACCCTCCACCCTTTTACGCGGGAGGAAGAAGAGAAAAAGGGGATTGGGGGAATGAAAGAGGAGTAAAGGGGAGGAGAGGGAAAAGTGTGCAGGAGCGGCAGGGAGAATGATGCTTAAACGAGGGGGTGGTATAGCCTGTAAACTGCCTTATAGGGCTAACTGATATGCTGTCTGGTAAATATTTCCTCCGGTCTTCCCGTAATTACTTCACTCACTAGTTAAGTAGTGGACACATAAGATCGGGTTTTGGCCAAATTTCGCCGAGCACCGAATTTGAAAAACAGTCCGGTGCCTGAAACCCCTCCAGTAACACCTGCAATTGGTGCTGCCAGTCATCACACCATACAAAATTTTCAGTATATATGTTAATTGGGACTTGAATGTTACTTGAATAATAATTCTTTATTGTAATAGCGCACCCATATTACCAGGCGCACAGAGCTTGTCAAATTGGTCCCCTGCCCCATTGGGGGTTCACAATCTAACACCTACTACCATATGTGTTTGGAGTTGTAGGAAACCCCCACAAACACCAAACAACCGAGAGAACTACAAACTCTTTGCAATGGCTGAGCCTGGGTGGGAATTCAGAACCCAGGACCCCATCTCTGGCAAGGCAGAAGTGCTACCCACTCGGCCAACCACGCCACCCTGATTTGAACGTTTGCAATGAAACCTAACCTATATCTGACACAATCTACACTAACCTACACATAGACATTAAACTGTACAGATTGGAAGAAATACTACTCCAATTTTGCTCTTCTTGAGAAATGGACAAGCAAATTTAGCCCACAGAATCAGAATCACCAGTCTTATTCATGGTGTATCCTCGACAACTATTCAGTATGCTTAAGAGGAGTTAAGAGAAGTGACTCTGTTATAGGTTCCAGTTTATACACTGTGCAATATCTTCTGGATGACTCTCGTTACAGATTATTGTAAGGAGGAAATCTCATGGTGTCTTCTACGTTTACATCCCCTCAGGCTAAAGCATCACAATAATGAAAATAATAGGGAAACCTCCTGGATTGTGTGGTACAATGCCAAAATACAAGAAGACAGGCACATCGAATGAATGACAGCCAGATCACATTTCAGGTCTTTGCCCGCTCAGGATCAAACATCCAAAAAGAAAAAGTTTGTTACTGCACAGACTACTTGTTTGTCCTCTAAAGCACATTTTAAGAAATCAAACGAAAATCAGAGAGGGATTCTTAAGATCGCAACCATCGATTTCTGTCTCACTTCCCACAACACCCATCCCCCGCAAGTATTCGACCCCTGTAAAAATTTTCACTCTTTGTTCTCTTGCAGCCATTATGGTAAAACGTTACACAAAAGCTTTATGGTATCCCGGCATCCGAAGAAGTCACAGGCTAAACTCAGGTGGCATGTTGTTTGGTGTGTTTGGTGTAAAGTGCTCCCTGGTTGACAAATTTTACATTGGAATGTGCGTACCTAAATTACATGACACCCTCAAAAGTCCCAGGACGGGTCTGCACTATGATTGGATCGTCGCGTATGCCTTTAATGACTATTCACACTGACGGAGTGCACTGTGATACCAACAGTTCAAAGCACATGTGAGAAACAAACTGCGTCACAGAACGTCAATAACCCTAAACGCTAGGCTACTGATTGGATGTTTTCCTCTTCCTCTGACGTATTGCACTGTTCCGGATATGGATGTGGTGATATCAGCCGAACTTTGATTATTAAATCGTAGTTGAGCGACTATTTGTTTTACTGTGCTCTAGGAAACCTTAAGTGCTGCAGAAATTCTTTTTGTAACCTTGGCCAGAATCTCTGTTGCCATGCCAGCAAATTCTTCTTTAGGGCTCCTGGGCAGTTCCTACCTTATGATTCTCATGTGCTCTGACAAGCACCGTGAGCTCTGAGGTCTTATCAACAGGTGGTGTGGCCGTTTCCTAATCAAGTCCAATTAGTTTTAATTAACACACAGGCTGACGCCCATTGACGAGCAAAAACCCCTGGAAACGCATGTTCGTTTGGGCCAGGTACCTCGCCCCCTGTGCTCTAGCGCTGCGTTATGAACGGGACACCTAGGCAAGCGGAGATAGTAGAGGGAGAGCCTAGGAGGTTGGCATTTATAGTACAGCCTATAGGCCCTAGTTATATTAGTTAGGGCAGGCCGTAGGGTACCTATCGAAACGACCTCACCTATTCTTAGCTCATCTCGAAGACTCTGGGCTCCCGCTCTCGCGAAGGCTGATTGATCAGTCTCTCGGAGCAAGCTAGTTAGCCTCACGAGGTCTAGGAATGCGGAGGAGGGGTCGAGCCGTCTTTGTTGGGAAAGGTATGCGAGGGGCTCTTCTCCTCACTTTACAAACTTTCTAACTCTAAGTGATGGGGGCTCTGCTAGGGAGTAGGACCAGACCTACTAAAGCGCCGATCGTCGATGCGAGGAAGCTCCCTCGCGGGGGCCTCTAGCAAGGCCGACAATGTGTACCTTAAGTTTCTTGTCGGTGTGTGCGTAAGAGTCGGGTGGAGAGTACTCGGTGCCGGGAAAAGTATTTATGGGCCCCTCGGGGATAATTCTGGTGTATTGTAACCGAAGAGGTATGAGACCAAGACTGGGTGGATCGCATCTACGGAAAGCTAGATATCAGACCTCTGTCACTGAGTATGAGCAGGGATTTATGGAGGGCTGCGGGGTTTGCGTGGGACCTAATATAAGAGCGTAGCGATCTAGGGGAGAGGAAAGCTCTGAAGGGATGGTCTTGTAGTCTTGTGCCCATTCTCGGGAGGATGGGGAAACTAGGGGCGTTTCAGGAGGACCCACTCGGGGGCCCAGACCCTATTCTAGGGGTGGGGCAGCCTCTTGTAACCCTTACCCCTCGGAGACTGCTGATAGATAAAAGTGCACTTGGAGAATACCACGGACTAGTATAAAGAAGAGCCGAGACCGTTGAGGAAGTTGGATATTGGACTGATGCGCGAGCTTCTGGGTCGACGGCGTCCCAGAACAGATAGATTGATTTGCGGGAAGAGCATCTCTGGCATTGTCCTCATGTCGAGAAACCCCCTTCCTCAGACTGGTCGTCTGTGCTCGGGCTGACCATGTCTGTTAGGGACCTGATACCTAATGTCATTATTGTCGCAGAGTGAGGCCACCTAAAAGCCAAGGGCAAGTCATGGGAGCGCAGGTGCCTGGAACTAGGGAGGTGTTGAATGGGAGGGGTGGGATAAATTAGTCGAAGCACCCTTGTTTCTTGGACGGAGATATCAAGGGGGTGGGCTGGACAGAGCGGAACACAACGTGTGACCACACATGCGTTTTACAACGATTTTTTGCCCGTTGTTAAACAGTTTCCCGTCCAAAAAACTATGTTTTTCCTGAAAAACCCTTTGTATTTTTTGAAAATGCAACATTTTGACCATGTTTAATTTTAATTAAAGTAAGGGTAAAAAACCTATTAAAAAACGTGCTGTGTTTTCAAAAACGCATGCCGGTTTTCAAAAGTGCCTCGTTTTTTTTAACGGACTGCTTTAACGGCCACATGTGCCCCCGTCCTCGGGTGATGCACACCTTGCGTTTTTGAACCCGGTTTTGGTCCGTTTTTCAAACGTTTTTTTTGAAAACACATCCGGTTTTTGACAGGTTTTTCCGATTATATTAATTACAAGTGGTCCAAAAACGATGTGTGTTTCAAAAAACGCATGCGGTTTTTTTAACGCAATACGTTTTTTGACGGACTGTGCTTAAACGAACCAAAAACAATTTCAGAGGCACTTGTGACATCACCCTAAAAAGATGAACAAGCATGTGATTTAATCTGAGTCACCGTAAGAATTTAAATACTTATGTCCCTGTGATAGTTCAGTTTTTTCTTGTTTTAATAAACATTAGCGAAAACTAACTACATTTCAATTTTTTTTCTGTCAGATGGGGGCAGAGTGTACTGCATGACAAACAACACCTGTTTTTTGATCTCACCAATAGCCCTGCATATGAACAAAAGGGAAACCATTTATAATAGGGATCTGTATACTTTCCATACCCCTGTAATATCTAATCGTACAACAACATCAAAAATGAATTAGCGATGATAACAAGCAACAAACATCAGTGAAAAACTGACACGCGGACAACTTCAGGATAGTTTTATAACTGATCCAACTTTGAGGCCACCGTTCACACATGGACAATTTGTGCAGCTTAGTTTCGCCTTTCAAAAAGTAACATTACCACTGAAGAAATGCTAAGTTTAATCGGTGATTGCAGGATGGAGCGGTGAAACAAACAACAAATGGCGATGCCACACATAGGCCGCCGACGTGTGTTAGAAGCGTCCTTATGATGGCACACGTGGGGTTTTGAACGCAATCCTTTTTGGACTAGATTTTGAATTAAGATAATTGGTCAAAACCTTTCAAAAACGGGCCCAAAAACCGCGGTCAAACCCCACGTGTGAGTCCATCAACACTAAAGGCTCACGTGGCTTTTGAACCTGTGTTTGGGGAGCCGTTTTTTACGCAGGTCCTTTAAAAAAGCATCCGTTTTTGACCCCATTTAATTAAAATAAATTGGGTAAAAAACACCGGTCAAAAAACTGAATGCGTTTTTTAATCTTGGACGACTTGGTACTTTCTAATGGCAAAACATTATATTTGTTCATTGTATTACAGGTAAGCTGTAAACAATTCCAATTGCAGTAGCATTGCCAAAAATCACAACACTTGCTTACAACACTTTGCTCCTATTCCTGTTTTTGTAACAATCTTTTCTTTCCCTTGCGGCTCCAGTAAACAGCCCTCTCTTTAAGGGCTATACTTCACACAAATGTATGCCCCCCCTCCGCTATTAGCCCGGTAGTAAAGCGTCTTGCTACATCGGCGCTGCTCGGAGAGGAGCAGGGGAATACGCTTCTTCACACCCCCGCGCACCCTCCCATAGGGAGATACAGCTACTTGCGCCGTAATCACGGGAACATATCAGGACATGTCCTATCTTTTCCGTGTCCAACGTAGCTGGATACGGTGCCGCTCCCGTACAGGGCCTTGAGCCCTAGAAATGTTTTGGCGGAGTAAGAACTTTATCGCCTACAGTACTGTCCCTAGCCCCCATCATGTTTGTGAATGTAAGCCTTAGAGGGAGGCCGTCCGGCGCGCCCAAACAAAAAACTGGCGCTTTGCTGCGCTTTGCAACGCAAACGCAGACAAAGTCGCAAAGCCAACGGGGCGGGCCGGCCTCGGCCTCGCATCGGCGTTGTCTTCTATTTGTGGCATCACCTTATGGTGGATTCCCCCCATGGTCGTTTTTGTCTTTTCTCTCCGGGTCCCGTTTTAAGCAGCGAGTCCGTTAACAAAACCGCAATTGTCCGTTTTTGGCAGTTTTTTCCTTCGTTTCTTTCCGAATTTGCGCAATAAAATGGACAAAACTGATAGCGTTTTTCCAAAAAAAGAAATCGTTTTTTTAAACGTATGCGTTTTTTATAACAAAAAACAAACGACTGCTTAAAAACGTACCAAAAACGGTTTCAAACGCCATGTGTGGCATCACCCTTATTCAATCGAGTCATACAAGTTCAACAGAGATAAAAATTTAATAAGGTTTTTTTATTTTTAAAATTAAAAAAATTCTCAAAAATGTTGTTTTAAATCTTTTAAACGATTTTCCTAATTACTTACTGTTTTTACATTTGTTAAGCAAGTCACTCATGTGTTGGACAAACCATGAGTTAAACATAATATTGTTTACTTGTGTAATTTGCACTTACAACAATGCTCTTTGTAAATGATATGTTACAGTAATGTATATTAGAGCATTAGCTCTCTCAGCTGTAGTATTGAATTGCGTTTCCAAATCAAAACGCAATGAAACGCCTCCAAACGCTTCCGTCCGCGTTTTTATGTAAGTGGGAGGGGTCAAACAACAATTGGGAGGTTATCTGCGCATGTGCCGTTTCACATGCAAACGTATTATCGTTTTGGCCAAACACCCCCCTCCCAACTTTCGTTTTTTGGGTTGCATTTAAAAAAACGCATGAAAACATTACATTAGGAAGGCTCCCTCATTGGGCGGCATCCACAAACCCACGTGTGCTTTTGTTGCATTTTTTCATACATTTTAATTTTTAAAAAACGCATTCCAACCGGCTGGAGATGTGCTTTTCCTAATTAACATACTAATGATTTGCCTAATATTTTAACGCATACATTAACATAATAGGTCGTTAACAAATGGGTTAAACGGTGATGTAATATGTAAATCACCTCCACTCTCCCAGCTGTTTGTAATGCGTTTTTTAAAAAAATGCAATGAAAATGCATCCCCACGTGGCAGTGAGGGCCCGCGTTTGCACACGTTGGCGTTTTTTTTCTTTTTCCGTACGTTTTAAACGCATCCCAAAACGAGTGGGGAGGGGTGTGGCCAAAACGCTATGCCGAAAGACCCCCTCCCACCTTTTGTTTTTAGATGCGTTTTAAAAAAAAAAAAAAAACGCAAGAAAAACAAAACGCCAAGAGGCAAAACCAACAAGGCTTCTTCAAGCCGATCATTGCTGAGAGTTACACTTGGCTTCTTAGCCATTTAAGCCGAAGTCACACTTACCGCTAGATACTTCATTCATACGCAACGCTAGCGTACCGGGGGGGCGGGGAGGGTCGGTCCCTCAGCCGAAAGCCACATCCATTTCTCCTGGTGCGTTCCGCCCGACGGACCGCCCCTATAGGATATATGATTATGCGCTAGCGTTGCGTTATGAAACGACGCCTAGTGTTCGTGCTACCGAGGCCCCTTAGCGTTTTAAAACGCCATTACAACAGCTGGGGCGCGGTGATTTTGCCTGATTACAATTACTGTTTATCATATGCACTGTAAACAAATGTGCACGCATGTATGCGCAACATGTTTGAGGATTTTTCGTTTCTTTTATCCTTAGCACTTGTTAACCAACAAACTGTTAACGCAACACGTTAACGTTGCATTTTTACAAACAGCTTTTTGTAAACACAATTGTTGATTAGTACTGTCATTAACAATCACCTCTCCTCGACTGTTTTAAATTTTTAAAATTATAAAAAGACATTAACCCACATTAAAAAAAAAAACCTCAACCAAAGCACATTGGGGACATTTACTATGGCTTTCCCGCCAGTTGTTCGCTCTCGACCACAGTTTCTCTCCTTCGCTGGGCTCTCAGACCTATTTATTAGCAGCGCGCCAAGAAAAATGCTTTTTCTTTTTTTTTTCCTTTTTTTTCTAAATGAACTTTGTTTTTTTTTCTTCTTCTTTTTTTTTTTTCCTTTTTTTCCGTCTGCTCGCTCTCCGACACTTCTTTCTCTCCGAAAAGGGGCTTGGCGTTGGCGGAGTGGAAACTCAGACACAATTACTATGTGTCGCGCCATTTTTGGGCGCTGTAAACGGCGAACGTAAAACCAAAAGAAAACTGGTCTAAAAAGCATGGACTGTCTGTTGGACACATTTCTGGTGCTTTTTCTGGGTGCTCCGGGACGATTTTTGTCCAGTACAGCAAATGGTCTCGGCGCCAGAAATGTCTCCTGCAAACAGCTCTACACTATTACACCATTAGGAAGCGCGCCTTAAGCGCTCCGCGCGCCTAGCTTTACTGCGCACTCTGGTACTGCGCAGTCTGTACTGCTCGAGCGCATAGGATTTTAAATTGGTCACCACGTCTCCCGACGTTGTGACAATCGGGACTGGACACGGATTGGGGGTGACAGAGGGGCAGGAGGAGTTTCCGTCTCCTCACCCGACCACAACCAATCCAATCTGGGTCCCGCCCAGGCCCCCCCCCGCCGATCGCCGTATTATTGGCCAGTCCCAAACCTGACTGCCAATTACAGTGATTTTGGGCTAAAACAAAACCAACGTGCTTTTTAGATTTTTAATTAAAGCCCTTTCCCTTCCTCTTCCTCCAGCTGCACCATTTTGGTTTGGTATCGCTGGATAGAGGAATAGCGTTACTGTGTGCAAAACAAATACACTTTTACACTATAAATAGTGTTCTGATGAGTTCATGCTCGCTTATCTATGATCCCTATTGTTCCCCCTACAATTCCCATCCCATATCGTTTTTTTTTTTTTTCCTTTTTTCTTTTTTTTTTTTTTTTCGCTGTGTCCTGGTGTGGTTTCCCTGTGTGATCGCATTGTGTGATCCCCGTGTCTTTCTGGTTTCTTTTTCTCTAATTTCCGTTTTTTTCCCTTTCTGCTCCCTTCTGAACCCAAACCACTTTTTTTCAGTGCGCTGTTAGCCGTTGTTCTCACACATGACGCCTCACTTTGTCAGTGCTCGTGTGAATAGCCTCACTGCACAGAATCTTTAGCATCTTAAGCTTTAGCATAGTCTATTTTGTCTTAGGCAAGCTTATTGTCTTTTTAGCGCCTGTTTTGCGCGGAGTGCACATAGGTTTGTTTTTTTTTTTTTGTTTTTTCGGTTGCCTGGTAACATATTTTTTTTTCGATTTTTTTTTTTTTCCAGAGCGCGTAGGTGTACCCTGTACTAGCTACTTTTTTTGTGGCCCATCTGTGCGTCTGTCCCGTGTGGTTGGTTGTGGCGTTATCGTTTTTTTTTTTTTTTTTTTTTTTTTTCGTGTGCTCTCTGTAAGCGGCTTGTCCCGTGTAGTTTTAGAGTGCTCATTATTTTTGGTGTGTTGCGCAATCTGTGCCGGGCTGCCCGTAGTAGTTTTGTGCGCATTATCTTTTTTTTGTGTGCTATCTGTGCGCTTGTCCGTGTAGTTTAGTGCACATTATTTTTTGTGTGCTAAATCTTTGCGCTTGTCCGTGTAGTTTTATTTCCAAGATTTTTGTGTGCTATCTGTGCGGCTTGTCCGTGTCATTTAGTACGGCTCGATTATTTTTTTTTGTGTGCTATCTGTGCGGCGGCTTGTCCGTTGTTTAGGCACATTATTTTTTGTGTGTGCTCTGGTGCGGCTTGCCGTTAGTTTGGTGTGGGCATTATGTTTTTTTTTTTTGTGTGGCCCTCTTGCAGAACGGTTTTTAAATCCGTGTAGTTTTGGTGCACTTATCTACTTTTTTTCTTCTCTGTTCTCCTCTATTTTTTTTCCTCTACTCTATCTCCTCTATTGTTTTTTTTTTTTGTGTGCAATGTCTCAGAAGAACCATACCCCGTGGTGGAGGCATATAACATGCCTTGCCTCTGACACCCACCACTCCGATGTCAATCTATGGGGATGATGGTCCCTTTTTACCCAATTATCATTATCCTCCTGCTGCTCATGCTTCTTTCCAGTGAACCTGGAAGGACCCCCCAAAGGCGGCCGTAGGGATCCAGGGACTCCTATCCAGGGGACTTCTGCAGAGAAGTTTCTCTGGGACTTCTGCCGGAGACGCGTCTGGGCTTCCCCTGACACCCACATGGTACCCCCATATCATTTAGGCCCTCAGGTCCTCTGACTTTAACTGGCCATCTGGATTAACTTTGACACGACCGGGCTCAGATCTGTGACTTTTTTTAAGTTTTTTTTTTTTTTTTTGCTGAGGCGAGGCGCTGCGAATATATTATATTTCAGAACAAATCCTACGCTGCACAACATATTTCCCAAACACATATTGCCCAAAAACCCCACGTCCTTTTAATGCACAACCACCCTACAGGTTGACCCCGGTTTCCCTACTGCAGCAGAGATTGCACAAGTATTGTGGCATAATACTAACTTACTCCTCATGGGGAGAGTAACGACGGCCCTTCAATCCCAGGGACTATACTTGGACAAACCGACATACTGGCCCACAAAGACCGCATGGTTCCGTGGCAAATGAGCAGGATGCGCTTGAAGGCGATCCATAAGTTTTTGCACTACAACTGACAACACAACAGTGCCCAGCCCACGCCCAGAATTTGAACCCCCGTTATGATCGGTTATTTCGGTCAGGCCCATATTAGTCATTTAGTGCCAATTGGCCCAGCATATACCTACCCAACCCCCCATACCCCCTCACCAATACCACCCCCCCCACCATACCATACCCAACCCATACCCGCGAAGAGCAATAGTCAGCGGGAATCCCCCACGGCCCCAATCACCCCCCACCCCCGCCAAACATGTGAGCATAGAACGAGTCCCTGTACAATTCAAAACAGGGAGGACTTCAATTCCTCCGCCAGACCCACCTACCCTGGACCAATAAGAGGGTAAGGTCATGTTGTGAAGAGTATAAGCGTGTGGCGAAAGTTTCATCAGGTACAAAACATACAGTTTAGGGATATCAAATGGAAGGAAGGACTCACTTAGTGCCCCCATAATGCCCCCAATGTGCCCCCCCTTCCTGGGTGTCATTGAAGATAGTGTGGTATTTAAGTTCATACCCACTGCTGACCAAGAGGGCTACCACCCTCTACCTTGACAATTTCTCAAAACAACCGCCACCCACCCTGTTCGAAAATTGCCTCACTTCCAGAAAATACTACTTACTTATACTGCGGCATTGGGCACTGTACGCAGAAATCAGAGAGTCTCCCTATTCCGTGCTCTTGGAAAACTTAAAAGGCAACGAAAGCAGGGCACTTTGCAGCGACTCTGTATTGTGTGTAAGAATTACAACAAGGACGAAGAGAGGTCCCTTTTCTTCTTCACCCAATCATATCACCCAATGAAACACCCCCCAAGCCTACCACCCACTACCACCGCGAACCGGTCTAGCGCGCCCGACCACACACGCCCCCTGGTCCCAGTACGAGGTGCCAGTACAGAAGCCCCCAAGCCAGACTGTATTTTAGTTATCACAATACATGGGAGGGGTGGACTTGTCTGACCAGTGCGGTCAAGCCGTACATGCCCATCCGGAAAGTCGAGGGTGTGGTACAAGAAGCTGCGCCGTGCACATCATAGCAATGCAATTGTAATAATGCTTCAGTGCTTGCTCGATATGCCGCCAGAGGGGGAACTTTTCCCCCTGGATTTTTCAAGAGGTGGTTAAGCTAAAGGAACTAGTACTTACTTGTTCCTTTTTGGAGACCCATGAAGGGGGAATTTGCTTTTCTGGAAGTGAAGCACACAATCACAACATTGTACCTAGGCAGCACTTTCCAGGTGTAGTTCCCCAACCGCCAGCAAGGGAAGGTCACAAAAAGAGTGCAGGGTGTGCTCCAAACATGGCATTTTTTCGGAGGGACACCATTCATCACTGTGAGACCATGCCCAGAAAAACCAGGGTTTATGTATGAAAGATTGCTATCCGAATTTACATACATCCCGGGATTGTTTTAAGAAGTACCCCCCTGGTGTTACCTTGTTACCCCCTGACGCACAGCTTTATACATAATGCCCGCAGGCCCTCACACCTTCCCTCTAACTAACGCCCTGCCATGGTGCCCAGCTGAGATGCTGTCCCGTATGCTTTATAACCTTACCCGGGAACACATGCAGCATGAATTTTTTAGGGTGTTTTGGCTCCCATGGCAGCAGCTGGCACAAAATGACATAATGATATATTTTTACTATGCACTAATCCATTATGCACTTTTCAGGGGTCCACCTGTGGTGTTAAAAGACGGGCTACCTATAAATAAAAAAAACAAAAAACCCCTTAAAAAATAAAAATAAAATTATAAAAAAACCCTAGATTTATTCATGGAGGGGTGTAGTTTCCAAAATCGGGTCAGTCTCTAGGGGTTTCGACTGTACCTTGGGCCCCTATTGCATCTACAAATCTTTCATGATGCCAAAAGGAAAAAAACAAAAAATGTACAATGTCTGTGAATCCAAAACAAGTTATGGTCCCCTTTTTGACCCTGCCGTGTCCCATCCTACAGCTTATTGCTCCTATGGTATCCATGGGGTATTGACCTAACCCCGGTGTACCCCAGGAAATGAATTTTTGGGGTTTGTCTAAAGTGGCATGAGTTGGCAAAATAATAACACCAAAACTTTTTCACTTCAATGGCTATTTGCTAAATTGCAATCAGTGGGGTTCTTTCTTTTCCTGCACTACTACTCCTACTACTCACTTTTATATTCACATTTGAGAGCCAGAGCACCCTTAGGTTTAAAATGCTCATACAGCCTACATACAACATTCTTGAGGGGTGCCCTTTTCCAAAATGGGTTTCACTACTACTTGGGGGTTTCTAATTGTACTCGGTACCCACCCGGAAATAGCTCGGAGGGTACCCCCATTCCCAATCTAGGTGAAAACGAAGCTTGAAAACCTAAATTGTGCGTCTTTTCTTCCTTACCCTCCCCTCTGCCCCTGGCCCTGACCCTGCCGTGTGCCCAGCCCTGTAAATTATTGCACATTTGGTATTGCCGTACTCGGTGACCCAACCCCGCAGAATGATTGATTGGGGGGGGGTGATTTTTGGGGGGTGTTTTGTCTAAGTTGGCATGGTTTGGTTGGCACAGTACAGGAGGCACTACATGACATTTTTGATATAAAAACACAATTTTTACTCTGGCACCATTTACTTTCGCAAATTCAATTTTGGCCAGCGGTTGGGGTTAAAACTGCTCATACAAGCTTACATACATCTTTGAGGGTGCCCTTTCCAAAATGGGTTCACACTTGGGGTTTCTATTGTACTGGTACCTTGGGGACCCCCCATTAACCAGCTAAGGAAAACGAAGCTTGAAAACCAAATTGTGCTCTTTCTTCCTGGCCCCCTGCCGTGTGCCCAGAGCCCCCGCCCAGCCTGAATTATTGGCACATGTTTGTATTGCCGTACTCGGGACCAACCCCGCAAATGACTCGTTTTGGGGTGTGTTTGTCTTAAAGTGCTACGGGTTTGGGCACAGTAAATGAGCACTAAACAAATGGACATTTTTTGAGATAACACCTCAATTTTTTACTTTACTCTGCACCATTTATTTTACTTTGCATTCTTTCAATTTTGACCACGTGTCGGGGGTTAAATGCTCACCCACCCCAGACCCCCGATAAATTCTTTGAGGGTCTATTTTCCGAATGGTATCATTTATTTGGTTTCTCTAATTGCCGTGGGCACAACCTCACGGCCCTACCGTCCCCTACCAACATGACATGGCACTCTCTCCAAATCCAAATCCCAACCTGTGAAACGGAGCTGGAAAATAAAATCAAAATTTCACTCCTTCTCCTTTTATCACTCCTATCCCGTTTCTCATCCCTTCTGTGTGCCCAGTCGGTATCTGTACAATTATTGGCCCATGGTGGTAATTGCTGTCATCAGGAGACAACCGCAGATGATTTGTGGGGTGTTTGTCTAAAGTGGGCAACGGGTTGGGCACCAGTATATGAGCGGCACTAAAAAAATGACTTTTTTTTTGAGATAAAATAATGCAATTTTAACTCGAATACCCATTTACTTTGCATTAAATTTTGACCAGCGTGTTGGGGGTTAAAAATGCTCCACCACAACCACCGATAAATGTCATTTGCTGTGTGTGTCCTAATTTTTCCGAAATGGGGGACATTTTGGGGGGTTTCTACGTCTTCATTTTCTACTCTCCCACATTTCTCTTGTACTTTTTACTTTTCAGGGGCTCTTCAAATTACACAACAAACTGTGGGCAAACCACAAACATTTGCAGCCTTGTCAGCCAATTGGCCTTTTTTTCCAAATTTCCAAATTCCCATTATCGCTAAACTCTGTTCTGCTGGGACAAAAATCGCTGTGCGGGGAATCAGGCAGCTGACAGACAATCCACATGTCCTGGTATTGCCGTAACGCGGAAGCAGCAGGGCAAGAAATGAGGAATATATATTTTAACCACCATCAAATTCCTTCTGAATGTATCCCTTTAAGGGCTAAATACTTAATTGGAAAGAATTGAAATCAAAATAAAATTAATTGAAATTTTCAATTTCCCAAAAATTTCCACTCCCCTCCATTTTTTTCATAGGCTTCCGTAAAGAATAATTAAGGGTTAACAACAGACTTCTTAAAATGCTGATTTGAATAGGTTTGAGGCGATGTTAGGTTCATACATGTTGTACTTTGGGGTATATAGTACAGAAGCCTCAAAAAAGGGCACACTTCCAAACTGAATTGATCCCACAAAAAGTTTCGCATTTTTTCTTTTCAATTGCAAGAAACTCTGAGACAGTTGCTGTGCTACTAACCTTCAAACCTTCTCACATCCATAAAAATTTCATGGAAACGTAAAACAAATTATGGATATAAAAAGAATAACCAATGGCAAAAGGTTTCTATCCGAAAAAAATTTGTGGTATCCAATCCACTTTGTCTAAATTATAAACATTTGAAACGTGAAAGATTCAATTTTTTTCAAAAAATTTTTATTTTTCCTTCCTAATTTTTGAATTTTTTACCTAACCTTATTAACCTAACAATATATTATTTAATTTAAAATTTACCTTACCCCCCAAAAAAAGGAACGGATCACCGAAATGACACTACTACTAACTACAATGTCTCACAGAAAACAATCTCCAAAATCAACGGATTATCTTCAAATAAGCGTTGAAATCTTAAACCTGTTGAAACTTTTATTACCACAGGAAAGAACACTGGTCAAATTTAAAAAAAAAGTTGCGCGCCTTACACCTGTCAAACATGCGGCTTCCTTAAGGGGTTAAAAGTGTATCTGCCGACACCGCACTTATAAATGTCCCCATTATGTGGCACGCGCCCATCGGTTGTTAGCCTGATGGCCTATTTAAGGTTAAACCGCGCACCTGTCATATACTCCTCAAATTACAGCAGCTGATAAGGGACTAGAAACCCCATCACTTAGCCTCACTTTACACGCTGAGGTCACACATGCATTGGCTGGAGAGTGGGGGTCCTGGCTGTTTTGGCAGTAACTGAAACCTGTGATAATTGTTGATCCAACATTCTGTTTGGAATAGGCGGGCACGTGCCGGGGGTTGTGTTACTATAGGTTTGCAGGAAATCTGTGTACAGACAGCCCACTTAGGAAATGACCCTGACTTACAGATGACTCTATTACAGACAGACCCCTCTGACCTCTGGTTACCTCTCTGGATATTACTAGAGCCCCAGACTGCAATGATCACTTGTAGGAGCTATAATGAGCTTTATTGATAATCCTTGGTCCCATTACAAAAAGGCATAAAACAAGTTTTTTTTTTTTTGTTTGTCTGGATCTACAATTATAAAATAATCCAGTTTTTTTTGACTTGCATCCAGATTTTAACTAATTAAGACAAACCTATGGATCTAGCTTGTACATAACCTGGGGACGGCCTGTATTGCCACAAACCTTGCCCTACATCTAGGGTTTGATGCCACACGTGGTGTTTTTGAACTGTTTTTGGGTCTGTTTTCAAAACGCCATTGTGGGCAGACCCTTGCAGAAGCAGGTAGAAGTCAGGGTTTCCATTTTTTGGTGGTCCCATAGGAGATGAGCCTCTGTTAGATTTACTATCTTTTTCAGTAGTTGCTGTTCACTGGGAGATTAATACTATGAAACAACTGGAAATCTTTTTGGGACTTCAGTAATTGTAACAGCTTATATTTGGGGAGATGTATTAGAAGGTGTTTGAGAGCATACGGTTTCTTTTTGCCAATTGCAAGAAATCAGAGCTCACCTTTTTTCATTTCCCAACTGTTTATAAAATGCAAGCTCGAGTTCTGATTGGTGTACCATGGGCAACTAGACTTTAATCTCCCCCATATGTCTTTGTTTTCCCCCCAGATCCTTCCCTTCCCCACACAATCCAGAACTCTTGGAAGCCATTCTCCGGACTGGAGAATCCAGCATACTGATGGATTGGGAGACCCATCGAGCTTTTACTTTAGTGGCTTAATAAGATTGGCTCTGTATTCAAGATGCCAACGTTGACAAATAAGCATTGTCCCCTGCCCGCCTAGGACCTTGTGTGGTTAATCTCCAAAGAAATTGACAAAAGGTAAGTCCTCCTCGGCCATATCCAACATTTCATGACTACTTCAGTCATTCTGGGAAACTTGAGGCAATTCTGGTCCGCACGGGGATAGAATGCTCAAGAACACCTAAGGACCTCTGCAGTGGAAGATGTCCTCCTCACTACGGAGGGATACCAGCATAAACCCCACTTTCCTTACATCTGATGGCTATCTGTACCGAGCGGCCCTCATACGTTCACCGTCGAGAACGGTTTCCGGATTTGACCGCCACCCAGTTCTTTAACTTGTTGTATTAAAAGTGTTTCATACAAGTTTCTAGGGGGTTTTCTTTTTCTTTCTTTCTTCCATATATATTTCATGTTGACATGAACTGCAGAAGACTTTGAGTCGGTGTGTTTCGAACAATAGAGTTTTGCAGATTGAATAGGTCGCTCGGTGGTGGGGGAAAGCTTCTTGCTGCGTTCTCACACACGTTGCCTTTTCCATTTTGAAATGGGGTTTTGTGAACTCGATGAGAATTCAATCTGTGATCGGGTATGGCGAACTTTTTCTTTCAGTCAGCCCAGTTCTCTGATTCAAGTTGCACTGTAGGGTATGGCCACATGGGCTTTTTTGGAACGCGTTTTTTGGCCCGTTTTTAAGCAGTTGGTTTTTTGAAAAATTCATCCGTTTTTCACAGGTTTGACCAACTATCCTTAATTTCAAAAACTGGTCAAAAACCTCTGCGTTTGACAGCAAAATAAAGTGCGTTAAAAAGGCCCATGTGTGGCATCACTCTAATGCTGCTTTTTATAGTGTGGTAAATTGCAAAGGCACCTTGTATCACGTAACCAGGATCTAATGGTGCAAGGCACAACCCAAATGTCTCAACAGCCAATTCCCTTACAAAAATCTGAGCCAGGATATGTCATCTCAAGCAGAGGTCCATGAAGAGGTGGGACAGACTGACCACCTCCATCACTGTATACTGCTTTTACCATAAGGAATACAAGGTCCTGCCTTGCGTTCATTGGAAAAAGTATATTCTCTTGTTCAGAAAAGAACCCCCTCCCACGTGGGTTTTTGATTGTTTAAAAAAAAAACCGCAAAGAAAATGGCACGTGGTAAACCTGTTTGAAAGTTTTCTGAAACTCCCATGTCCCATTGAACTTGGATTGACTGGCCTGGTAGCTTTGGGGATTGGGAAAGGAGAGATTTTTTAGAATTTTGACCCTGAAACACTTGAAAGTGTGATTTCTGGACAATCTACACTACTAACTAGCTTGCTTGTTTGTATCATCTCTGTTTAATGCTTTCTTTATGTCGGTTTACGGTGTTTTTCACTATTACCAGACCAGGTGGCATCAAAGAATATATCTTGAGATTTGAAATTGATTCGCATGCAATAGCAAAACCTTTTTTGGCCAGGGGCATACCTATACAATGGCATTAAAACCTAGCTCTTTCCATGCTTTAATTTAATCTAGGATATTCATGAAATGTCCTATTTGCTAAAGCACCATCACGAGTTGCAGCTTTTGTTTTCTAATCACTACTCATGAAGAAAACTGGTTGTGTGCACAACCAACCACAAAGCAAACAATTACATCATGTGGTTCTGCTGCTAAGGGTGATGTCCGAGGTAGCGCTGTTGTGCCTGCGCTTTGCAACCAGACAAATTTGGTGGCGGGCCGCGCCCAATCGGCATCGATCGGCGTTCCTATGGAAACGCCTGCGATCTGGAGAATGACCGCGGGGTTTTCATAATTTATATGGCAAAACACTGCAGCTCGGTCCTGATTGCAGGCGTTTCCAAGAAACCCGAGCGATCTGGCAGCGGTCCTGCCCCGGTGGGCAACAGATTTTGTCTGCGTTGCAAGCGCAGCAAAGCGCCACTCTGACATCACACTTGGGGGAAGACACACGGGCTTTTTAGGCCTTTTTTGGGCCAATTTTTTAACTAAGTGCTTTTCCAGATTGTAAAAACGCAAATCCCAATCCTTTTTTGAAACGCTTCCTTTTTTGTCCCGTTTTCCTTCCCAAATTTTGCCGCCATGCCAAAACACAAAAACCTGCGGCGCTCGTTCTCCCCCGATCGAAGGCGGTTTCCATAGCAACGCCGATGCGATCAGGCCGAGGCGCGCGACTTTTGTCTCCTTTGCCTTTTGGCAAGCGCTACGTGTGGCTCAGGCCTAAGGTGTGATGGCACACGTGGCGTTTTTGGAATTGTGTGTTTAGAGCCTGTTTTAAGCAGAAGCGTCCCTCAAACCGCATGTGTTTTTTGCAACGCAATCTTTTTGACAGGTTTTGACCAATTATCGTAAATTAAACTGGTCTAACGGACTGGTTTAATAAAAAAAAACGCCCCAACAAACCCGCGTTCACAAAGCGCCGTGTGTGCCATGACCCCTAAGGGTTGAAACACACGTGCGTTTTTTGGGCTGTTTTTAGTTGTGCGTTTTCATATCGGGAAAACCTCAATGCGTTAACGGCATACGTTTTTTGAAGCAGTTTTGAATTAAGATCATTGGTCAAACCTTCAAAAACACTGCGTTTTTAAAAAGGTAGCGTTTTATACGATCTGGAAAACCGCATTATCCTTTCAAACTGCTCAAAACTATGCGTTTTTTAACGCAATGCGTTTTTTTTTTTCCCTTTTTTCCCTTTTTTTTTTTTTTCCCCGATCTGAAAACGCAACCAACTAAAACACGGCCTAAAAACGCACATGTTTCTCACCCTAGTGGTGATGTCAGACGGGCTGTTTTTGGTTGTGTTTCTGCGTTTGCCAAACGCATACCAAACTCCCGAACACACGATGCGATCATAATCATGCCACGGCTTACCCCGGTGGGTACGTCTTTGTGTCTCCTGCATTTGCAAACAAAGACAAGAACAAGAATCCTGCAAACTGCACAACACGTCCTGCTGCCATCACCCTTAGGGTGAAGACACTGTGGCGTTTTTATTAAATTAGGAAGCCGTTATTTAGTTTAGTGCGTTCAGATGTTAAAAAACGCATCCGTTTTTTGCAAACTACACAGCTGCGTTTTTGGTCCGTTTCCAATTTGGCGCAATTAAAAACGGATACGCACGCATTTTTAAAAAACGATGCGTTTTTATGATTGGAAAACGCACTAACAAAAACCCGGACCAAAAAACGGCGTAAAGACCCACGTGTGTCTCACCCTGAGGCTGGTGCTACAAACGTAAAGTGCGTTGGTCTGCGGTTGTAAAAACACAAACGAGACAAAGCCCGCCCACCTGCTTTGTCCTGTAACCCGGCGCCCCGACTGTTTATGGAAACACCTGCGATCGTGGAACGAGCCGCCGGGTGTTGCGGTTAAATTGACTTAACCGCGGTTTTACACTTACAGAAAAAAAGATGTTTCTACTTGTACCTTTTTCATTTAGCATCGCTGTGTTACTACGTAGGACTGGCGCTCCTTGGTCACCACTGGAGGGGGCTGGAAAGGAAAGCAGTCCCCCCCCGTTCCCCCCCCCCGCCCCCCCCCCCCCACCAGGATGAAGGATTGTAAACGCAGTCACACTGACATACTGGTGTGTGCCCCCTCGTAGCAGTTCTCATGCTCTTATTTTAGTTTTATTGGGCCCTTGTTTTTTAAAAATTATCAAATGACTTTAGGAGCTTCCATTACAGCTTAATGAGCCCAGACCCCTCAGGCTCATATGCATAATTTTTAAAAAAAGCTTTTTTTTTTTTTTTGTACAAACGTGGAATAAAAACCAACAGTAGAGACAAATCCTGCCAGAGGAACCACACACCTAGTATTTCAGTTTTCCTTGGTTTACATTCCTTTTGGGCTATATTCAACACTGCCGTTGTCCCGCCCGTAAACCCGTACCGGAGCAGCACTTCAGTGTACGGGGTAGGAGGAATGAGGGTGAGGCCGCAGCTCACCCCCCGCCCCTCTCCATAGCACCTATGGCGCAGCACCGTACCGCTCTGTCCCGTCTTGGTGCCGTGCGCCCCATATAAGTGTAATGGGGGACTTATCTCTATATCGGCCGTATATACGTCCCCCAGAGTTCGTGTGTAAATGTAGCCTTAATAAGAGTGATGGTAGTCTATTCCGGCCTGTTGCGGACTGTTTCTTCTTTTTCTGTGGGCTTTTATTTTACACGTCTTTCAATGTGCTCCCCACATGACAGGTCTACGAACTCATTCTTCTCGGGTAGGTACGATCACGTGGGAATATACCAAATTTGTAACAGGTTTTTTAATGTTTTCATTCATTAAGAAAATTAAAACCTCTGACCTAATTACTGTTTAATGATTTTACTGTTTATATATAAAGTTTCTAGGGAAAGGGGGTGATTTGAATTTTTAGGGTGTTTTTATATTAAATTTTTTCCCGCACATTGCAGTGAATGGTGGTTAAAAAATGAGACACCCTCCCCCCCTCCCCACCAACAATATCTTTTAAAAAAATTAATAAAGGCTGTCATGTGCTCTCCCCCCGGTGACCGTCACAGGGAGGGGGCCAATTCGTCACCAACGCCCCCATCTTTTGAGGCATCACCGATCATCAGGGTGTGACCCCGGTACGTCTTGCTGCAATGGAAGGAGTCTCAGCCCATGAACCCTCTCCATGTACCGGCACCCCGAACGCTCCACCGTACTCCCTACGGGGCACGCTTTCCAGAGTGGGTTAGAGTTCTTTAGTACAATACGGCAGGGGGCATAAATACAGCAGCTGCTATCATCGGGTCCAAACAGTGTAGAGGGCCCCCTTAATCCAAACCTACCACACTGAAGAATGGGGGAGATCACTGCTATATACATGTTATGCTGCACAGTTTTTGTAGTACGCACATTTTGCACGTCCACCGCTGTGGGTGCCGCTCCAGCGTGCGCCTTTATTGTGCGTCTTCTCCATTTGGTGTGTCTCTCGGCTTATCTACCTGTTGTCTGCTGTAAAGAACCCAATAAACAAAAAATTGTGTGCAAAGAGAAATATATTTGTTTTCCTGGGTGTCTGGGGAATGGGAGGGCCCCATGCCTCTCCTATTTCCGACGCCCCAGATTACAGGCATATTTGTATCCTATTGGTCAATATGTCTATTTTCTTATGGGAAATACATACAATCTTTTTTCATCTTGTGACTGATTGCAGATGCCATGTCCATCCTGTTAGAAAGCTTGCACAATATGATCCATTACGACCTACATCAGCCCGGCTGTCTCGCCCTCTCTGTCCTTTGGCTTGTAGGAAGTTGCCACTTGAACTGTATCTCTTTTTCAATAGTTCCTGGCCTCCCCAAACATGTGACTGCCTTGTGTGTGCCATGTGTTTCTGTTCTCGTTCATTGTGCTTATTCCTTTAGCCGTAATAATTTTTTTGTTTTCTATTTTTTTTAAATCCCTCTCTTTACATAGAAAGTAACCCACAACCCCCCCCCACCGCAAACGTGTTCCCAGCGCGTGGATGGTCTCGCAAGACAGTTCACTTCAAACACACAACGTACCATAGGAAGGAAGTGCGGTCCCTAGCGCGAAACGGCCGGTCGTTTACCGTAATTTTCGGACTTATAAGGCGCACACAAAAAATCCTTTGATTTTCTCAGAATTAAGGTGCGCCTTTATATGAAGGGACCCCATACTTACAGACAACAGCTAAACAGCGGCCTTGTACTACTGTTGCACAGGTCTGCCACCCTGCGGTCAGTCATCCTTATAGATCAGGACCTCCTTATAATCCGCGATGCGCCTTATATATGAACCCCTAGACGTTTTAGAGCAGGGGTGTACTACAAACGTACAAAAGAACGGTAGCAATCCATGAAGAGACGGCTATGGGGCCCAACAGTTGTCAGGGGTGCCCCCGTCATCTGACCTGACACAGGTACAAAGTAAGTATGTACACCATTATATCTATATTTTCCCCTCAATTGAATATTTAATCTACACCTAACTCAAATGATGCATGATATGTGAATGTGTATATTGGGTCGTATACACTGTATGTGAGTCTGATGCATATTGGCACTGTAGTTATGGGGTGTATTGCACATTAGTGTATTTTATATGTGGATTTGTAACTCGCATTTGTGAGTATACTAATAATGTAGATTTTTTTAATTGGAAGGGGTGGCCCCATGCATTAGCCTCATAGGGCCCCGTCTTTCTAATACAACCACTGCCTTTTAAATAACCAGGCTTAGATTGGTGCATAAAAAAACCTTATAAATACGTTTCCATATGATTCGAAAATACTTTAATTTTTTTTGTGATGTCCTGCACTTTTTGTCTCCTCCTCTCCCCCCTCGATAAATGGCATTCCAGCCATGTTTTTTTTGTGAGTATGGCACTACTGTAAATGCCGAGAAAGACCTCAAGGGGGTGAGTTCACTTCGTTCTCTTCTTCCGTCTGTCTGTTATGTTCTAGCTTAACTGCATGAGGAATAGAAGCCTTAAAGAAACACAGACTTGACACAACTCGACTCCCATTTTTCACACAACCCACCATTCACACACAGGCCAAGTGGGGTACTAGAAGGTGATGGCCCAAGTGCAAAGGTCTTTGCCAGGCCCCCAACTATAATTATAAGTTTATAGTAAATATCTTTTCTCATATGAAAGGACACCCTTTCACAGGGCCCAGCCCTAAAAACCAACCCCTCTCGGGTCCCTGGTGCGACAATCTCAACCTCTGCATCCCCCCTCAAGTTAACGACCTCCCCCCCTGTCCACATGCTAAGATTGCTAGGGGTCCTGAAGCATTAGCCAATCCATAATTACTTTTTAAATTATAATAAAATTAAAATTATTTTCTATCGAAGTCCAGCTTTCTTAGTGGGTTGGTTAGTCCCTTCTAGCATTATGGTAGGGTTTCTTGGTTGATTGATAGATTTAGGTAAGAAATAAACCACTAAGTACAATTTTTTGGAATTACTGATATGGGATTAACGATACCGACCCTGACTGTTGTATCTCTTTTGTGGAGCACCTTAACATAGGGCTTGCGACACAATTTACAAGTTAAATACAGCGCTCCGAAAATTCAACCTGAAATCATGAATGTGTCGCTTCCCCGCACTGGCCCGACAGAGTTCACCATCTCTTTTGTGGAGCACCTTTAACATAGGGCTTGCGACACAATTTACAAGTTAAATACAGCGCTCGAAAATTCAAATAAAGCAAAAACTGCCTGTGATAGGAAGTCCATATACCGGTATGAAGTTGGATTGGGAGGAAGGAAAGCTGAGATTTATGAAATAGTTATAGTAAAAACTTTAAAAGCTGTAAATAGTGATTGCTGGGGGGGGCTGTATATAGTGATTACTGGGGGAGCTGTATATAGTGATTGCTGGGGGAGCTGTATATAGTGATTACTGGGGGAGCTGTATATAGTGATTACTGGGGGAGCTGTATATATTGGTTGCTGGGGGAGCTGTATATAGTGGTTGATGAGGGAGCTGTATATAGTGATTGCTGGAGAGCTGTATATAGTGATTGCTGGGGGAGCTGTATATAGTGATTGCTGGGGGAACTGTACATAGTGATTGCTGAGGGAGCTGTATATAGTGATTGCTGGAGAGCTGTATATAGTGATTGCTGGGGGGCTGTATATAGTGATTACTGGGGTAACTATATATAGTGATTGCTGGGGGAGCTGTATACAGTGGTTGATGGGGGAGCTGTATATAGTGATTGTTGGAGAGCTGTATATAGTGATTGCTGGGGGGCTGTATATAGTGATTGCTGGGGGAGCTGTACATAGTGATTGCTGAGGGAGCTGTATATAGTCATTGCTGGGGTGCTGTATAAAGTGATTGCTGGGGGGCTGTATATAGTGATTGCTGGGGGAGATGTATATAGTGATTGCTGGGGGAGCTGTATATAGTGATTGCTGGGGGAGCTGTATATAGTGATTGCTGGGGTGCTGTATAAAGTGATTGCTGGGGAGCTGTATATAGTGATTGCTGGGGGAGCTGTATATAGTGATTACTGGGGGAGCTGTATATAGTGATTGCTGGGGAGCTGTATATAGTGATTGCTGGGGAGCTGTATATAGTGATTGCTGGGGGAGCTGTATATAGTGATTGCTGGGGTGCTGTATAAAGTGATTACTGGGGGCTGTATATAGTGATTGCTGGGGGAGCTGTATATAGTGATTGCTGGGGGAGCTGTACATAGTGATTGCTGAGGGAGCTGTATATAGTGATTGCTGGGGTGCTGTATATAGTGATTGCTGGGGGGGCTGTATATAGTGATTACTGGGAGTGACTACTAACGCCGCTGCCTCACTGAGCCCCTGCTTACTTGGACCTCCAAAGCCGGGTTTGTACCCCGCGGCCATTTGGCTCCCGTTCTCACACTGCTGCCGCCCTACGATCAGCTACATCATCATCGATTTGTGTTTCCCTGTCACTGCTATCCTCCTCAACAGTCTCAGTATGCACATAACTTCCCGTGCCACTCTCCACATCTCTACTTTCCCGCCTATTGCACAAAGCAGTGGATGTCTGCCCCACCTCTGCACTGCCAAGCAGCTGATGACTGTCCTCAAAGAATTAATCCTCGCTATATAGACCACCTAGTAGCCCTCTGGCTGCGGGAAAGGAACAGGACAGAGACTGGTTGAGGACAGGTGAGAGCCGCTGACCTGCTCCTGGGCCATGCCAACTAAGGGTTGGCAACGGACTCTGGGCTGGGGTTGGCAGATCGTGGAGGAAGTGGACGACTTAGTCAACCAATCGACAACCTTTGGGTTGTTTATCAACACACTGCCGCTAGATGACAACTGCAGTTCTGGCCTCACAGACCCACCTCTGCCGTGACGTCCCCTAACTGTGCTGCTCCCTGTGCCTGCTCCACCTGCCACCTCTCTGTCTGACTCTACTTTATTTAACAAAACAAATTGAAATTTGTGGTATACAGAAGCACAAGAACTGACACCCTGGGATTGGAGCAAAAATCACTACAGAGAGTATGTGGATTTTACACTGATTTCTTCCTATTCACTTCAGAAACAAAAAAGAACTGCTATTTGGGGTATACAGATCCCCCAAAACGGACACCCTGGGATAGGAGCAGAAATCACTCCAGAAACGATGTGGATTTTACACAGATTTCTTCCTATTCACTTCAGCAACAAAAAAAAATTGCAATGTGGGGCATACAGATCCCCCAAAACGCACACCCTGGGATTGGAGCATAAATCACTACAGAAAATATGTGGATTTTACACTGATTTCTTCCTATTCACTTCAGCAACAAAATAGAATTGCAATTTGGGGTATACAGATCCCCCAAAACGCACACCCTGGGATTGAAGCAGAAATCACTACAGAAAGTATGTGGATATTACACTGATTTCTTCCTATTCACTTCAGCAACAAAATAGAACTTTTATTTGGGGTATACAGATCCCCTAAAACGGACACCCTGGGATTGGAGCAGAAATCACTACAGCACAGTATAGTAAAAGCAGCTGGACGCTACAGGCAGTACATGCAGTGTGAAGTGCCGATAATGGCTGCCTGTTTTTATAAGGCTGTGTGACATCACATTAGCCTGCAGCTCGGTGATTGGCTTACAGGTCTGCACATGTGATTGAGGGTGTTCTTTCTCCTTCCCAGACTTCTCTGCCCCATGTAACACGTTGGGGCAAATTTACTTACCCGGTCCTGACGCGATCCCCGATCCGGACGGTCCGACGAAGATGAAGTACGGTGCGATTCACTTACATTGTGCACCCGATATCCTGCATGTGTTGCTTCCCCGCTGAGGTCCGCCGGAGTTCACCATCTTCTTCCCGGTGCTTGTAAGTGCATGTCTTGCGATACAATTTGAATTTTAGTCCGTAGTCCGAATCCGTCGGGTTGTCCGACGGCCATGCCCCCCAATTTGCGTCGCATGAAAGTCAGCACGATTGCGCCAAAATCCGATCACGTGCGCTAAAAAAAGCCTTCTAAATGCGGCGCAAATCGGAAATTGTCGGGAAAGCCGATGGACCCTTGAGCCCTGTTGTGCTCGTGCCCATTTTGGTAATAAAGGAGAAAAAAAAGACTTCCCACGGATCACCGTAATTTTCAGATTTGTGACGAATCGAATTTTCCCTGAAAATTCGCCCATCTCTGAAGCTGAGATTTATGAAATAGTTATAGTAAAAACTTTAAAAGGTGTAAAAAATATTATAATTATTTATAGCATTTATGACTTACAAATTGTGTGCTACAGTCTTGGCACTGCAGTATGGCACCCAATAACAGTGTGCAGTGAGCATGCAGTGGGACACATTTACTTACCGGGTCCTGCCACAATCCCCGATTTGCGTTGTCCGACGATCATGGACTCCAGCGCAATTCACAAAGATTGTGCGCCAGATATCTTGCATGTGTTGCTTCCCCGTTTAGGTCCGCCGGAGTTCACCTTCTTCTTCCTGGTGCATGTAAGTCTCGCAACATAATTTAAATGCTAACTCCCGTGCTCAGTCCGAATCCACCAGATCATCCGACGGCCCCTCCCCCGATTTCTGTCGCATGAAAGCCGGCACAGCTGCGTCACAACCCGATCGTGTGCGACACAATCCCCTTCTAAATGCCTGTCCCCGAAAAGTTGGAAAACCCGACTGAGTTTCCTCAGATTTTTGCGTTTTGTCTCACAGCTCCATGTATTTCTATGGGCTCATTCAAACATCTAAGCATTCGTAAGCCCCATGTCTCAGCCAAGTGCCCCTTTTAAAAAACTGAGAGCAGGTCCTATTCTTGGCCGTGTTTGCGGCTTTGCTCACCCATAGAAGTCTATGGGGCTGTAAAAAATATGGCTGACACACTTCGTGTCATCCATTCGTTATCCCGGTGTCGTCCGTATTTGCGGTGGGATGGTATGTCACTTTTTTTGTGAATCCCCAAAAAACGGATGATGTATAGGTGACACACAGCCAAATGGTGGGCACTTGAGCATATTTTCAATCATAGGAAAATCATATTCGTGTGCTGGAGGCCTTAGTCTTTTTTTTTTTTTTTTTTAATTTACATAGAATAGTTTTTCACTTACAAAAAAATCAGTTTTATGAACCGAGTCGTGATTTTCTGGGTTGATGGACACAGTCGCTGTCACAAACACCACCACAGCATTTCAGGGTCCAAGGACAGTCAAAGTTACTCTCACATGGGCTTTCTGTGGTATAAAAAAAAAACACCAACAAATTACAACAGTTTTTTGTATGAAATATGGTATTCCTTCATTTTGTCAGTATCCTAATGGAAATAAACCAGCATCCAAATCGTCCGAGAATTGGGAAGAATGGCTTGGGGGTCAATGTGTAAATTAATAATATCGAGGAAGTTTAATTTAACGAATCTCCTCACCTTGGATGAGAACGGAGGCATGAGGGGGTGCAATAATCAAATTCATGTGTTTTACATTCTATTATATTCTGTGTTCTAATAACTATGTAATGTTTTGCGCACAAGGAGATCGGGGAGGTTGGGTGGGGGTTGGTTTGTTTGTACATTGAAAAATGTTAAAGGGAACCTGTCACCGCTGTTTGAAAAAATTCAGCTTCTGGCAGGTTCCCATAGAGTCCTTATAGCACAAGGGCAAGCTTTCTTCAGGTAATAAAACGCTGCCCCGAAAAGGGGAAAATGAGCATTTATTGGGTACCAGGCAGAGAGTCTAGCGAGTCATGGTGGGCGGATACAAACATGCGAGTCCCGCGGCTTGCTCACACCTCCTTCAGGCTGTTGGCTGAATTATAACAGAAATTACTACGGCGCATGCAAGGCTTTACTGCTTAGCTTCCTGCTTCCGCGCATGCGCCATAGGCATATGTGTTATAATTCAGCCGACAGCCGGGTGATGTAGGACCACAGCTGGTGCCACTATTTCCTTTCCTTTTCCATGGGAGCAGGAAAGAGATCTAATGTGGCTTCCATACCATTAGGCCCATCAGAGGTATTACCTAAAAGGTATTTGCTAACATGTACTTTACATTGCTGTATTGCACTATAGCAGGGGCATAACTAGAAGAGGCCGGGCCCCATAGCAGACTTCCGAATGGGGGCCCCTCTTCCTCCTTAAAAAATATAAATATACTTAGTCATGTGAGTTACTAACACGCACAGTATTTATACACCATGTATACATACATGTACAGTAATATACAATAAACACATACATACATAAAGCAATATACAATACACAAATACATACAATACCATATACAGACATACAGCATATACACACCCAATAACCTGGATGCTGGGGCCCTCTGACATTGTGGGCCCCATAGCAGTTGCTATGGCTGCTACCACTGTAGTTACGCCCCTGCACTATAGTGTACTAGCTATCAAGCAGTCAGTGGCGTAACTAGAATCTGATGGGCCCCGGTGCAAAGTCTGTTCCAGGCCCCTGACTATAATGTATGGTTTATAGTACTAGTCTTCTCATATGGGAAAGTGACACCAAAATGGCCCCCTCAACCTCTTGGGCCCGGGTACAGCCGCAATCTCTGCACCCCCTCAAGTTACGCCCCTGCAAGCAGTCCTATGTTTATTTCTTCTTACGAGTCTGAAGAAATACAATTTTTTAAAAGTCTTAAGTGTGTATAATTTTTTCAGATATTTCTTAAACTGAAAAAGGAATTTATTCCTCTGTGCATTTGTAGGCCGCCTTTTCAGGCATACAGTCTACGTACGGTGTATATATATAGATGAAGTTTTTCAGGGTGGGAAAAGGATTCCAGTGCTATTTTAAATAAGGCATCTCCATCTACATACATGTTTGACACTGAAGAAGCCTAGTGACCAGATGTGGGAAAATAAGAAACTTAATTCCTTCCTTCTATGGCGTCTCTTGTAGCCAAATCAGTTTCCTGCACTGTGCTGATGGGATACAATGAATGGAAACAGCACTGACTATAGTCGGATGCCTATTCCTTTTTTTTTTAAGTCAGGCAGCTTCCGTACAGTTGGACATATAGGGACTCCTTACCATCAAATTTTGCCCTATTAACGCCATGGGATTACTTCCACATATAGGGAAAAGGTGTAAAAAATTGAGTACAGAAGATTGTATGTGTTTAGTCTCTGCTTTTCTTCATCTTATCACACAGCCATGAATAGATAACTTATCAATATTTTACTTTCATACTCACTAAAAACTGGTGGGAGACATTCTGTACCACATTTCGTCTTACAACATTTTAGGCTTCCTTCACATTGGGAGTCATCATCACAGGTCAGCACTGTACAGTTTTCTTTATCTGCACACAGATTAGAGCACATAGAGATGGGATGTCCTTCTTCTACCTTTGGACATCCACCAGGCTTTCTTACATTTTCGACACCTTGAAAAGAGAGTTATGATACACAGTAATAGAGTAATACTCGAATCCCATAGCTAAATAAACCAAATAATAATACATAGAAGCATCACCCAACAATGTAATTTGCTATACAAAAAGAATATAAATCCTCTATAATTATGTTATGCTGATGACCTGATATTATAACAGAAAGTGGACACCTCTTAAAGGGTTAACCAAAGTATACATGTTATCCCGAGTAACAGTATAAGGCAGTGGTGGCGAACCTATGGCACGGGTGCCAGAGGTGGCACTCAGAGCCCTTTCTGTGGGCACTCAGGTCATTGACCCCAAGACAGAGCTCACCAAACAGGACTAAATCTTCCTGCAGACCCAGGCAATCTAAGAGATGCTGCAATCAGCGCTATTTTAAAACAACACTTCATTGGCTGTTTGGAACTGTGGGAAAAGTGAGAAGGTGTGGACAGGGCTGCAATATCTTTGGAGGTCATCCTAATGGACCCTACATTCTTACTGTACAGAGAGACCCTGGAGAGAAGCTACAATGACAGTCTGAATTTGCCCTCCTTCTTTTAACTGTATTGGTGGCCTCAGGTGCTGATACGATTGAGAGATGTTGAAGAGCAGGTAGCATTAAGTTACTGCTTAAAATGCCATGTTGACACTTTGCTGTAAATAAGTGGATTTCGGTTATAGTTTGGGCACTCGGTCTCTAAAAGGTTCGCCATCACAGGCATAAGGTATAACACGTTGATCTCTACCAATTACAGTAACAGAGGTTGGGTTCCTCTCTGAGATTGGAGATAATATTAAAACTTAGGTCAATTCTTTTGACTACTAGGTTGGTACTTGGATTACATACTTAGCAAATAACCATATAAAATAGGCTACAGATGGGTGGACCCCACTGCTTAAGCAGAAATTGACCTAATAACCACTACCAGAATGTTCTCAAATGGAATAACACTTTCCAGGTCATGTTTTTTTCATGTCCCAGAGTGATGGCCTCAGTCTAAAAATCAACCATAAAGTGAAATGTAATGTAGTGATATAAAGTCAAGTAGATGAAAAGTCAAGAAAGTTTAGCAGTGAAGTCAAGTTTTCCGGCCCACTTGAATGACCACAGTGAGTGAAACAGTGGTTTATTGGGTCAACCTCTGCTGACGGGTTCTCTTTAATTACTGAAAGCTTTGCCTCTACTAAAAGATATTTCATTCTCATCAGCAATATCAAGTACAATATAAGACAATAAATAATAGACATATTATGGTTATACTTTAAAATGAGGAAAATGTAACATGGAATTCTGGACTAAGAAACTTCCTTGAAATTAAGAAATTTTAGAACAGATTTCCACCTTGACATTTTCCTGTAATAAGATACAAGCGGTCCCCCACTTAACACCCGACTTACATACGACCCTGAGTTACAAACGGACCTCTGGATGTTGGTAATTTACTGTACTTTAGTCTTAAGCTACAATAATCAGCTGTAACAGTTATCACAGGCGTCTGCAATGAAGATTTATTGTTGATCCTGGTTCTTATGACAACCCAACATTTTTAAAATCCAATTGTCACAGAGACCAAAAAATTTTTGTATAAAGTATATAGTTCCGACTTACATACAAATTCATCTTAAGAACAAACCTCCAGAACCTTGTACGTAGCCTGGGAACTGCCTTGTATAGGGCTAAAATGATATGCTGTCTGGTAAAATAGTTTCCGTGTTCCCTTATTACTCACTAGTGAACACAGTGGACACATTAAGATCCGGGTTTGGCCAATTTCTGCCGAGCACGAATTTTAAAAAACGAGCCCGGTGCCTGAACCCCCTCCAGTAACACCTGCAATTGGTGCTGCCAAGTCATAGCACCATACAGAAATTTCAGTTATTACATGTTAATGGGACTTGAATGTTACTTGAATAATAATTCTTTATTTATATAGCGCACACAGATTATGCAGCGCTGCACAGAGCATGTCAAATTGGTCCCTGTCCCCATGGGGCTCACAATCTAATCAACCTAACAGTATGTTTTGGAATGTGGGAGGAAACCGGAGGACCCGGAGGAAACCCACACAAACACTGAGAGAACATACAAACTCTTTGCAGATGTTGACCTGGGTGGGATTCAAACCCAGGACCCCAGCGCTGCAAGGCAGAAGTGCTACCCACTCAGCCACCACGCCACCCTATTTGAACGTTTGCAATGAAACAATAACCTATATCGACATCAATCTACACTAACCTACACATAGACAGTATACTGTACAGATTTGGAAGAAATACGTACCCCAATTTGGCTCTTCTTGAGAAATGGACAGGGCAAGATTTCCCGACAGAATCAGAATCACAAACTTCATGGATGTATCCATCACAACTAGTCAGTAGCTGAAGAGGAGTGTAAGAGAAGTGACTCTGTTATAGGGTTCCGATGTTTATAACACTGTGACATATCTTCTGGATGACTCTATTACAGAATATTGTAAGGAGGAAATCTCATGTGTCTTCTACATTTACATCCTCAGGCTAAAGCATCACAATAATGAAAAGTAATAGGGAAACCTCCTGGATTGTGTGAGTAACAATGCCAAAGATACAAAGAAGACAGCACATAGAATGAATGACAGCTCAGAGATCACATTTCAGGTCTCTTCCGCTCAGGTCAAAAATACAAAAAAGGAAAAAAAGTATTGTACTGCACAGATACTTTGTTTGTCCTCTAAAATCACATTTTAAGAAATCAAACGAAAAGCAGAGAGGGATTCTTAAGATCGCACCATCAGATTTTTGTCTCACTTCCCACAAACACCATCCCCGGCAAGTATTCAGACCCCTTTAAATTTTTCACTCTTTGTTCTATTGCAGCCATTTGGTAAAACAGTTACAAAAAGCTTTATTGTATCCCGGGCATCCAAGAAGTCACAGGCGAAACTCAGGGTTGGGCAATGTGTGTTTGGTGTGTTTGGTGTAAAGTGGCTCCCTGGTTGAGCAAAATTTTACATTGGAATGGGAGTACATAAAATTACAACACCTCAAAAGTCCCAGGACGGTCTGCACTATGTGGATCTGTCGCGTTATTGCCTTTAATGACTATACACTGACGGAGTGCACTGTGAATACCAACATTTCAAAGCACATGTGGAGAAACAACGGCGTGAACAACGTCAAGAACACCTAGAACGCTAGGCTACTGATGGATGTTTTCCTCTTCCTATTGAACGTATTGCACCTGTGCCGGATATGGATGTGGTGAGATCAAGCCGAGACTTTGATTATTAAATAGGAGTTGAGCGACTTTTGTTTTTACTGTGCTCATAGGAACCTTAAGTGCTGCAGAAATTCTTTTGTAACCTTGGCCAGATCTGTGCCATGCCACAATTCTGTCTTTAGGCTCCTTGGGCAGTTCCTTAGACCTTATGATTCTCATGTGCTCTGACAAGCACCGTGAGCTCTGAGGTCTTATATAGACAGGTGTGTGCCTTTCCTAATCAAGTCCAATTAGTTTAATTAAACACAGCTGGACCCCAATGACAGAGCAAACCCCTGGAAACGCATGTGCGTTTGGGCCAAGGACCGCCCCCTGTGCGCTAGCGCTGCGTTATGAACGGACACCTAGCGGAACGTGTGACCACACATGGCGTTTTAAACGATTTTTTGGCCCGTTTTTAAGCAGTCCGTCAAAAAAACTATGTGTTTCTGAAAAACCTTTGTATTTTTTGAAAATGCATCCATTTTTGACCAGTTTTAATTAAAGATAATTGGTAAAACCTATTAAAAAACGGATGTGTTTTCAAAAACGCATGCGGTTTTTCAAAAGTGCATCTGTTTTTTTTAACGGACTGCTTTAACGGCCACATGTGCCTCCGGCCTAAGGGTGATGCCACACATGGCGTTTTGAACCCGTTTTTGGTCCGTTTTTAAAACGTTTTTTTGAAAACACATCCGTTTTTGACAGGTTTTACCGATTATATTAATTAAAAGTGGTCAAAAACGGATGTGTTTTCAAAAAACGCATGCGGTTTTTTAACGCATACGTTTTTTGACGGACTGCTTAAAAACGAACCAAAAACAAGTTCAAAGGCCACGTGTGACATCACCCTAAGAAGATGAACAGCATGTGAGTTAAATCTGAGTCACAGTAAGAATTTAAATACTTATGTCCATGTGATATTTCAGTTTTGCTTGTTTAATACATTAGCGAAAATAACTACATTTCAATTTTTTTCTGTCAAGATGGGGGCAGAGTGTACATTAATGAGCAAAAAACCTGTTTTGATCTCACCAATAGGCTGCAATGAAACAAAGAGGGAAACATTTATAGGGATCTGTATACTTTCCATACCCACTGTATATCTATGCGGACACATCAAAAATGAATTGCGAATGAAAACATAGACCACAAACATCAGTGAAAAACTGACACGCGGAACAAATTCTGGATAGTTTACTGATCCAACTTTGAGGCCACGTTCACACATGACAATTGTGCAGCGTTATGCGCCCTTTCAAAAGTAACATTCCACTGAAGAAATCTAAGTTTAATAGGTGATTGCAGGAGGAGACTGTGAAACACACACAATGCGAGTGCCACACATAGGCCGCCCGTGTGTTAAAGCGGCCTTAGTGATGGCACACGTGGGGTTTTGAACGCATCCGTTTTTGACAGATTTGAATTAAGATAATTGGTCAAACCTGTCAAAAACGGGCCAAAAACGCGTTCAAAACCCCACGTGTGCCATCACCCTAAGGCTCACGTGGCGTTTTGAACCTGTTTTTGGGCCGTTTTTTAAGCAGTCCTTTAAAAAATGCATCCGTTTTTGACCCATTTTAATTAAAATAATTGGTAAAACCGGTCAAAAACTGATGCGTTTTTATCTGTGGGACGAATTGTACTTTCTAATGGCACCATTTAATATTTTGTTCATTGTACAGGTAAGCTGGAAACAATTCCAATTGCAGTAGCATTGCCAAAAATCACACTTGCTCCATATTCCTGTTTTTACATCTTTTCCTGTGCGGTCCATATAACACCTCTCCTTTAGGCTACATTCACACAATGTATGCCCGCCGTACCGTAGTACGGCTGGCATACATCGGCGCTGCGGAGAGGAGCAGGGGATGAGCGCTGCTCACCCCCGCCCCTCTCCATAGGGAGATACAGCGCACGGCGCCGTATCACGGGAAAAGATAGGACATGTCCTATCTTTTCCCGGGCCACGGAGCGGTACGGTGCCGCTCCCGTACAGGGCCGTGAGCCCATAGAAATGTTTGGCGGACGTATATCGGCCGTACATACGTCCCCCATACATGTGTGTGAATGTAGCCTTAGGCCGGCGCCACACGTGGCGCTTTGTCTGCGCTTGCAAACGCAAAGGCAGACAAAGTCGCGGCCACCGGGCCCGATCGCATCGGCGTTTCTATGTGTGGCATCACCTTAGGGTGATGCCACACATGGCGTTTTTGGTCTGTTTTCGGGTCCGTTTTTAAGCAGTCCGTTAAAAAACGCATCCGTTTTTGGCAGGTTTTCCGAATTTGCGCAATTAAAAATGGACAAAAACTGATGCGTGTAAATAAGTGGATTTCGGTTGTAGTTTGGGCACTCGGTCTCTAAAAGGTTCGCCATCACTGGCAAAAGGTATAACACGTTGATCTCTACCAATTACAGTAACAGAGGTTGGGTTCCTCTCTGAGATTGGAGATAATATTAAAACTTAGGTCAATTCTTTTGACTACTAGGTTGGTACTTGGATTACATACTTAGAAAATAACCATATAAAATAGGCTACAGATGGGTGGTCCCCACTGCTTAAGCAGAAATTGACCTAATAACCACTACCAGTATGTTCTCAAATGGAATAACACTTTCCAGGTCATGTTTTTTTCATGTCCCAGAGTGATGACATCACCCTAAAAATCAACCATAAAGTGAAATGTAATGTAGTGATATAAAGTCAAGTAGATGAAAAGTCAAGAAAGTTTAGCAGTGAAGTCAAGTTTTCCGGCCCACTTGAATGACCACAGTGAGTGAAACAGTGGTTTATTGGGTCAACCTCTGCTGACGGGTTCTCTTTAATTACTGAAAGCTTTGCCTCTACTAAAGGATATTACATTCTCATCAGCAATATCAAGTACAATATAAGACATCCCAACATTTTTAAAATCCAATTGTCACAGAGACCAAAAAATTTTTGTATAAAGTATATAGTTCCGACTTACATACAAATTCATCTTAAGAACAAACCTCCAGAACCTTGTACGTAGCCTGGGAACTGCCTTGTATAGGGCTAAAATGATATGCTGTCTGGTAAAATAGTTTCCGTGTTCCCTTATTACTCACTAGTGAAGAGTGGACACATTAAGATCCGGGTTTGGCCAATTTCTGCCGAGCACGAATTTTAAAAAACGAGTCCGGTGCCTGAACCCCCTCCAGTAACACCTGCAATTGGTGCTGCCAAGTCATAGCACCATACAGAAATTTCAGTTATTATATGTTAATGGGACTTGAATGTTACTTGAATAATAATTCTTTATTTATATAGCGCACACAGATTACGCAGCGCTGCACAGAGCTTGTCAAATTGGTCCCTGTCCCCATGGGGTTCACAATCTAAACAACCTACCAGTATGTTTTTGGAGTGTGGTAGGAAACCCACACAAACACCGAGAGAACATACAAACTCTTTGCAGATGTTGACCTGGGTGGGATTAGAACCCAGGACCCCAGCGCTGCAAGGCAGAAGTGCTACCCACTCAGCCGGCCCGATCGCATCGGCGTTTCTATGTGTGGCATCACCTTAGGGTGATGCCACACATGGCGTTTTTGGTCTGTTTTCGGGTCCGTTTTTAAGCAGTCCGTTAAAAAACGCATCCGTTTTTGGCAGGTTTTCTGAATTTGCGCAATTAAAAATGGACAAAAACTGATGCGTTTCCAAAAAAAGATGCGTTTTTTAACGTATGCGTTTTTTAACGGACTGCTTAAAAACGGACCAAAAACGGTTTCAAAACGCCATGTGTGGCATCACGCAGTCCGTTATTAGTTTTAAAACGCATACTTAAAAAACGATTTTTTTGGAAACGCATCAGTTTTTGTCCATTTTTAATTGCGCAAATTCGGAAAACCTGCCAAAAACGGATGCGTTTTTTAACGGACTGCTTAAAACACGACCCGAAAAACACCAAAAACGCCATGTGTGGCATCACCCTAAGGTGATGCACACATAGAAACGCGATCGAGACGGGCCGAGGCGGCCCGCCCCGTTTGCGGACTTTGTCTGCGTTGCGTTTGCCAAGCGCAGACAAAGCGCAAGTGTGGCCGCCGGCCTAAGCTACATTCAAACAAATGTATGGGGGACGTATGTCCCACGGCCACACGCATATAGCCGTCCGCACAAAACCATTTCTATGGGCTCACGGGCCCGTACCGTATGGAGCAGAGTGAGACGGCACCGAGTAAGCTCCGTGGCAGTCACCGGCAAAGACCTACTCTATCCTGGTATTAGGACTATGTTGTCCTCAGTTCTTTTCCTAGTGCTGATCGAGCGTTCCTGTTGTAGATTGTGGGTCTGGGTTGCGCGTTAGTGTTTATTTGTGTGCACTGCATGTGTATGAGAGGGTGGCTTATATATGTTAAAAACGGACCAAAAACGGTTTCAAAACGCCATGTGTGGCATCACCCTTATTCATCGAGTCAGTACAGTCACAGAGATAAGAAATGTATAGAGGTTTTTTTATGTTTAAATTCTAAAAAATGTTTTTAATCTTTTTTAAACGATTTGCCTAATTACATTACTGTTTACATTTGTTAAAGCAAGTCAATCCATGTGTTGACAAAACACATGAGTTAACATATTGTTTACGTGTGTTAATTTTGCACTTACAATGCTTTGTGTAAATGATAATGTTAACAGTAATGTAATTAGGCAAATTAGCTCTCCTCAGCTGTAGTAGTGCGTTTCAAAACGCAATGAAAACGCATCCAAAACGCTTCCGTCGCGTTTTTAAGTGGGAAGGGGGTCAAAACACAAGTGGGAGGGTAGTCTGCGCATGCGTTTCAATGCAAACGTATATGCGTTTTGGCCAAACCCCCTCCCACTTTCGTTTTTGGTTGCATTTAAAAAACGCAATGAAAACATTACATAGGAAGGCTCCCTCAGGGCGCAGTCACACGTTGTGCTTTGGTTGCATTTTCATAGCATTTTAAAAAACGCATTACAACAGCTGAGGAGAGGTGAATTACATTACTAATGATTTGCCTAATTTTTAACGCATACATTAACATAGCGTTAACAAATGTAAACAGTAATGTAATTAGGTAAATCACCTCTCCACAGCTGTTGTAATACGTTTTTAAAATGCAATGAAAATGCATCCACGTGGCATTGAGGGCGCGTTCACACGTTGCGTTTTTCTTGCGTTTTTAAACGCATCCAAAACGAGTGGGAGGGAGTGTGGCCAAAACGCATATGCAGACCCCCTCCCACTTTTGTTTTAGATGCGTTTTAAAAACGCAAGAAAAACGCCAAGGCACCAAAAGGCTTCAGCCCTGATCATATGCTGAGGTTACATTGCGTCTTAGCATTTAAGCCAAGGTCACACTTACCGCTAGACGTCAGTTCATAACGCAACGCTAGCGTACAGGGGGCGGTCCTCAGCCGGAAAGCACATACATTTCTCTGGTTGCGTTCCGCCCGAGGACCGCCCCTTATGCGCTAGCGTTGCGTTATGAACGGACGCCTAGTGGTTCGTGCGACCGCGGCCTTAGCGTTTTAAAACGCATTACAACAGCTGGGGAGCGGTGATTTGCCTGATTACATTACTGTTATCATAATGCAATGTAAACACAATGTGAACGCATGTATTAGCAACATGTTTGAGTTTTCGTTTTCTTAACACATTGTTAACGCACACGTTAACGTTGCATTTACACAGCTTTTTGTAAACACAATTGTTGATAGTACTGTCATTAGACAAATCACCTCTCCTCAGCTGTTTTAAACCGCAACCAAAGCACATTGGGGGACATTTACTATGGCGTTCCCGCCAGTTGTGGCGCTCTCACCACATGTTCTGCTCTCAGACCTATTTATTAGCAGGCGGCGCCAGAAAAAATGACTTTTTCCGTCTGCTCCGACACTTCTCCGAAAAGGGGCGTGGCTTTGGCGGAGTGGAAACTCAGACACAATTACTATGTGTCGCAGCCATTTTTGGGCGCTGTAAACTGGCGGAAAGTAGACCAAAAGAAAACTGGTCTAGCAGGGACTGTTGGACACATTTCTGGTGCTCGGGACAGATTTTGGTCCCAGGTACAGAAAATGGTCTCGGCGCCAGAAATGTCTCTGCACAGCTCTACAATATTAACACCTTAGCGCTCCGCGCCGTAGCTGTACTGCGCAGCTGTACTGCGCAGCTGTACTGCGCGAGCGCATAGGATTTTAGAATTGTCACCACGTCTCGCGACGTGGTGACATCGGGACAAGAATTGGGTGACAGAGGCAGGAGGAGTTCCTGTCTCCGTCACCCGACAGTTCCTGACTGCCCATTTATAGGCCTCTGCACTGTTAGGATTCTGTGTAACATGATAACACACCTGGAATCGTTGTTTACCTATTATGTTTGATAAATGAATAATTTCTAGCCAAAGTAACAGATTGGTGTAAATTCCTGCTCCTAGATCTTGTTTTTTATATGTTTAAATTGGAACATTTTATTGCCTGTTTATATGCTGACATGTGTCATCACATTGTATGTTAAACGTTTAATAAAAATACAATTATATAAAAAAAAAGAGGAACTTGAGGAGGTCTCTGCTCGTACTCTGAATGTTGAAAACGCGTCTGTGGCGCTAGATGCCCGTGTCACTGTCCTGGAGATAGAGATGAAACAGTCTAGAGCACATATCCAGCATTTGACCCTTTTATTAGATGATCAGACGAAACAACATACGCATAAAGGGCCTGCCTGAACGTCAAACAGACGACAACCTATCCGAGAGGGTAACGCACATCTTTAATGACATCCTGCTACGTCCAGCAGACAGGATTTACAGAGTTTCCAGAACGTCCACCGCTGAGTCTGGGACTCCCAGAGATGTTTTATGCTGATTGCACCACTTCACAGATAAGGAGAAAATAATGCGCGCAGTCTACCCGGATGTTTCTGCCCGCACCCGGGTCATGAGGCGTTTGCTGCAACCTCTTCTTCATCGCATAAAAGAAACCAGCGCCTCATACAGATGGGGCCACGCTTTCCACCTCATTGTTCGATATAACGGATCTCCGTTCTTTCTGAGGAGCCCTGATGATCTTACCGATCTTTTTCGCTTCTTGAACATACCTCCAATTTCCGTTCCTAATTGGCTTGCAATGGTTCTACCCAGAGTGCTCCCGCTACAATCCCGCCGACGAAGTACTACTGGACGTGGGAGGCGCTCCTCAATGGAGGACACATTGCCGCCATCTCCTCAGCCTTCTGAAGCTGCTCCACTGGGCCCGGAGCTGTCAGTGAGCCTCGAAGCCTGACGCCCTCCCATCCTCTCTCATGCATGGTGGTCAGGTATCAGCACCTAGCGCCACATATTGGACTTATGACTACATACTTATTTAAACACAATGGGGGAGATTTACTTACCCGGTCCATTCGCGATCCAGCGGCGCGTTCTCTGCGGAGGATTCGGGTCCGGACGGGATTTATTAAGGTAGTTCCTCCGACGTCCACCAGGTGGCGCTGCTGCGCTGAAGTTCCCCGGAATGCACTGGAGTTCACCGAGCCGGGCTGAGTGAAGGTAAGTGCAAGCTCCGCGACACATTTTTTTTTTAAATGCGGCGGATTTTCCGAATCCTTCGGGTTTTTGTTCGGCCACGCCCCCTGATTTCCGTCGTGTGCATGCCAGCGCCGATGCGGCACAATCCGGTCGCGTGCGCCAAAATCCCGAGGCAATACAGGGAAAATCGGCTCAAATCGGAAATATTCGGGTAACACGTCGGGAAAACGCGAATCGGGCCCTTAGTAAATGACCCCCATAATGTTTGCTACATTTAGGCCCCAGAGGTCAACCGTTGACTACAGATTATCTGATGTCATGTTGCTTGTCTACATTTGAAGATTTTGCTCACCCTGGGAGGTATTCAGTATACAGCATCATCTCCGCAAGGCCTCAAATACGCCTTCCTACCCCGAAGTATTGGGGTTGTGATAAAGGTGCCTCATAGGTCTGAGTGCCCATTAATACCTCCCAGTGTGTGACACCCCCTTATCACTCTGTTTCCCAAATGTTAATAGATGTTATGGAAGATAATTGTAGGAATTAAGTTCTGAGCCTCTCCCTTCAGCCCTTGGTCTCACTACTGCCCCTAGAGGCGGGTGAGAGAAGTCCATCGCTCTAAGTTAGAAATGGTTTTTATATCCCTGTTTGCACGGGAGCACTGCGCTATTGCTTTCCACGTTTCCCACTTTTTCTCCTCTGGACAAGGGGAGTTGTTTCCCTGGTTTTACCCTCCAGGGACTTGGGGTTTGACCCTTTCTCTATTTTGTTTCTTTTCCCCCTTACTTTTGGGTGTAGGGACCGCAGGTTGTTCCTGTTTACCCAGCTCTCCCCCGCCCCGGCGGTTCTTCCTTCCCACCCGCTCTTACCCTACCCCCTCCCCTATCCTAGATCCCCCTCCTTATTCCCCTTCCCACTATGGCGGCGTCTAGGTCAGGGGGACACCAGGACAAACTAACACTGGGCTCTCTCCACATGAAGGGACTCCACAGCCCCGAGAAGACGTCCATCCTATTTAATATGCTTATTGCCTTCATACAGGAAACTCACCTCACTGAGACCAGGCCATACAACTTCACAGATAGGAGATCCCCAAATGCCTACCACAGCCATACCACTGACCCCAGGGCGAGAGGCACCTCCATCCTTATAGCGGCCTCAGTGCAGTGGTCATCCGTGGAATCATGCCACGACTCGGAGGGGAGGATGATCATGGTTAAGGGCAAAATAGCAGACAATGGGGCAGATTTATCAAGCAGTCTGAAAGTCAGAATATTTCTAGTTGCCCATGGCAACCAATCACAGCTCAACTTTCATTTTACCAGTGCTCATGAATATTTTTAAGGGGAGCTGTGATTGGTTGCCATGGGCAACTAGAAATATTCTGACTTTCAGACACTTGATAAATCTGCCCTAATATGTAGACATTTGCCTTCCTGTATCTGCCTAATACAGGGTAAGCCCAAGCCCTGTCTTCTTTCCTAGACCTCATAGAAGACTTTGCAGAGGGACATCTAATTGTGGGGGGAGATTTTAATGTTGCTCTAGATCCCAGCATTGACACCTCCGCGGGCTCCTCCTCCATGTTGCAGCATAGTCTACGCAGACTGGGAGGACTATTACATGACCATCAATGGACAGACACCTGGAGACTAATGCACCCACGAGATCGGGACTACACGTTCTACTCCTCTGCACACAATATCTAGGTCAGTGATGGCGAACCTTTTAGAGACCGAGTGCCCAAACTACAACCGAAATCCACTTATTTACCCTGAAGTGCCAACATGAAATTTTGAGCAGTAACTTATTTCTACCTGCTCTGCCACATCTTTCAATTGTATTGGCGGTCTGAGGCCACTAGTTAAAAGAAGGAGGGCAATTTCAGATTATCATTGTAGCTTAATCAGGGTCTCTCTGTAAAGGAACTATGGTCGGGTCCAGCACGATGACCTCCAAATAATGCAGTTCTGTCAAAACCTTCTCACTTTTCCCACAGTTCCAAACAACCACGAAGTGTTGGATAGCACTGAGAGCAGTATCCCTTAATTTGCCTGGGACTGCAGGAAAATTCAGTGTTTGGTGAACTCTGTCCTGGGATGATGGCCTGAGTGCCCATAGAAAGAGCTCTGAGTGCCACCTCTGGCACCCGTGCCATAGGTTCGCCACCACTGATCTAGGTTATTTCCTCATCCGCCATAGACACTTGGGCACCGTGCAGGCCGCGGCAATCGATAATATCACCTTGTCAGACCGCGCCTTAATCTCCTTGGTAATTAGTCTCCCTGACGTGACTGACTTGCAATGGCAATTGAACACTTCTCTCTTGGACGATACTGTGATCGCAGACGAAATTCGAGAATCCCTACAAACACGTTTCACCAGGACTATAGAGGAGGGGATCGACCCATGTATTGCTTGTGAGGGTCATAAGCATAACATCCGCAGCTTACTAATTACACATGGCGCGCGGCGAAAACGGGAAAAGGCTAAAGAGATAACTCTCTTACTGGAGAAAATAGGGAACTAGAGACGTCACACAAGCGTGCACCTACTGACCATCTGCGAGACTCTCTTAAAACGCTATAATTTGGCAAAGCGAAGGGAGTTCTAGCGAAATGTCGTGGGCACTTCTATGAGTATAGTGACAAATGCGGCAGATCACTAGCTAGGGCACTACAGCATCAACGCTCACATACATACATCCCTAAAATCACGTCATCCTCGGGACTTTCTAAACACTTAAACTCGGACATTGCGGAAACCTTCCGTGACTTCTACCAATCCCTATATAACCTTGGCCAACCCCCCACAGCCTCAGCACGGAGCGCGCTACAAAGTAGGATCCAAAGTTACCTCTCTGACTCCTCCCTGCCATCGCTCTCTGAGGACGAGGCGGAAGCTCTAGAAGCCCCCATTACCCTCAAGGAGACTCAAACGGGTAAAGCCCCTACACCTGACGGCTTCTCTTTACCATACTATAAAAAGTTTTCGGGCCTTCTGGAGCCACACTGGACAAAGGCTTTCAATGGGATAGCTTCTCTCCCTAGGGATGCACCGAGAGCGACCATAGCTGTCATACCTAAACCAGGAAAGGATGTTACCCAATGCTCAAATTATCGCCCAATTTCGCTACTGAATCATGATCTCAAGCTATTCGCAAAAGTTATAGCAATGAGACTCGCTCCCCTCCTGCTGCGTGCCATTCACTTGGACCAGGCTGGGAAGGGAAGCTGGGGACAACACCACAAAAACTATCAACTTGATATGTAAGGCCCAAATGGAACATATACCACTCATGCTCCTGTCTACGGACGCAGAAAAGGCCTTCGATAGAGTCAGCTGGTCCTACATGTCCGAAGTCCTTCCAGCATTTGGTATTCAAACCAAAATGTTTAGTTGGATCATGTCCCTCTACTCCAGCCCCTCAGCCTCTGTCCGGGTGAATGGCACGCTTTCAGATAGCACCACACAGGGATTCCCATTATCTTCTCTACTTTTTGTTCTCTCCCTGGAACCCGACGTATAAGAGTCAATCACGACATTGCTGGGATAGAGGGAGTCACATACAAAATAGTGGCCTATGCCGACGACCTTCTTTTTTTCTTGACCAATCCTCAGATCTCACTTCCCAATCTAATGAAGGAAATACAAGTTTTCGCTTGGTTATCGCACTTCCGCGTTAATTGGTCCAAATCTGAGGCCCTCAATGTGTCTCTCCCAGAGACTCTTGTAGAAACACTTTGAGGATCCTTTCATTTTAAATGGGCGACGCAGAGCATCACATTCTTGGGGACCCAGTTGGCAGCTGATCTATCCAGGCTCTACACGCTTAACTTCTTACTTATACTTAAGAGAGTACAAGAGGACTGCTCCAGATGGGCCAAGGGCATTTTTTCATGGTTTGGTAGATGCGCCATATTCTCCCGCCTTTTCTCTATCTTTTCCAAGCACTACCTATCAAATTACCTAAGGCGTACTTTCGCTCCCTGAACGCCATTCAGCATAAATTCATTAGGGCTGGTAAACTGGATTCAACGTACCACCCTATACCGCCCCAAAATTTTGTGGGGTATTGGATTGCCGGACCTCAAGGGCCATCACACAGCCGCTCATCTGGCCAGAGTCCTGGATTGGTGTTGTAATTTCAAACTGAAGCCTTGGAGCAGTCCTTCAGGACAATCCCGCTGCAGGTACTACCATGGCTGTGTGCAGAGAGTTGCATAGCCCTGAAACCACATCCTACGATTGGCCCAACTGTCTCCCACTGCCAATTAGAGACGATCAGGGAAAGATTACTGCCCAAACACTCCCCATTGACGCCAGTACTGGGACTTCCTGACTTTAGCCCAGGTTGTGAAGACCCTGCATTCAATCAGTGGAGACGAGCAGGCAAGTTTAGGGCTAGGCACCTCAGCAGAGACTCGGTTAACGGTGCAACAGCTTATGGAAATCACAGAGCCATGCCTATTAGGAGCTTGGAGAGCTCAGCAATTACGGCATTATATGACCTCCTTCCCTTCCTACTCTCAGTTCTCCAAAAATCCAACCTCGTTTGAATGCCTCTGCTCTAATACTGGGACCATACACCCGCCTCTTCCTATTCATGTCTCCTAGCGGTTCCGACGACCCTGGACCCCAGTATTTGACGCAATGGGAAACAGACCTAAATATCACACTTACACCGGAACAGAAAGAGCGCATTATTGAGCTTTGCCATTGCACCTCAGTCAGCTCGAGATACCAAGAGGCAGGATATAAACTCATGGCCAGGTGGTATAGGGTCCCTACACGACTACACACCATCTTCACGCTGGTCCCTTCTACGTGCTGGAGATACGGAGAGGAGGAGGGATCTTTCTTCCCTGTATTCTGGTCATCGCCTTGGTCTGTGGAGACTGTGAGACTGGACCCTCCTCATCCTTCACCACTGCGATGTCTCAACACAAACATATAAAAGATCTCTGCTGCGCTTCTTAATCATAGCGGCCCGTTCTTATATCCCATTACTATGGAAACAAACCACTCCCTCCAACAACGAATTTGTGGATCAACAAAGTAAATGATATCATGCGCATGGAAGACCTCACATCCTCCTTGCATGGCAAAACCTGGCCAACAATCTGCTGAGTACAGTGATCTTTATGAGGATCTAGAGCAGATTTCTCTCTAGCCTGTTTGGGTCGCCCCCCATGCCTCCTGTGCTGGACGCTCCCACCCTCTTGTTTTACCCTACGGCCTCCCATCTTCTCACTCTTACTTTTTGGTGCTTTCTATTTTATCTTTCTTTAGGGAGCCCCTTATGGGCATCTCAGTCTGGGGACTCCCTAGTAGCTCACACTTGGCTTACTGTCTGTAATGTTATAAGGACTGCGTTCCTCTTCTTGTTTGTACTCTTATTACAAATAAAACAAAATGTAAAAAAAAAGACATAAAACAACAAGTAACAAGTTTGAAGATGAACCAAAAACAAGCTGTGTGAGTCAGGAACCACCTCGTTTATATATGATGGGGGGTTCTGTCTGCACCGTAGTTTAAAGCCTCCATTAGGCGGATTGTACCAAATCTACTCTAGGCCCAGACGGGTCTTGGGTATCATTATTGTTATTCCTGTCTAACGTGTCTAAGTATAAGTTATGTTTGTTGGTTTTAAGTGAGATTATTTTTTCAAATGTACTTGTAGTGTTTAAGGTGTCAAGAACTTCCTTGAAATGGGGGGGTTAGGGGGTGCAGCAGTCTCCTTCCAACGTCTGCCAATAACTAGCTTAGTTGCCCTCAGTAAGCGTGCCACCACTACTCTCTGAGACTTGGGAATGGACTCCATACCAATGTGGAATAATGTTAATGTGTTTGGAGCTGCAGCCACGGGAGACCCAGCAGTAGAGACGAGGAGGAGCGCTGCAGCACATAGAAGGACAGTCTTTCCTTATGAAGAGCTCCTATTTGCAGAGAGACAGGCTCAGTGCGGTACTGGACCGGATTTGTCTATTGAGGAAATGACGAGAGGCTTCTCGAGAGGAACCACCGGAATGTGATGCCGGGAGACCAGAGCGGCATCCACAAAGTTCGCCACAGAATCGGAGTCCAAGAAAGCTGAAACTTGAATCGGAGAACCGATGCGGAATAGTCAAGCATGGAGAAGCTTGGTTCACAGCTAGGGACACTCTAGGTTCTGGTGTTTCACGGACGCTGGGGACAGAGCAGACAAGCCCTAATGAAGTGAGCCTCCGGGAGAGGAGGCTGACAATGAATGCCTCCTTGGAACGCTCAGTGACAAACTGAGACGGCATGACTTCTATGTGCAAGGAGCACGGCGAGTGCTGGCGCGTGCCCTAGGGAACGAGTATTAGGAAAATTTGCTCACAGAAATTTTTGTTTCATGTAGTCCGAAGGCAGCACTGAATGGGTTAAGTCTATTATCTCCTATTGGACAGAAGATGACAAATAATTAGCAATAGTGATTGGCAGGCCGACTCCCTATAAGAAAACCCCAAGGCAATGAACACACGTGCTCTTAATGCAGCAATATCAAAATGTATTGGGGGGTTACATGTGCTGCCTTTGGACTACAGGAAACAAAGCTTTCTGTGAGCAAATTTTCACAAATTTCCTGGTCGTTCTCAGGCAGCACTGAATGGGACGTGAGAAGCAATAAAAGAGAAAGGGTGGGATAAACTAGAGGCAGCCGTACTAAGCACCAGGCCCAGCCTACCCCGTAGCCTACATCCAGCCCGGGGTGTTTTACGGAGGTTGAAGGGTTTGACCAGACTGCGGCTTTACATATCTGGTCCAGTGTAATCTGCGCCATCTCAGCCCAGGAAGACGCTGCTGATCTGGTTGCATGTGCTCTGAGATTCAACGGGGAAGGAATATCCTCCAGCCAGTAACAGAAAGGAATGACACCTTTCATCCACCTTGCTGAGCTTGGTTTGCTGGCCCTTTTGCCCTTGTTAGGACCTCTGAATTGCAGAAATAAAGCTTCTAACTGTCTAAAGGAATCCATTTTTTGCAGATAGCATAGCACCGCTCTCCTCACACCCAGAGCCCGTAGTCTTATGTGTTCTTCATTAGAAGACTCCTCCCTTTGTGCGAGGGAACCTTGGGAAGAAAACCTGGCCTTGTACGAAGGGTTAAACAATTGTCCATAATCCTCATGTAGGGCTCTTACACGAGATCCCTGGAGCGCACTTATTCTGGGAGCACATGGCCACCAGGAGAGAAGATGGAGGACTATCTCCTGGATCGGCTCAAGGGCTTCTGAGCCAAGTGTTTCCGGATAACCGCCAGGTCCCATGATGGAAGTGGAGGATACACCGGGGGTTTGATTCTTTTAAGACCTCTGAAAAACCTTTTGATAAGCAGGGTCACAGAAAAGACTCCTCCCATGGTGGAAAATCAACCTTCAATGTATTGAATTTCAATCCTTTTTTCAGGCCGTCCTTGAGGAATTGTAACTGAGCCGGATCTGCAGTAGTAGAGGTTTATTCATGGAGCACCACTTGTCTGCAGATCTTCCAAAATCCGCTGATAAACTTCCAGAGTTTTGGTTTTCTAGAAGTAGATAATGGGGCAGATTTACTTACCCGGTCCATTCGCGATCCAGCGGCGCGTTCTCTGCGGTGGATTCAGGTCCGGCCGGGATTCATTAACCCCTTAAGGACCAGGCCCTTTTTTGTTTTTGCGTTTTTATTTTTCACTCCCCACCTTCAAAAATCTATAACTTTGTTATTTTTCCATGTACAGAGCTGTATGATGTCTTATTTTCTGCATAACACATTGCACTTCGTAGTGATGGTATTAAATATTCCTGCCGTGTACTGGGAAGCGGGAAAAAAATTCTAAATGCAGTGAAAATGATGAAAAAACACATTTGCGCCATTTCTTGTGGGCTTGGTTTTTACAGCTTTCACTGTGCGCCCCAAATGACACGTCTACTTCATTCATTCAGTCAATATGATCACAGGGATACCAAATTTGTATAGGTTTTATAATGTTTTCATACATTTACAAAAATTAAAACCTCCTGTACAGAAAAAAAAATTCTTCATTTTACAGTGTTCTTGCGCTAATAACTTTTTCATACTTTAGTGTACAGAGCTGTGGGTGGTGTCATTTTTTGCGACTTCTGATGACGTTTTCAACGCTTTTATTTTTAGGACTGTGTGACCTTTTGATCACTTTTTATAGAATTTTTTCTATTTTTCAAAATGGCAAAAAAATGCAATTTGCGACTTTGGGCGCTATTTTCCATTACAGGGTTAAACGCAGTGAAAAACGGTTATTATATTTTGATAGATCGGGCATTTTCGGACGCAGTGATACTGTGTGATAATGTGTTTATGATTTTTACTGTTTATTTATATTTCTATCAGTTCTAGGGAAAGGGGGGGGATTTGAATTTTTAGGTTTTTTTAATATAATTTTTTTTTTTTTTACTTTTTTTAATTTTTTTTTTACTATTTTTCAGACTCCCTAGGGTACTTTAACCCTAGGTTGTCTGATTGATCCTATCATATACTGCCATACTACAGTATGGCAGTATATGGGGATTTTGCATACCGCACATTGTTATAGATAGCCTCGATCATGATAGCCTCGGATCTTTATGTGATCCGAGGCTGTCATGACAACGGATCGCCGCTCCCCGGTGACGTCACGGGGAGTGACGATCGGAGCCAAGATGGCGGCGCCCACGCGCCGCCGGCTCTTTAATGCCGCCGGCAGCTTTGCCGGCGGCAATCAAAGGGTTGACACCCGCAAACGGTGCAAGCACCGATCGCGGGTGTTAGCGTCGGGCGTTTGCTTCATTATGAAGCAAATGCCCGGTGAGTATGAAGAGGGCTCAGGCCGTGAGCCCCATGCGCAGCAAGACGTGAGCTTACATCTTATTGCGCTATGGGGTTAAGGCAGTTCCTCCGACGTCCACCAGGTGGCGCTGCTGCGCTGAAAAGCATCGGAACACGCTGGAATACACCGGCCTATTCCTTCTGAAGGTAAGTGCAAGCTCCGCGACACATTTTGTTTTTTAAATGCGGCAGTTTTTGTTCGGCCACGCCCCCGATTTCCGTCGCGTGCATGCCAGCGCCGATGCGCCACAATCCGATCGCGTGCGCCAAAATCCTGGGGCAATTCAGGGGAAATCGGCGCAAATTGGAAATATTCGGGTAACACGTCGGGAAAACGCAAATCGGGCCCTTAGTAAATGACCCCCACTGTATTCATTACTTCCTCTGAATATCCTGATTTTCTCAGTTGCCCCCTTTCAGCTTCCAAGCTGTAAAGGTGAAGATGGTCCAGGAAGAGGAGAAGGAGACTGTTCTGGGGTAACAGATCCTTGCAGAGGGGCAATTTCCAGAATGTTCCCTCTGACCTGGCTAGGAGCAGAGAGATCCATGACCTTCTTGGCCCATGGGGTATTATGGAGAGCACAGGCAGTTTCTCTCTCGATCTTTTGAGGAACCTTGGGAATGATCTGGTAGGGTAGAAACACGTATATGAACCGAGAGGGAATCCACAGCAACAGATTCTCCTGTCTGTTTAGGGAGCGGATTGGAAGTTAGGAGGTTTTGCATGTCACCATTAGATCCATTTGGGGTAACCCCATTTTCTGGACGACTAGAATGAAAACTTCCTTGTTCAGAGAGCATTCTGCGGGGAATGACCAGACTGTGCCTCAGCCAGTCTGCTCTTATATTCAATACTCCTCAGATGGATCGCTGAATAGTCTGGATATTCTTCTCTGCCCATGAGATCCGCTGGACACATTCTGAGGATAGAGAACGGCTCCTTGTGCCCCCTGTTTGTGTATATAACAGACTACTGCTACATTGTCTGAACGGATCAGGACTTCATGGTTCTGGAGAAGGCCTTGGAAGTACAGGAGGGTTAGATGGACCGCTTTCAGCTCCTTCAGATCCGCTGGTTCTGTTCTGGCTGTTAGGATCAGTGGATCCTCTGGACCACCGCGGGAGATGTAACTAGCTAACACCCGGAACCGGAGCCTAGCGGCACCTGGTTTTCACCAGAGCCCGCCGCAAAGCGGGTTGGACTTGCTGCGGCAGGATACCACTCGGTCGTTCCCAGGTGTGACTAGCCCACGGTGGCAGCCGAGGTCGAGGTACCTTAGCGGATGACAAACTCGTAGTCGGGTCCAGGCACAGGGTCAGGGCAGGCGGCAGAGATGCAACATCAGGTTCAAGTCCGGGGTCAGCAACAGGAGGTCCAGGCAGGTGGGAACGGGAACACAGGCACACAGCAACAGGGAGGAACACAGGTAACATGGCAACACAGGACTCAGGAACGGGAACACACAGGAATACACTGGAACGCAGGAATACAGGAATACGCAGGAACACAGCAATACTCGCTAGGAAGCTTTCTCTAAGGCTAAGAGGCACAAAGATCCGGCAGGGAATGATGGGAAACAAAGGGTTATATACAAAACAGGAAATGACCAATACTAATCACCTGTGCGCTGGCCCTTTAAATCTTGAGACAGTGCCGCGCGCGCGCCCTAGGGAGCGGGGCCGCGCACGAGACCTAGTCCGGACGGGAGCGGGAGCCAGGAGAGGTGAGTGCACCGGAGCGGGACCGGGGCAGCGGAGGGAGGCACGGGTGCACCCGCGATCCGCGATATGGATCGCGGGGGTGCCCGCAACGGAGGCACGGGTGCACCCGCGATCCGTGGTATGGATCGCGGGGGTGCCCGTGGCAGTACCCCCCCCTTCGGCCACAAGTCAATGTCACCCCGCAAACGTTCCAATTTATCAGCAGGGAGGCTGAGAGTCATCTCTTCTGAGTCAATCAAAATACCCAGAAAGGTCAGACGGTGAGTGGGACCTTCCGTCTTCTCTGCTGACAAAGGAACACCGAAAAAATCTGCGAAGTGACGGAACATGTTCAATAGTCTCAAGCAATCGTGAGAGTCCTTCGGACCCACAAACAAAAAATCATCCAAATAATGAATGACCCAATTCGAACCAGCCTCTAAACGAAGAACCCACTCCAAAAAACTGCTAAACATTTCAAAAAACCTACAGGATATAGAGCAACCCATCGGAAGGCACATGTCCACAAAGAAAGAATCGTTAATTCTGCAACCCAGTAGATGAAAACAGGACGGATGCACCGGGAGGAGGCGGAAAGCCGACTCAATGTCCGACTTAGCCATAAGGGCCCCCGGACCGGCTTTATTCAACAGGAGAACCGCTTTGTCAAAGGAAGTGTAAGAAACAGCCACCTCCTCCTGGGGAATACCATCATTGACTGAGTCACCCTCCGGATACGACAAATGGTGTATCAGGCGAAACTTACCCGACTCTTTCTTTGGGACCAAACCCAGCGGAGAGACCCGCAAATTTTCAAAAGGCGGCAACGAAAAGGGGCCCGCCATCCTGCCCAACTCAACCTCCTTTAACAATTTTTCCTCAACCAGTAACTCGTTGTCCCTAACCGATTTAAGATTGTTTGATAACATCAGACCGTCACGCGGTACAAACGGAATCACAAAACCAAAGGTAAAACCGTCAAGCAGCACTTTTGCCTCCTGCTTCAGGTGGTAATTGTCTAACCACGGCCGCATCCTTTGCACCTGAACCGGAGTCCTCCCCCCTGACAGCTGTGGAAGATTTCGCAGGTGTTCTCTGCCTTTTAAAGCACCGGAGAGCGGAATGGGCCCCACCACATATGGAGCATTCGTGCTTGAACTTACAGGATGCAAAGAAGCGGCAGTGGCCTTCGTTAAACAATCAACAGGATCCCGGACGCTTGGAAGCCGCCCGGACTGCGAGCCCGAGACGGCTCCCGAAGGAAAGGGAGCCTGAGGCTTCTGTGTCATCATAAACTGAATCCAAACGTCAGTCGCTTTTGTCGCCCATCCAACCTCCGGACTCGCCGCTAAGCGACGCCGAAACTCCTCGTCATATCTCCACCAAGCCGAGCCTCCATGCAACTTATGCGCAGTATATATAGTATCCAAATACACAAACATATCCTGCGCACAGGCAGGCTTCTGTCGCACAATGATACTAGACATAACCGCAAAGGCTTGAAGCCAGTTGCCAAAAGTCCTTGCGACCTTAGGCTTCTTGTCATCACCCTTCTCAAAACGCTTCTCCTTATCTACTGTCAACTGATCAGGAGATAACAATGACCAAATATCAATATACTCAAAATTAACAATTTTCTCCCGGAGGTCAGCAACCACCCGCGTGCCCAAAGGAGCTACGCCACAAAACAAGGAATCTCTAAAAAGCATCCCTGCTGACCCCGGGGCCTGCACAGGCGGCAACGATGTCGCCCCTGGGGATGCCCCGGAGGCACCAGCCTCCATTCTTGCCACAACCGCCTTAAGGGCGCCCACAACATCATCACCAGCAATAGCAGACTTTTTCCATGCGGTCTCACAGGACAACTCACCCGCCGGAGGAACGACCTGCTGCAGAACAACTGGAGGAGAAGGCGCCATGGGTGCGCTAGGCAACGCTGAGGATGGGACCGTTGGTGGTACCCTAGCTTCATCTACCCCATGAGGTGGAGAAGAGTGTTGCCGTCTCTGCGACCGCCTCTCTCTGGAGCGGGTGTAACCACCGCTGGACGAGGATGAAGAGCGCCTGGAATAGGTCTGGCCCCAGCTGGATCTACCAGACCGCCTGCTGTCTCTCTCACGAGACCTGGACCGCTTACGGCTCACCCAAGTTGAGCGGGAAAAGGAATGGGAAGATTGAGATCGGTGTCTACACCGTCCCTCCGGGCTGTGCGGCCGAGGCCCAGCCCCCGAGCGGTACCCGCGCTGCGGAAATTCCGAACAGCTGCAGGCCACGCTGGAGTGGCTATGACCCCTGTCGCGCCGGTCCCGCGGAACGCCGGCCGCCGGAACAGCGTGCCGGCGGTCAGCGGGTTCATCACTATCGACCTCGTCACCCGCCAAGGCAGGACCCGAAGGGTAGGAGGGGGGCGGGGGGGTGAATGTGGACAAAGGGGGGTGTGTGGTGCTTGGTGCAAACGGTGGCTGCTGAGCCACCGCACTATGTGACATGTGTGTGTCGGAAGCGGGGGCTGTGTCAGTATGTGGTGTTTGAACTGTATCACTGCTGGCACCCAGCCCAAACCACCTAGCTAAACGGCCAGGCTGTTTGGGCAGAGAACCAGCAGGGGGAGCAGCTGTAACCTGCACTGCGCCTGAAGGCACAGCCAGGTTAACTGGGTGAGGAGACGCAGGAGCAGGCGTGCCCTGCATCTCCTCCCCACGCGGGGACATTGTCACTGCCGGCGTCGGCCCGCCTGCTGCGGCCGACGCACGGCTACTGGTCTTAGCAGAGCATGACATGCGCTCTGCCGGCCGCGGAGCCGAGGCAGGGTTCCGAGACGGAGCCCGCGCTCGGCTCCGAGTTTTGATGGGGGAGGGACTAAGCCTGCACGGCGCACGACCGCGCCGTGCAGCGGGAGGATTGGGCACCGGAGGAGCCGACACAGGAAGAGAGGGAGCCGGCTGGGACAGCAATGGAGTTAGCCAGCCGGAGCCCTCTCTCCTCAGCTTCTCCTCGAGCAGGGCCATCAAAGCGGGGTCCGCCATTATACTTGCGGGTCCAGGATCTCTTGAGCGCGGAGCAGTCAAAGAGGCTGGCTAGCTCCGCGCTCAAGAATAAATATCCTGGCCCGCTGCCCCCCAGTGGCCAGCGGAACTCACTGGCCACCAATGAAAATGAAAACAGAGGAGGAAAGGGGAGGGGGAGAGCAGGAGGGACCGTGCCCCTTAAAGGAGAAGAGCACGGCCAGTCCTGCAGCCCCCCCGCTTATACAGCCTGCGGGCTGAGCAGGACCACCAGATAAGTTCTTGGGTCGCTTGTACTAGAACAATCATTGGTTTGTCTAGAAAATACAGGTTCCTTGTGTCGGAGTTGATATGTTTTATATATGAAATGAATAAGTTGCTCCTGGCTCGTGTGAGTGCCGACTCACTCATCCACTAGGGATTATGTCCACAGCTGCAGATTCTCAAGGTTCGACAATAAGGATCCAAGCTGCTCAGATGTAGGTTATTACTGTGATGTTCCTAGGGTGACAGCCGGGTGGAGACTGTTACACAGATACTAAGGGCACAGCACAATATATATATATATATGTCACAGGTGGTCCCGGGACTCATATCGCGGGTCGCGTGCTCACCGGTGCTCCCCGGGGCTCGCAGGCGCAGCGCCGGCGCAGCTCACCTCTCCCCGCTCCTTTGTCTCCGTCTGGCTCCGTGCGCGCGCGTCCCCGTCTCCTAGGGCACCTTCAGAAGATTTAAAGGGCCAGCGCACCGCTGATTGGTGCGCTGACTGAACACTTCACCTTTAAAAGGCAAGTACCTCCCTTACTACCTTGCCGGATCTTTGTGCCTCACAGCCTGAGAGAAAGCTCTGTTGCGATTTGCCTGCGTTCCTGTGTTCCCTGTGTTCCAGTGTCTCCTGCGTTTCTGAGTCCTTCCGTGTTCCAGTGTCTACCCGAATCCCTCCGTGCTGCTGTCCCGTGTACCTGTGTTCCTCCGTGCTGTTGTTCGCGTGCCGTATTCCCGTACCCATCTGCTTGGACCTCCTGTTGCTGACCCCGGATTTGACCCTGACGTTGCTTCTCTGCCGCCTGCCCTGACCCTGTGCCTGGACTGTGACCAAGAGACTGTTTGCCGTTTCTGTACCCCGACCTTGGCCGCCACTGCAGACAAGTCACTCCTGTGGAACGACCTGGTGGTACCACGCCGCAGCAAGTCCAACCCGCTTTGCGGCGGGCTCTGGTGAACACCGGGTGCCACTTAGACTCCGGTCCCAGGTAGTGGCTTGTGTCATCGTCTGCAGTGGTCCACATCCCTCTAGCCTGACAATATATATACAATGGCCTCCCATCACCTTGTCTGCACCTGTGTCCATGGCTCCTACACCCCATTATCACATCAATGTGGACTCCTGTCTGACCAGAATGTACTAGAATATTCCACTAGAACTCTGCCTCCTACACCTTGCCATTGAGAGAGGACTGACCACTGCAGCTTCCCTATGTGAGCTTTCGCCCGTGGCACTGCATCCGTGACATTGCATTTTGGATTGTTGATCTTGGAAGAAAAAACGTTCAGACTGATGCCTCTGGCAGATAAGTAGAGCATAGCACGGTGGCTCAGTGGCCAGCACCACAGCCCCACAGCGCTCAGGACCTGATCCAAGTCCCATCCAGGTCAACATCCACAAAGAGCCTGCATGATCCCCAGGGCTCGTGTGGGTTTCGTCCGGGTCCCCCGCTTTCCTCTCACACTCCAAAACACACTGGCAGGTTGACAAGACTGTGAGCCCCCTTGGGGACAGGGACCGATCCGGCACGCTCCATACAGCGATGCGCAATCCGTGTGCGCTATACAAACAAAGAACCATTATTATTATTAGTATTAGAAACCCAAGGTCTGGAAGGATTTCAGGACCACAGTCAGGTTTTGTTTCCTCAAGTCCTCTGTCCGGGAGCCAGTCGTCCACGTATGGTACCACATGAACTCCCTGGAGTGTAAGGAAGGCTGAAAGTACAAGCGCCACCTCTGTGGAGACTCTGGGCACAGACAATGCTGGAACTGACAATGAAGGACGACATGTTTATGCTGAATGGCTACTGGCAGGACTCTCCTGTGGCTCTGAAGGATTGGAACGTGAGGACACGACTCCTCCAGATCTAGTGCTGCCATATGACGACGCTGTCTGACATGACTCCATCTTTAATCTCTCTGCACCAGATATTGGTAGAGATGGATGAGGTCCATCACAAGCTTTGAACCGCCAGGAAAGACCCTGGAAAAAATGCCTGAACCTTATAGAAAGAACCTGGAGACCGTTCCTGGATGAGATCCGGACCCTGAGAGGAGGTAAGATTGAGGTAACACCTGTCTGGAGGAAACTCTTCAGACACATTCCTCGTGAATTGAGGCGATTTCGGTTCTAGGATAAGGCAACCTGAAATTGGATCTCTTTTTGGATCTAGGACAATGATGATTTCTCGTCATTAAGACCTTTGAGAATCTCTTTCAGTTAGGGTTAGGGTTGAAAAGGCTGAAAAGGAAAATTGCAAAAATTAGATTTAGCAGGAACATCCCCCAGCGAAAGCTTAAAGGGGTCTTCTTCTCGTCCGGGCGGTCACATTCAGTGTCATTTATCTGCCATATAAACATTTCTTCAATTGGATGTTATTAAAAAAAAATGTCCCTGTGTGAAGATAAATCATGTCGCCATGTTGTCCCTTAGAAACGAGATGGCTTCCTTGGATACGACCACCTCACACTCTGGTAGCAGTGGCCAGACATTCGCTATTGAGTCCTGCCTGACCCCCTGGATCTAGCGATCATTACCACAGGACGGCTGCGGGACCTGCAGTAACTCCCGGACATTTCATATACCAAAACTTTTTGTTTCTTTGTGCAATCCCTCCAGCAGAGGTGGTCGTATCCAAGGAGTCAGTCTGGTTTCTAAGGGACCATATCACTACATTTATGAGAAATTATCTTCACACAGGTAAAACATTTTTAACCCCTTAGCGCTCCGCGCCGTAGCTGTACTGCGCAGCTTCCGACGATTAGCGCTCAGCGCAGTACAGCTACGGCGCGAGCGCATAGGATTTTAGAATTGTCACCACGTCTCGCGACGTGGTGACATCGGGACGAGAATTGGGTGACAGAGGCAGGAGGAGTTCCTGTCTCCGTCACCCAACCAATCAAATTGGTCCCGCCCGCCGATCGCCGTGATTGGCCAGTCAAACCTGACTGGCCAATTACAGTGATTTTGGGCTAAAAAACGTGCTTCTAGCCCTTTCCTCTTCCTCCAGCGGCACCATTTTGGTTTGGTATCGCTGGAGAGTGCTATCTGTGCGGCTTGTCCGTGTAGTTTAGAGCGCATTATTTTTTGTGTGCCATCTGTGCGGCTGGTCCGTGTGGTTTGGTGTGCATTATCTTTTTTTTTTTGTGTGCTATCTGTGCGGCTTGTCCGTGTAGTTTAGAGCGCATTATTTTTTTTGTGTGCTATCTGTGCGGCTTGTCCGTGTAGTTTAGTGCGCATTATTTTTTGTGTGCCATCTGTGCGGCTTGTCCGTGTAGTTTAGTGCGCATTATTATTTGTGTGTGCCACCTGTGCGGCTTGTCCGTGTAGTTTAGTGCGCATTATTTTTTTTGTGTGCTATCTGTGCGGCTTGTCCGTGTAGTTTAGTGCGCATTATTTTTGGTGTGTGCCATCTGTGCGGCTTGTCCGTGTAGTTTGGTGCGCTTTATCTTTTTTTTTTTTGTGTACTATCTGTGCGGCTTGTCCGTATAGTTTAGTGCACATTATTTTTTGTGTGTGCCATCTGTGCGGCTTGTCCGTGTAGTTTGGTGTACATTATATATTTTTTTTTGTGTGCCTGCTAGACGTTTTATCCGTGTAGTTTGGTGCACATTATCTAATTTTTCTAGTTCTCTATTTTTTTTGTGTGCAATGAAGACATACACCGTGTTGGAGGCATATAACATGCTTGCCTCTGACACCGAGTCAGCTAGTGGGGATGATGGTCCCTTTTACCTATCATCATCCTCCTGCTCATCTTCCAGTGACCTGGAAGGACCCCCAAGAAGGCGCCGTAGGGTTCCAGGGACTTCTGCAGGAGAAGTGCCTGGGACTTCTGCAGGAGAAGTGCCAACAGGGATAGGGGGAGGGACGAAGTGAGAAAAGGGGGGGGAGGGGAGGAGGGAGAGAGAAGGGAGTGAGGGGAGGAAGGGGGAAAAAAGGGGGGGGAAAGGGGGAGGGGAGAGGGGGGGAGGGGGGGGGGGGGGGGGAGGGGAAGAGAAGAAGAGAGGGGGGGAAAAAAGAAGGAGAAAGGGGGGGGAAAGAGATAAAAGAGACAGTACCAAGTTCCTCCGAGTAGATAATACTTCATCTTTGCGTCATGTAGGGTCTCTTAAAAAACATTTCTAATTGACCGATAAAAGCCCTAACCACAACCATTTTCCATGAAATACACTTTCCTCTTTTTTCTGGTCCCATTGATACACTCCCGTAAAACCCATAAGTTGGGCGATATCTCAATAGATAAGGCAGAAATTTAGCATAAGTCTGTTTCCGTCCCACTGGATGTACCCATGAACGGGTTTATTGGTCAACCATCTGCGACTGGTCTCTTTAATTACGACATCTTTCCTCTACAAGATTACATTCGCACACAGACAGTCCGATGACATCCCACTTTTGTAAATCCAATTGTCACACAGCACAAAATTGTTGTATAAGTTATATGTTTCCGACTTAACATACATCTCATCTTAAGAACAACACCTCCAGAACCCCTTATACTACCTGGTAACTGGCTGTTAGGCGAAATCCTATGACTGGTCCTGGTACACTATTCCGTGTTCACCTTATTCCATCTGTGAGAGAGTGCAACATTCACGACGCGCCTGGGTTGGGTGCGCAATTTCTTGACGGACGCCGATTTTAAAACAACGATCCGGTGCCTAACCCCTCCAAACACCTGCAATTGTGCCTGCCACGTCATAGCACCATACAGAAACTTTCAGTATATTGTAGTGATTGAATGTTAGCTTGAATAATATTCTTTGTATTTATATGCGCATCCACGATTACGCAGCGCGCACAGAGACGTCCATTGGTCCCTGCCCCATGGGGTTCACAATCTAACACACCCACAACGGATGTTTTTGAGTGTGGGAGGAAACCCACACCAACACCAGAGAACAAACACTCTTTGCAGATGTTGACCTGGGTGGGATTAGAACCCAGGACCCCAGCGTGCAAGCGCAATTGCTACCCACTCAGCCACACGCCACCCTATGTTGAACGTTGCAAGAAACCAATAACTATATCTAATCACATCTACACTACCGACCATGACAGTATACTGTACGATTTGGAAAATACGTACCCCATTCGGCTCTTCTTGGAATGGACAAGGCAATTTCCCGACAGAATCGAATCGCAAACTTCAGGATTCTCCATCACAACTAGTCGTAGCTGAAGAGGATGTGAAGAGAGTACTCTGTTATAGGGTCCGATGTTTATAACACTGTGGCATATCTTCTGGATAACCTCTATTACAGAATTTGTAAGGAGGAATCTCATGTGTCTTCTACATTTACATCCTCAGGCTAAAGCATCACATATGAAAAGTAATAGGAACCTCCTGATTGTGTGAGTAAACAATCCCAGAGTAACAAGGAAGACGCACATAGAATGAATGACATCTCGAGATCACATTTCAGGTCTCTTCTCCGCTCAGGTCAAATACAAAAAAGGAAAAAGTATTTTACTGCACGATACTTTTTGATCCTCTAATCACATTTTAAGAATCACGAAAAGCAAGAGGGATCTTAGATCGCACCATCAGATTTCTGTCTCCCTTCCCACAAACAACCATCCCCGGCAAGTATTCAGACCCCTTTAATTTTTCACTCTTTGTTCTATTGCAGCCATTTGGTAAACAGTTCAAAAAGCTTATTGTCTCCCGGGCATCCAGAAGTCACGGCAGGCAACTCAGGGTTGGGCAATGTGGGTTTGGTGTGTTTGGTGTAAATGGTCCTTGGTTGAGCAAATTTTTTACATTGGAATGGGAGTACATAAAATTACAACACCCTCAAAAGTCCCAGGACGTCTGCACTATGTGGATCTGTCGCCGTTATTGCCTTAATGACTATACACTGACGGAGTGCACTGTGAATACCAACTTTCAAGCACATTTGGAGAAACACCGGCGTGAACAACGTCAGAACCCTAGAACGCTAGGCTACTGTGGATTTTTCCTCTCTATTGAACGATTGCACCTGCGGATATGGATGTGTGAATCAAGCCGAGACTTTGATTATTAAATGGATTTGAGCGACTTTTGTTTTTACTGTGCTCATAGGAACCTTAAGTGCTGCAGAAATTCTTTTGTAACCTTGGCCCAGATCTGTCCATGCCACAATTCTGTCTTTAGGCTCCTTGGCATTCTTAGACCTTATGATTCTCATGTGCTCTGCACAGCACCGTGAGCTCTGAGGTCTTATATAGACAGGTGTGTGCCTTTCCTAATCAGTCCTTAGTTTAATTAAACAAGCTGGACCCCAATGACAGACAAACCCCTGGAAACGCATGTGCGTTTGGGCCAAGACCGCCCCCTGGGCGTAGCTCTGCGTTAATGACCGGACACCCTAGCGGAACTGTTGACCACACATGGCGTTTTAAAAAACGTTTTGTGGCCCGTTTTTAAGCATCCGTCAAAAAAACTATGTGTTTCTGAAAACCTTTGTATTTTTGAAAATGCATCCATTTTTGACCAGTTTTAATTAAAGATAAATTGGTAAACCTATTAAAAAACGGTGTGTTTTCAAAAAACGCATGCGGTTTTTCAAAAGTGCATCTGTTTTTTTAACGGACTGCTTTAACCCACATGTGTCCTCCGGCCTAAGGTGATGCCACACATGGCGTTTTGAACCCTTTTTTTGGTCCGTTTTTAAAAACGTTTTTTTGAAAACAGATCCGTTTTGACAGGTTTTATTACCTAATTATCTTAATTAAAAGTGGTCAAAACGGATGTGTTTTCAAAAAACGCATGCAGTTTTTTTACCGCATACGTTTTTGACGGACGCTTAAAACGAACCAAACACTTTCAAGGCCACGTGTGACATCACCCTAAAGATGAACAGCATGTGAGTTAAATCTGAGTCACAGTACAATTTAATACTTATGCCATTTGATATTTCAGTTTTGCTTGTTTATACTTAGTAAAATACACTACCATTTCAATTTTTTTCTGTCAAGTGGGGGCAGAGTGTACATTACTGAGCAAAAAACCTGTTTTGATCTCACCAATAGGCTGCAATGAACAAAGAGGAAACATTTATAGGGATCTGTATACTTTCCATACCCACTGTATATCTAGGGGCAGGACCTCAAAATGAATTTTGCGAATGAAACATAGACCCAACATCAGTGAAAAACTTGCACGCGAACAAATTCTGGATAGTTTACTGATCCAACTATTGAGCCACGTTCACACATGACAATTGTGCAGCGTTTGCGCCCTTTCAAAGTAACATTCCACTGAAGAAATCTAAGTTATAGGTGATTGCAGGAGGAGACTGTGAAACACACACAATGCGAGTGCCACACCATAGGCCGCCCGTGTGTTAAGCGGCCTTGTGATGGCACACGTGGGGTTTTTGAACGCATTCCGTTTTTGACAGTTTGATTAGATAATTGGTCAAACCTGTCAAAAACGGGGCCAAAACGCGTTCAAAACCCCACTGTGCCCATCACCCTAAGGCTCACGTGGCGTTTTGAACCTGTTTTTGGGCCGTTTTTTTAAGCAGTCCTTTAAAAAAATGCATCCGTTTTTGTGACCATTTTAATTAAAATAATTGGTAAAACCGGTCAAAACTGATGCGTTTTTATCTGTGGGACGAATTTGTACTTTCTAATGGCACCATTAATTTTGTTCATTGTACATAAGCTGGAAACATTCCAATTTCAGTAGCATTGCCAAAAATCACACTTGCTCCCAATCCTGTTTTTACATCTTTTCCTGTGGCGGTCCATATAACACACCTCTCCTTTAGGCTACATTCACACAATGTATGCCCGCCGTACCGTAGTACGGCTGGCATAACATCGGCGGCGCTGCGGAGAGGAGCCGGGATGACGCTGCTCACCCCCGCCCCTCTCCATGGAGATACAGCGCACGGCGCCGTATCACGGGAAAAGATAGGACATGTCCTCTTTCCCGGCCACGAGCGGTACGTGCCGCTCCGTACAGGCCTTGAGCCCATAGAAATGTTTGGCGGACGTATATCGGCCGTACTACGTCCCCCATACATGTGTGTGATGGACCTTAGGCCGGCGCCACACGTGGCGCTTGTCTGCGCTTGCAAACGCAAACGCAGACAAAGTCGCGCCCAACGGGCGGGCCTCCTCGGCCCGATCGAGCGCGTTTCTATGTGTGGCATCACCTTAGGGTGATGCCACACATGGCGTTTTTGGTCTTTTTTTTCGGTCCGTTTTTAAGCAGTCGTTAAAAAACGCATCCGTTTTGGCAGGTTTTCCGAATTTGCGCAATTAAAATGGACAAAAACTGATGCGTTTCCAAAAAAGATGCGTTTTTTAACGTATGCTGTTTTTAACAACGACTGCTTAAAAACGACCAAAAAACGGTTTTCAAAACGCCATGTGTGGCATCACCCTTATTCATCAGTTCAGTACAGTCACAGAGATAAGAAATTTATGAGTTTTTTTATGTTTAAATTCTAAAAATGTTTTTATCTTTTTTTAAAACGATTTGCCTATTCATTTACTGTTTACTTTGTTAAAGCAAGTCAATCCATGTTGACAAAACACTGAGTTAAACATATTGTTTACTTGTGTTAATTTTGCACTTACAATGCTCTTTGTAAAGGATAATGTTAACAGTAATGTAATTAGCAATTAGCTCTCCGCATCTGAGTAGTGCGTTTCAAAACGCAATGAAAACGCATCCAAAACGCTTCCGTCGCGTTTTAAAGTGGAAGGGGGTCAAAACACAATTGGGAGGGTAGTCTGTGCGCAATGCGTTTCAATGCAACGTTAGCGTTTGGGCCAAACCCCCTCCCACTTTCGTTTTTGTTGCATTTAAAAACGCAAATGAAAACATTACATGGAAGGCTCCCTCAGGGCCGAGTCACACGTTGTGCTTTGGTTGCATTTTCATAGCATTTTAAAAAACGCATTACAACAGCTGAGGAGAGTGATTTTCCTAATTACATTACTATGATTTGCCTAATTTTTAACGCATCCATTAACATAGCGTTACAAATGTAAACGGTGATGTAATTAGGTAAATCCACCTCTCCACAGCTGTTGTAATGCGTTTTTAAAATGCAATGAAAATGCATCCCGTGGCATTGAGGGCGCGTTCACACTTTGCGTTTTTCTTGCGTTTTTAAACGCACTCCAAACCGAGTGGGAGGGAGTGTGGCCAAAACGCATAGTGCAGACCCCTCCCACTTTTGTTTTAGATGCGTTTTAAAAACGCAAGAAAAACGCCAAGGCACAAAGGCTTCAGCCCTGATCATATGCTGAGTGACCTTGCGTCTTATCATTAAGCCAAGGTCACACTTACCGCTAGACTCAGTTCATAACGCAACGCTAGCGTACAGGGGGCGGTCCTCAGCCGGAAAGCCATATACATTCTTCTCTGGTTGCTTTTCCCCCGAGGACCGCCCCTTATGCGGCTAGCGTTGCGTTATGAACGAGCGCCTATGGTTCGTGCGACCGCGGCCTTAGCGTTTTAAAACGCATTACAACAGCGCTGGGGAGCGGTGATTTGCCTGATTACATTACTGTTATCATAAGGCAATGTAAACACAATGTGAACGCATGTATTAGCAACATGTTTTGAGTTTTTCGTTTCTTACACATTGTAACGCACACGTTACGTTGCTTTCACAAGCTTTTTGAACACAATTGTGATAGTCTGTCATTAGACAAATCACTCTCCTCAGCTGTTTTAAAAACCGCAACCAAGCAAATTGGGGCCATTTACTATGGCGTTCCCGCCATTGTGGCGCTCTCACCACATGTTCTGCTCTCAGACCTATTTATTAGCAGGCCGGCGCCAGAAAAAATGACTTTTTCCGTCTGTCCGACACTTCTCCGAAAAGGGGCGTGGCTTTGGCGGAGTTGAAACTCAGACACAATTACTATGTGTCGCAGCCATTTTGTGGCGCTGTAAACTGGCGAAAGTAGACCAAAAGAAAACTGGTCTAGCATGGACTGTTTGTGAGACCGGCATGTCTGGGGCTCGGACACCGGTTTTGGGTCCCAGGTACAGAAAATGGTCTCGGCGCCAGAAATCGGTCTCTGCAACAGCTTTCTACAATATTAACCAACCTTAGCGCTCCGCGCGTACGCTGTACTGCGCACCTGTATGCGCGTAGCTCGTAGTACTTTTAGAATGTCAACCACGTCTCGCTACTTTGTGCACATCGGGACAAGAATTGGGTACGAGGCAGGAGGATTTTTCCTGTCTCCGTCACCCACCAATCAATTGTCCCGCCCGCCGTCGCCGTTATTGGCCATCAATCCGACTGTCCAATTCCAGTGATTTTTGGGCTACAAAACCGTGCTTTTAGCCCTATTCCTCTTCCCCTCCAGCGGCAGCCATTTTGTTTGGTATCGCTGGAGCGAAGATAGCGCTACTCTGTGTGCACCAAAAGTACACTTTTTACACTATAAATAGTGTTCTGATCCTTATCTGATCCCTATGTTCCCTACAATATTCCCCCATCCCTATCTGTGTTTCCTGTGTCCCTGTGTGTTCCCCTGTGGATCGCCTTGTTGATCCACGGGTCCTTTCCCTTTTTCCCTGTCTGTCCCTTCTGAACCCAACGCACTTTTCAGTGCGCTGTTTAGCTTGTTCTCACTGGACCACTTTTCAGTGCGCCGTGTGAAAGCACTGCACAGAATCTTTCAGCATTTAGCGGTACTAGTTTGCTTAGGGCAAGCTTAGTGCATTTGTCGCCTTGTTTCGCGTGCACTGGTTTTTTTTCGGTGCCTGGTAATATTTTTTTCCAGAGCGCCGTAGGTGTATCCCGTAAGTAGCTCTTTTTTTGTGTGTGCCATCTGTGCGGCTGGTCCTGTGGTTTGGTGTGCATTATCTTTTTTTTCGTGTGCTATCTGTGCGGCTTGTCCGTGTAGTTTAGTGCGCATTATTTTGGTGTGTGCCATCTGTGCGGCTTGTCCGTGTAGTTTGGTGCGCATTATCTTTTTTTTGTTGTGCTATCTGTGCGGCTTGTCCGGGTAGTTTAGTGCACATTATTTTTTGTGTGCTATCTGTGCGGCTTGTCCGTTAGTTTAGTGCGCATTATTTTTGTGTGCTATCTGTGCGCTTGTCCGGTAGTTTAGTGCGCATTATTTTTTTTGTGTGCTATCTGTGCGGCTTGTCCGTGTAGTTAGTGCACATTTTTTTGTGTGTGCCATCTGTGCGGCGGTCCGTGTAGTTTGGTGTGCATTATAGTTTTTTTTTTGTGTGCTGCTAGACGGTTTATCCGTGTGTTTGGGTGCACATATCTAATTTTTCTAGTTCTCTATTTTTTTTGTGTGCAATGTCTCAGAAACATCACCGTGTTGGAGGCATATAAAATGCTTGCCTCTGACACCGGAGTCAGCTAGTGGGATGATGTTCCCTTTTTACTTATCATTATCCTCCTGCTCATCTTCCGTGACCTGGAAGGACCCCCAAGAAGGCGCCGTAGGGATCCGGGACTTCTGCAGGGAAGTTTCTGGGACTTCTGCAGAGAAGCGTCTGGGGCTTCCACTGACCCAACATGGGTAGCCCCAGATAATTATATCCCTCAGGTCCCTGACTTTACGGGCCATCCTGGCATTAACTTTGACACGACAGGGCTCAGAGCTGTGGACTTTTTTAGTTTTTTTTTGATGAGGCGCTGCTGAATATTATTATATTTCAGCAATCTCTACGCTGCACACATATTGCCAAACCCCACGTCCTTTTATGCACACCCCAGGTGACCCCTGTCACTGCAGCAGAGATGCACAAGTATTGGGCATAATACTCCTCATGGGGATAGTAAGAAGCCTTCAATCAGGACTACTGGAGCACAGACATCTGTACCACACCCCCATGTTCCGCATGGCAATGAGCGATGCGCTTTGAAGCCATCCATAAGTTTTTTGCACTACACGTGACAACCAGTGCCCACCCAGAGGTGACCCCATTATGATCGTTATATTAAGGTCAGGCCCATATTAGATCATTTTAGTGCCAGTTTGCCCAGGCATACTACCCCCGCCAAACATGTGAGCATAACGAGTCCCTGGTACAATTCAAGGGAGACTTCATTCCGCCATTACCTGCCCAATAAGAGGTAAGGTATGGTGTGAAGATGTATAGCGGTGTGGCGAAAGTTCATCAGGTTACACTACAGTTTAGGATATATGAAGGGAAGGACTCTCACTATAGTGCCCCCAGAATGCCCCCCCTTCCTGGGTGTTTACGGGAAGATAGTGTGGGATTTAGTGCACCCACTGCTGACCAGGGCTACCACCTTCTACCTGGACAATTTCTACACCACACCAACCCCTGTTTCAAGTGCCTCACTTCGCATACTGACGGCATTGGGCACTGTACGCAGAAATCAAGAGAGTCTCCCTAAGAGTCCCTGCTTGTGCAAAAACTAAAAGGCAACGAAGCACGGCCACTTGCAGAAGCGACTCTGATTGTTGTTAAGTACAAGGACAAGAGAGAGGTCCTTGTATAACCACAATACATGAGCACACCACCACCCTGTCCCATACGAAGGTGCCAGTACACGAACCCCCCAAGCCAAGACTGTATTTAGATTTATAACAAATCATGATAGTGGTGATGGGGTGAGATCAGGGGTGTCTATCCGACGGGTGGCTTTTAGGTCGTCAAGCCGCTAAGTGAGCCAGCGGGAAGTGCTATGCTTGGGTGTGTGGTCACAGAATTGAGCTGGCCGTGTCACATCAGAGGCATTGGCGATAATGCTATGTGCTGCAGTCGATATGCCGGCCAGAGGAACTTTCCTGGAATTTCAAGAGGTGTTTAAGTACTTCTCTTTTTGGAACGGAAGGGGGAGTCTTCTGGAATGAGCCACATCACATTGTACCAGGGCAGCACTTTCCAGTGTAGTTCCCCAAACAGCCAGCAAGGGAAGGTCACAAAGAGGTGCAGGGTGTGCTCCAAAAATGGCTATTCGGAGGGACACCATTCATCATGTGAGACATGCCCCAGAAAACCAGGGTTTATGTATGAAAGATTGCCTTCCGAATTTATCATACATCCCTGGATTGTAGAGTACCCTGTTTGTTCCCCTGACGCAAGCTTATACATAATGCCGCATGCCGCACCTTCCCTTCTAAGCCCCCATTGCCCAGCCTGTAGATTACTGTCCCGTATGCTTTACCCCGGGAAAACATGCATCCTTGATTTTTAGGGTGTTTGTCTCCCATGGCAGCAGCGGGCACAAAGACATAATGGATATTTTTACTATGCACTATCCATTATGCACTTTTTCAGGGGTCCACCTGTGGGGTTAAAAGGCTAACTATACCCCTAATTAATTCATGGAGGGTGTATTTTCCAAAATAGGGTCAGTTTCTTAGGGTTTCTACTGTACTGGCCCCTATTGGCATCTACAATCTTTTCATGATGCCAAAAGAAAAAAAATGTACAATGTCTGTGATCCACAAGTTATTCCCTTTTGAGCCCCTGCCGTGTCTCCAATCCTACAGATTATGCCTCCTATGGGTGATTGTGCCCTAACCGGGGTACCCGCAGAATGATTTGTGGGTGTTTGTCTAAAGTGGCATGAGTTGGGCAAAATACTTTGTCACTTCAAGGCATATTTGATAAATTGCAATACAATTGTTTTCTCTGCCTACTCACTTTATATTACATTGAGCCAGCACCTTAGGGGTTAAAATGCTCATACAAGCCTACATACATTCCTTTGAGGGTGCCCTTTCCAAAATGGGTTCACTACTTGGGGTTTTCTATTGTACTGGTACCTGGGGTACCACCACCACCTTAACCAATCTAGTGAAAACGAGCTTGAAAACCTAAATTGGTGCTTCTTTCTTCCTGACCCCTGCCGTGTGCCCAGCCTGTAAATTATTGGCACATGTGTGGTATTGCCGTACTCGGACACCCCAGAATGATTTTGGGGTGTTTGTCTAAAGTGGCATGGTTGGCACAGTACATGAGCCTAAAATGACATTTTTGAGATAAAAACACAATTTTTTACCTGCCACCATTTACTTTGCATTCAATTTGGCCAGCGTGTTGGGGGTTAAAATGCTCATACAGCTTACACTACATTCTTTGAGGGGTGCCCTTTCCAAATGGTTCACTACTTGGGGTTTCATTTTACTGGTACCTTGGGGTACCCCCCCCATTACCAATCTAGTGAAAACGAACTTGAAACCTAAATTGTGCTTCTTTCTTCCTGACCCCTGCCGTGTGCCCACCTGTAAATTATTGGCACTGTGTGGTTTGCCGTACTCGGGACAATCCACGAACCCAGTGATTAATTTTTGTGTGTTTGTCCCTAAAGTGGCACGGGTTGGGCACAGTATTAGGCACTAAAATGCATTTTTTGAGATAAAAACTCAATTTTTACTCTGCACCATTTACTTTGCATTCAATTTTGACCAGCGGTCGGGTGAAAATGCTCACCACAACACACCCGATAATCTTTGAGGGGTCTAGTTTCCGAAATGGTATCATTTATTGGGGGTTTCTATTGGCACTGGCACCTCACGGCCCTACCAACATGACATGGCACTCCAATCCAAACCTGTGAAAACGGAGCTGGAAAATCAAAATTTCACTCCTTCCGTTCTCATCCTTCTGTGTGCCCATCTGTAAATTGGCATGTGTGGTATGCTGTACTCAGGACAACCCGCAGAATGATTTTTTGGGGTGTTTGTCTAAATGCACGGTTGGCACAGTATATGAGCACTAAAATGACTTTTTTGAGATAAAAATGCAATTTTTACTCTGCACCATTTACTTTGCATAAATTTTGACCAGCGTGTTGGGGGTTAAAATGCTCACCACAACACCATAAATTCTTTGAGGGCTATTTTCCGAAATGGTGACATTTTGGGGTGTTTCTATTGTACTTTTACTCAGGGCTTTCAATTACAACATGTGGCACCACAAATATTGCAGCCAAATTGGCCTTCCAAATTCCCATTATCGCTAACTCTGTTCTGGACATCGCTGTGCGGGAATCACAGCTGACATCCACATGTCTGGTATTGCCGTACGCGGAAGAAGCAGGGCAAGAAATTAGGAATATATTTACCTCAATTCCTTCTGAATGTATCCATTTTAGGGCTAAATTGGAAGATTGAAATCAAAAATTGAAATTTCAAAATTTCCACTCCATTTTCATATGCTTCCGAAAAATAATAAAGGGTTAACAGACTTCTTATATGCTGATTTGAATAGGTTGAGATGTGTCGGTTCATAAATGGTGTTACTTGTGGGGGTATATAGTACATAACCTTATAGGCACTTCCAAACTGAATTGATCACCAAAAGTTCGCATTTTTTCAAATGCAAGAAAATCTGAGAAGTTGCTACAAAACTTCAACCTTCTCACATCCATAAAATAATGGAAACGTAAAACAAATTATGGATAAAAAGAGACAATGGCAAAAGGTTTCTATCAAAAAAATTTGTGGTATCACTTTTTGTCTAAAAATTATAACATTTGAAACTTTGAAAATAGTCATTTTTTTCAAATTTTTCCTAAATTTTTGAATTTTTAACCCCCCAAAAAAGGAACGGATCCCGAAAGACACCTACTAACATAAACTACAATGTCTCACGAGAAAACATCTCAAAATCACAAGATTCTTAAAGCGTTGAAAAGTTTTACCCCCAGGAAGAGACGCTGTCAAATTTAAAAAAAAAGTTGCGAGCCTTAACCTGCAAACAGCCTGCGTCCTTAAGGGTTTAAATGTGTATCTGCAGACACCGACACTTTAAGTAAATGTCCCCCATTATGTGAACGCGCCCTCGGGGTTGTATCCTGATGTCCTATTTAAGGTTAAACGCTCACCTGTCAATATACTCTCAAAATGAGCAGCAGCTGATAAGGGACTATAAAACACCCATCACTTAGCGCACGTTAACTGCTGGCTGAGTCACACATGCATTGGCTGGGATAGTGGGGGTCCTGGCTTTTATGGCAGTAGCTGAAACATGTGAGTAATTGTGATCCACATTCTGTGTGGAGAGGCGGGCACGTGCCGGGAGGTTGTGTTACTATAGGTTGCAGGAAATCTGTGTACAGACAGCCCCTACTTACGGACACCTGACTTACAGATGACCTCTATTACAGACAGACCCCTCTGACCTCTGGGTGACCTCTCTGGATATTACTATAGCCCCAGACTGCAATGATCACTGTAAGCGTCTATAATGAAGCTTTATTGATAATCCTTGGTCCCATTAACAGCATAAAAAAAATTTTTTTTTTTGTTTTGTCTGGATCTACAATTATAATATACAGTTTTTTGACTTGCATACAATTTAACTTAAGAACACAACCTATGGACTCTATCTTGTACATAACCTGGGGACGGCCTGTATTGCCAGCAAACCTTGCCTACACTAGGTTGAATGCCACACGTGGTTGTTTTGAACCTGTTTTTGTCTGTTTTCAAAACGCCATGTGTGGCATCACCCTTGCAAAGCAAGGTAAAAGTCAGGGTTTCCATTTTTTGTGGTCCCTAGGATGAGCTCTGTTAGATTTGACTATCTTTTTCAGTAGTTGCTGTTCACTGGAATTATAACTATGAAAAAAACTGAAATATTTTGGGACTCTCAGTATTGTAACAGCTATATTGGGGGAGATGTATTAGAAGTGTTTGAGAGCAGAACTGTTCTTGTTGCCAATGGCAATCATCAGAGCTCACTTTCATTTTCCCAAGCTGTTTATAAAATGAAAGCTGAGTTCTGATTGGTTACCATGGGCAACTAGAACAGTTTAATCTCCCCCATTGTCTTTGTTTCCCCAGATCCTTCCCAACACAATCCAGAACTCTTGGAAGCCATTCTCCGGCTGGAGAAGCGGCAGCAGAACTGATGATTTTGAGACCATCGCTTTTACTTTAGTGCTTATAATGATTGTCTCTGTAGTCAAAGATGCCAAAATGGACAATAAGCATCTGTCCTGCCGCCATGGACCTTGTGTTGTTAATCTCCAGAAGAATGGAAAAAGGTAAAGTCCTCCTCGGCCATATCCAACATTTCATAGACTTCAGTCATTCTGGGAAACTGAGCAAATTACTGTCCACGTGGGATAAAGAACTGCTCAAGAAACCATAGGACCCTGCAGCTGGAAGATGTCTCCTCACTACGGAGGGTCCAGCATAAAACCACTTTCCTTACATGCTGATGTCTATCTGTACCAAGCGGCACTCATAGACTCACGTCGAGAACGGTTCCGGATTGAGACCGCCACCCATTTCTTTAAACTTGTTTGTATTAAGTGTTTCATACAGTTTCTATGGGGGTTTTCTTCCATATAGTTCATGTTGACATGAACATGCAGAATAATTTGTAGTCGGTGTGTGTTTCAGAACAAGAGGAGTTGTGCAGTTGATAGGTCGATCGGTGGGGGGAAAGATTCTGTCTGCGTTCACACACGTGCCGTTCCATTTTGAAATGGGGTTTGTGAAACTCGATGAGAATTCAATCTGTGATCGGGGATGGAGACTTTCTTCAGCCAGCTTCTCTGATGCAAGGTGCACTGTAAGGTGGATCCCACTGTGGCGTTTTGGAACGCTTTTTGGCCCGTTTTAAGCAGTTGGTTTTTGAAAATTCATCCGTTTTTTCACAGGTTCGACAATTATCTTAATCACAACTGGTCAAAAACTCATGCGTTTTGACAGACAAAAAATGCGTTAAAAATGCCATGTGGCATCACTCTAATTGCTGTGCTTTTATAGTGATGGATAAATTGCACCTTGTATCACGTATGCCAGGATATATGGTGCAGCACACCCAATGATCTGCACCAGTCCCTTACATCTGAGCGGATAATGTCATCAAAGCAGAGGCCATGAAGAGGTGGGACAGACTGACCACCTCCATCACTGTATAATGCTTTTTACCATATGGAATACAAGGTCCGCTGCGTGCGTTTCATTGGAAAAAGTATATGCGTCTTGTGCAGAACCCCTCCACTTGGGTTTTGGATGAGTTTAAAAAACGCAAAGAAAATGGCCACGTGGGAAACTGTTTGAAAGTTTTCTGAAACTCCCAATGTCCAGTGTAGACTTGGATTGACTGGCCTGGTAGCTTTGGGGATGTGAGGAAGAAATTTTTAGAATTTTGAGCCCTGAAACCACTTGAAAGTGGTGATTTTCTGGACATCTACTATCTTGCTTTTGTATCATCTCTTTTTTATGCTGCTTTATGTAGTTTAGTTTCACTATTAACCACCAGTGGCATCAAGAAATAATCTTGAGATTTGAAATTGATTGCATGCAGAGAAACCTTTTGGCCAGGCATACAATGGCATAACCTAAGCGCTTTCAGGCTTTAATAGGAGATTCATGAAAATGTCCTATTTGCTAAAGCAACCAATCACAGTGCAGCTTTTGTTTCTACACACTCATGAAGAAAATGGTTGTGTGCACCAACCACAAAGCTATAACAATTACATCATGGGTGCTGCTGCTAAGGGTGATGTAGAGGTAGCGCTTTGTCTGCGCTTGCAAACGCAGACAATTGGGGCGGCCGCGGCCCAATCGCATCGGCGTTTCTATGGAAACGCCTGCGATCGGGAATGAGCCGCCGGTGTTAATTTAATGCAAAACACTGGCAGCTCGTTCCTGATTGCAGGCGTTTCCATAGAAACGCCGAAGCGATCTGGCAGCGGCCTGCCCCGTGGGCACAAGATTTGTCTGCGTTTGCAAGCGCAGACAAGCGCCACGTCTGACATCACCCTTGGGGTGAAGACACACGTGGCGTTTTTTAGCCGTTTTTGGGCCAATTTTACTAAGTGCGTTTCCAGATTGTAAAAAACGCATCCGTTTTTTGAAAACATGCGTTTTTGTCCGGTTTTTCCAATTTGCGCAATGCAAAACACCGGCGTCCGTTCCCATCGCAGGCGTTTCCATAGAAACGCCGATGCATCAGGCCAGGCGCGACTTTGTCTGCGTTTGCGTTTGCAAGCGCTACGTGTGGCGCCGCCTTAGGGTGATGGCACACGTGGCGTTTTGATGTGTTTTTTAGCTGTTTTAAGCAGTCCCTCAAACGCTGTGTTGTTTGAAACGCATCAGTTTTTGACAGGTTTGACCAATTATCGTAATTGAAACTGGTCTAAACGGACTGTTTAAAAACGGCCCAAAAACGCGTTCAAAGCGCCGTGTGCCATGACCCAAGGGTGAAAACACACGTGGCGTTTTTGGGCTGTTTTTAGTTGGTGCGTTTTCAGATCGGGAAAAACGCATGCGTTAAACGCATACGTTTTTGAGCAGTGTTTAACGATCTGAAAACGCACTAACTAAAAACGGCCTAAAAACGCCACATGTGTCTTCACCCTAAGGGTGATGGCAGACGTGCAGTTCTGTGTTCTGTCTTTGTTTGCAAATGCAGACAAAGCCGTACCCACCGGGGTAGGCCGCGGCCTGATCGCATCGGTGTTTCGGGAACGAGCTGCCGGTGTTTTGCATTAAATTAACGCAAAACACTGGCGGTTCATTCCCGATCGCAGGCGTTACCATAGAAACTCTTATGCAATTGCGTCACCCCGCCGGGTGAAGACACATGTGGCGTTTTTAGTTGGTGCGTTTTCAGATCGGGAAAAACGCATACGTTTGAGCAGTTTGAAGATAATGTGTTTTCAGATCGTAAAACGCATCCTTTTTTAAAAACGCATGTGTTTTTGACAGGTTTGACCAATTATCTTAATTCAAACTGCTCAAAAACGTATGCATTTTTCCCGATCTGAAAACGCACCAACTAAAAACGACCAAAAAACGCCACGTGTGTTTTCACCCTTAGGGTGATGGCACACACGGCGCTTTGAACGCGTTTTTTGGGCCGTTTTTAAACAGTCCGTTAGACCAGTTTCAATTACGATAATTGGTCAAACCTGTCAAAAACTGATGCGTTTCAAACAACACATGCGTTTGAGGGACTGCTTAAAACTAGCTAAACACACATTCAAAACGCCACGTGTGCCATCACCCTAAGGCCGGCGCCACACGTAGCGCTTGCAAACGCAGACAAAGTCGCGCCTCGGCCTGATCGCATCGGCGTTTCTATGGAAACGCCTGCGATCAGGAACGAGCCGCCGGTGTTTTGCATTGCGCAAATTTGGAAAACCGGACAAAAACGCATGTTTTCAAAAAACGGATGCGTTTTTTACAATCTGTTTTTTACAATAGTAAAATTGGCCCAAAAACGGCCTAAAAACGCCACGTGTGTCTTCACCCCAAGGGTGATGTCAGACGTGGCGCTTTGTCTGCGTTGCAAACGCAGACAAATCTGTGCCCACCGGGGCAGGCCGCTGCCAGATCGCTTCGGCGTTTCTATGGAAACGCCTGCAATCAGGAACGAGCCGCCAGTGTTTTGCATTAAATTAACACCGGCGGCTCATTCCCGATCGCAGGCGTTTCCATAGAAACGCCGATGCGATTGGGCCGCGGCCCGCCCCAAATTTGTCTGCGTTTGCAAGCGCAGACAAAGCGCTACCTCTGACATCACCCTTAGCAGCAGCACCCATGATGTAATTGTTATAGCTTTGTGGTTGGTGCACACAACCAGTTTTCTTCATGAGTAGTGTTAGAAACAAAAGCTGCACTGTGATTGGTTGCTTTAGCAAATAGGACATTTTCATGAATCTCCTATTAAAGCCTGAAAGCGCTTAGGTTTATGCCATTGTATGCCCCTGGCCAAAAGGTTTTCTCCTGCATGCAATCAATATCAAATCTCAAGATATATTCTTTGATGCCACCTGGTGGTTAATAGTGAAACTAACCTACATAAAGCAGCATATAAACAGAGATGATACAAAAGCAAGATAGTAGATTGTCCAGAAATCACCACTTTCAAGTGGTTTCAGGGTCAAAATTCTAAAAATCTTCTTTCCCAATCCCCAAAGCTACCAGGCCAGTCAATCCAAGTCTACACTGGGACATTGGGAGTTTCAGAAAACTTTCAAACCAGTTTCCCACGTGCCATTTTCTTTGCGTTTTTTAAACTCATCCAAAACCCAAGTGGGAGGGGTTCTGCACAAGACGCATATACTTTTTCCAATGAAACGCATGCAGGACCTTGTATTCCATATGGTAAAAAGCATTATACAGTGATGGAGGTGGTCAGTCTGTCCCACCTCTTCATGGCCTCTGCTTTGACCGACATTATCCTTGCTCAGATGTAAGGGACTGGTGCAGATCATTGGGTGTGCTTGCACCATATATCCTGGCATACGTGATACAAGGTGCAATTTTATCCATCACTATAAAAATCAGCAATTAGAGTGATGCCACACATGGCATTTTTAACGCATTTTTTGTCTGTCAAAATGCATGAGTTTTTGACCAGTTTGAATTAAGATAATTTGTCGAACCTGTGAAAAACGGATGAATTTTCAAAAACCAACTGCTTAAAAACGGGCCAAAAACGCGTTCCAAAACGCCACATGTGGCATCACCCTTACAGTGCACCTTGCATCAGAGAAGCTGGCAGAAAGAAAGTCTCCATCCCCGATCACAGATTGAATTCTCATCGAGTTTCACAAACCCCATTTCAAAATGGAAACGGCACGTGTGTGAACGCAGCCAGAATCTTTCCCCCCACCGATCGACCTATCAATCTGCACAACTCCTCTTGTTCTGAAACACACCGACTACAAATTATTCTGCATGTTCATGTCAACATGAACTATATATGGAAGAAAACCCCCATAGAAACTTGTATGAAACACTTTAATACAAACAAGTTTAAAGAAATGGGTAGCGGTCAAATCCGGAACCGTTCTCGACGTGACGTCTATGAGTGCCGCTTGGTACAGATAGACATCAGCATGTAAGGAAAGTGGTTTATGCTGGATCCCTCCGTAGTGAGGAGACATCTTCCAGCTGCAGGTCCTATGGTTTCTTGAGCAGTTCTTTATCCCACGTGGACAGTAATTTGCTCAGTTTCCCAGAATGACTGAAGTCTATGAAATGTTGGATATGGCCGAGGAGGACTTTACCTTCTTCCATTCTTCTGGAGATTAACCACACAAGGTCCATGGCGGCAGACAGATGCTTATTGTCCATTTTGGCATCTTTGACTACAGAGACAATCTTATTAAGCACTAAAGTAAAAGCTCGATGGGTCTCAAAATCCATCAGTTCTGCTGCCGCTTCTCCAGTCCGGAGAATGGCTTCCAAGAGTTCTGGATTGTGTTGGGAAGGATCTGGGGAAACAAAGACAATGGGGGAGATTAAACTGTTCTAGTTGCCCATGGTAACCAATCAGAACTCAGCTTTCATTTTATAAACAGCTGTGGGAAAATGAAAGATGAGCTCTGATTGATTGCCATTGGCAACAAGAACAGTTCTGCTCTCAAACACTTCTAATACATCTCCCCCAATATAGCTGTTACAATACTGAAGTCCCAAAATATTTCAGTTTTTTTCATAGTATAATCTCCCAGTGAACAGCAACTACTGAAAAAGATAGTCAAATCTAACAGAGCTCATCCTATGGGACCACAAAAAATGGAAACCCTGACTTCTACCTTGCTTTGCAAGGGTGATGCCACACATGGCGTTTTGAAAACAGACCAAAAACAGGTTCAAAACACCACGTGTGGCATCAACCTAGATGTAGGGCAAGGTTTGCTGGCAATACAGGCAGTCCCCAGGTTATGTACAAGATAGAGTCCATAGGTTTGTTCTTAAGTTAAATCTGTATGCAAGTCAAAAAAACTGTATATTTTATAATTGTAGATCCAGACAAACAAAAAAAAAAAAAAATTTTTTTTTATGCTGTAATGGGACCAAGGATTATCAATAAAGCTTCATTATAGACGCCTTACAGCTGATCATTGCAGTCTGGGGCTATAGTAATATCCAGAGAGGTCACCAGAGGTCAGAGGGGTCTGTCTGTAACTAGAGGTCATCTGTAAGTCAGGTGTCCTTAAGTAGGGGCTGTCTGTACACAGATTTCCTGCAACCTATAGTAACACAACCTCCCGGCACGTGCCCGCCTCTTCCACACAGAATGTTGGATCACAATTACTCACATGTTTCAGCTACTGCCATAACAGCCAGGACCCCCACTATCCCCAGCCAATGCATTGTGTGACCTCAGCAGTGTAACGTGCGGCTAAGTGATGGGGTTTTATAGTCCCTTATCAGCTGCTGCTCATTTTGAGAGTATATTGACAGGTGAGCGTTTAACCCTTAAATAGGACATCAGGATAACAACCCCGAGGGCGCGTTCACATAATGGGGGACATTTACTTAAAGTGTCGGTGTCTGCAGATACACATTTAACCCCTTAAGGACGCATATACCCCCACAAGTAACACCATTTTATGAACCTAACATCTCAACCTATTCAAATCAGCATTTATGAAGTCTGTTAACCCTTTAATTATTTTTCCGGAAGCATATGAAAATGGAGTGGAAATTTTGAAATTTCAATTTTTGATTTCAATCTTTCCAATTTAGCCCTAAAATGGATACATTCAGAAGGAATTTGAGGTAAATATATATTCCTAATTTCTTGCCCTGCTTCTTCAGAGTACGGCAATACCAGACATGTGGATGTCAGCTGCTGTTTCCCCGCACAGCGATGTCCAGAACAGAGTTAGCGATACTGGGAATTTGGAGTACAGCAATAGCACACATGTGCCAATAATTTACAGACTGGGCACACAGAAGGGATGAGAACGGAAGGAGTGAAATTTTGTTTTTCCAGCTTCGTTTTCACACGTTTGGATTAGGAGTGCCATGTCATGTTGGTAGGGCCCGTGAGGTGCCAGTGCAATAGAAACCCCCAATAAATGATACATACATAACCCTGGTTTTTCTGGGCATGTCTCACAGTGATGAATGGTGTCCCTCCGAATGCCATTTTTGGAGCACACCCTGCAGCTCTTTTGTGACCTTCCCTTGCTGGCTGTTTGGGGAACTACTCCTGGCAAGTGCTGCCCTGGTACAATACGTGATGTGGCCTCACTTCCAGATGTGGAACATGGGGGTGTAGTACAGTATATCTGTGCTCCAGTAGTCCCTGATTGAAGGCTTCTTTACTACCCCCATGAGGAGTATTATGCCCCAATACTTGTGCATCTCTGCTGCAGTGACAGGGGTCCACCTGTAGGGTTGTGCATAAAAGGACGTGGGGTTTTGGGCAATATGTTGTGCAGCGTAGAGATTTGTCTGAAATATAATAATATTCAGCAGCTCCTCATCAAAAAAAAAAGTCCACAGCTCTGAGCCCTGTTGTGTAAAAGTTAATTCCAGGATGGCCCAAAAAGTCAGGGACCTGAGGGGTATAATTATCTGGGGCTACCCATGTGGGGTCAGTGGAAGCCCCAGACGCTTCTCCTGCAGAAGTCCCAGAAACTTCTCCTGCAGAAGTCCCAGGCACTTCTCCTGCAGAAGTCCCAGGCACTTCAATCGCAGAAGTCCCTGGAACCCTACGGCGCCTTCTTGGGGGTCCTTCCAGGTCACTGGAAGATGAGCAGGAGGATGATGATAGGTAAAAGGGACCATCATCCCCACTAGCTGACTCGGTGTCAGAGGTAAGCACGTTATATGCCTCCAACACGGTGTACGTCTTCTGAGACATTGCACACAGCATACGTTTTTGAGCAGTTTGAATTAAGATAATTGGTCAAACCTGTCAAAAACACATGCGTTTTTAAAAAAGGATGCGTTTTTACGATCTGAAAACGCATTATCTTCAAACTGCTCAAACGTATGCGTTTTTTAACGCATGCGTTTTTCCCGATCTGAAAACGCACCAACTAAAAACGGCCTAAAAACGCCACATGTTTCTTCACCCTAGGGGTGATGTCAGACGTGCTGTTTTGTCTGCGTTTGCAAACGCACCAACGTTCCCGAAACACCGATGCGATCAGGCCACGGCCTACCCCGGTGGGTACGGCTTTGTCTGCATTTGCAAACAAAGACAGAACACAGAACTGCACGTCTGCCATCACCCTTAGGGTGAAGACACATGTGGCGTTTTTAGGCCGTTTTTAGTTAGTGCGTTTTCAGATAGTTAAAAAACGCATCCGTTTTTTGAAAACTCATGCGTTTTTGTCCGTTTTCCAAATTTGCGCAATTAAAAACGGATACGCATGCATTTTTAAAAAACAGATGCGTTTTTTATGATTGGAAAACGCACTAACTAAAAACGGCCCAAAAACGGCGTAAAGACGCCACGTGTGTCTTCACCCTGAGGCTGGTGCTACACGTAGTGCTTTGTCTGCGTTTGTAAAAACAAACGCAGACAAAGCCGCGCCCACCGGCTTTGTCTGTAAACCGGCGCCCACTGTTTCTATGGAAACACCTGCGATCGGGAACGAGCCGCCGGTGTTTTGCGTTAAATTACCGCTGGTTTTACAGGAAAAAAAGATGTTATATTGTACCTTTCATTAGCATCTGCTGTGTTACTAGGCGCTCGTCCACTGGGAGGGGCTGGAAAGGAGCAGTCCCCCCCCCCCCCACCAGGATGAAGGATTGTAAACCAAGCACACTGACATACTGGTGTGTGCCCCCTCTAGCAGGTTCTGCTCTTATTTTAGTTTTATATGCCCTTGTTTTTAAAAAATTATGCAAATGAACTTGAGGAGCTCCATTAACAGCTAAGGAGCCCAGAACCCCTCAGGCTCATATGCATAATTTTAAAAGCTTTTTTTTTTTTTTGTAAAAACGTGGAATAAGAAACCAACAGTAGAGCAAATCCTGCCAGAGGAAGCACACACCAGTATGTCAGTTTTCTTGGTTTACATTCCTTTTAGGCTATATTCACACTGCCGTTGCCCGCCCGTACCGTACCGTAGCAGGCAACGGCAGTGTACGGGGAGAGGAGGAGGAGGAGGTGAGCGCAGCTCACCCCCGCCCCTCTCCATAGCAACCTATGGCGCACCGTACCGCTCCCGTAGGGTGCCGTGCGCCCATAGAAGTGTATGGGGGACGTATATCGGCCGTATATACGTCCCCCATACGTTAGTGTGAATGTAGCCTTATAGTGATGGTATTAAATATTCCTGGCATTTGCGACGTTTTCTTGTGGGCTTGTATTTTACGGCTTTCAATGTGCGCCCCACATGACAGGTCTACTTCATTCTTTGGGTAGGTACGATCACGTGGATACCAAATTTGTACAGGTTTTATAATGTTTTCATACAAAAATTAAAACCTCTGTACCTAATTATGTTTATGATTTTTACTGTTTATATAAAGTTCTAGGGAAAGGGGGTGATTTGAATTTTTAGGGTGTTTTTATTATAATTTTTCGCACATTGTAGTGAATGGGTGGTTAAAATGAGACACCCTCTCGTTTTAAAGGCTGTCATGGTGCTCCCCGGTGACGTCACAGGGAGGGGCCAATCGTCACCAAGCGCCCCCATCTTTTTGAGGCAAGCACCGATCGCGGGTGTTACCGGTAAGTCTTTGCTGCATATTGGAGAGGGCTCAGCCCATGAACCCTCTCCATGTACCGGCACCCGACGCTCACCGTACTCTTACGGCACGCGTCAGGAAGGGGTTAGAGTTTATTAGTACAGGCAGGGGCGTAAATACAGCAGCTGCTATCGGGTCCACAGTGTAAGAGGGCCCCTGAATCCAACCTACCACACTGAAGAATGGGGGAGATGCACTGCTATATACATGTTATGCTGCACAGTGTATATGTATGTAACAGTGCACATTTTGCACAGTACACAGCTGTGGTGGCAGCTCAGATGAGAACTTTATGTGTGAGTATATAAATGTGTGTGTATATAGGAGTATATAAATGTGTATGATTGTAATAACATGTGTGTGCAAATAGAAATATATTTGTTTATGGGAATGGGAGGCCCCATGCCTCTCCTAGTTACGCCCCAGAGTACAGGCATATATTAGTATATATTGGTCATGGTCTATAGTTTCTTATGGGAAATACAATCTTTTCAGTCTTGTGACTATTGTCAGATGCCATGTCATCCTGTGAGAAAGCTTAGCACAATATGATCCATTACAGACCTATCATCCGGCTGTCATCGCCCTCTGTCTTGTGGCTTGTATGAAGTTGCCACTGAACTGTATCTCTTCAAATAGTGTCCTGCCTTCCCCAACATGTGACTGCACTTGTGTGTGACATGTGTTCTCATTTCATTGTGCTTATTTCTTTTAGCAGTAATAATTTTTTCTTATTTTTTAAATCCGCTCTTTACAATAGAAAGTACCGCACGTGTCCACAGGCTGCGGATGGTCTCGCAGATCAGTTCACTTCAAACACACAAACGTACCAGAGGAAGGGCGTCCTAGCGCGAAACGGCCGTCGTTTACCGTAATTTTCGGATTATAAGGCGCACAAAAAATCCTTTGATTTTCTCAGAAATTAAAGGTGCGCCTTATATATGAACCATACTTACAGACAACAGCTGCCTTGTACTGTGCACAGGTCTGCCACCTGCTGGTCATTCATCCTTATAATCAGGAGCGCCTTATAATCCGATGCGCCTTATATATGAACCTAGACGTTTTAGCAGGGGTGTAACTACAGCGGTAGCAGCCATAGCAGCCGCTATGGGGCCCACAGTGTCAGGGGGCCCCGTCATCTGACCTGACACAGTAAAGAAAGAAGGATGTACACCATTATATCTATATTGTCCAGCATAATATGTATATAACATATACTATGATGCATGATCTGTGATGTGTATATGGTGTCTGTATACACTGTATGTGAGTATGATGCATATGGCACTGTATGTATGTGTATATGCACATTAGTGTATTTATATGTGATTGTAACTCGCATGTGTGAGTATACTAATATGTAGATTTTTTTTAAGTGGGAAGGGGGGCCCCATGCAGTAGCCTCATAGGGGGCCCCGTCTTTCCTAGATACACCACTGCGTTTTACCAGGCATTTATTGATGGTGCACCTTATAATCCAGTGTGCCATATATTCCGAAAAATACGGTAAGTTTTTTGTGATGTCCTGCACTTTTTGTCCTCCTCTCCCCCTCGAATAAATGGCATCCAGCCATGTTGTTTTGTGAGTATGCACTAGTAAATGCCTAAGAAGACCTCAAGGTGGTGAGTGCCACTTCTTTCTCTTCTTCCGTATGTCTGTGAATGTTCTAGCTTACTGCAATGAGGAATAGAAGCCTTAAAGAAACACAGACCTTCACAACTCCCATTTGTCACACAAACCACATATTCACACACAGGCAGTGGGGTAACTAGAAGCTGATGGGCCCCAGTGCAAAGTCTGTGCCAGGCCCCCGACTATAATGTATAGTTTATAGTAATAGTCTTCTCATATGGGAAAGTGACACCTTACGGGCCCCCTAAACCTCTCGGGCCCTGGTGCGATCGCAACCTCTGCACCCCCTCAAGTTACGCCCCTGGACACAGGCTAAGACTTGCTAGGGTCTGAAGCAGTAGCCAATCCATACATTACTTTTTATCGAAGTCCAGCTTTATAGTGGGTTGGTTAGTCCTTCTATCATTATGGGTTAGGTTGCTTTGTTGATTGATAGATTTAGGTAAAGAATACACCAATATACAATTTTTGGAATTACTATATGGGATTAACGATAACCGGACACTGACTGTTGCTGTATCCTGTGCTAACAGAATTTGACCAAATAATTCTCATCAGTGTTCCCTACAACAAAATATTCTTGGATTGATGATAGTGATAAGTGGAATCCTTATGTATGTGTTTTGTTTTTTAAGTATTGTACCTTATATACCCTTGCAAGACTTCTACATTATTTTATTAATTTACTTCTCTTACATTTTTCCAGTGACATACTTGACCACATATCTCTCATCTGGTCATATCACTTTCCCTACATTATATTTATGTGTATATACAGTGTATATATGTATATATGTACACTTTGTTTGCATACAATTTTATTCTCTCTTGTTGAAGGCCACTGGTTGGTGCCCAAACGTGTAACCTGAATATATTGGTTTCTTCACCATCCAGGAGAAAGTTATTCCTGTAGCAATCTTATTTTCCTTGTCTTTATTTCTGGTCATTTACTCCAGATGACCGGTAGATACGCCCGGAGAACTTCCTGTGTATCCATTGAACAAGCACATCAAATGTCATACACATAATAAATACTTAAAGGAGACCTAGCACTGCTCACATGCGGGCAGACCACCCGGGAGGCTATTTAATGCTGATGCCGGCACATACGTTAGTTAGGCACAGCGATCTTTAATTTAGCTAAAAAAAAAATTCTTGCATATGTCAATAGCTCTCCGGTGCTCCCCCTACGTCATCTTTGGAATGTCGATGGCTTCCGATCTTTAAACATTCCTGCCTCCTTCATTGTACCCGTCCTCCAGGTGCCGAGAGCTTGGTGACGTCACGGCTCTCGGCACCTGAAGGAGGACGGGTACAATCAAGGAGGCGGGAATATTTAAAGATCGGAAGCCATCGACATTCCGAAGATGACGTAGAGGGAGCACCGGAGGGCTATTTACATATGTAAGATAATGGGGCAGATTTACTTACCCGGCCCATTTGCGATCCATCGGCGCGTTCTCTGTGGTGGATTCGGGTCCGGCCGGGATTCATTAAGGCAGTTCCTCTGACTTCCACCAGGTGGCGCTGCTGCGCTGAAGTTCCCCGGAATGCACTGAAGTTCACCGGCCTACTCCTAGTGAAGGTAAGTGGGAGCCCCGCGACACTTTTTTTTTAAAAATGCGGCGGTTTTTCCGAATCCGTCGGGTTTTTGGTCGGCCACGGCCCCGATTTCCGTCATGTGCATGCCAACGCCGATGCGCCACAATCCGATCGCGTGTGCCAAAATCCCGGGGCAATTCAGGGAAAATCGGCGCAAAACGGAAATATTCCGTAACACGTTGGGAAAACACGAATCGGGCCCTTAGTAAATGACCCCCAATGGTTTTTTTTTAGCTAAACCAAAGATTGCCGTGCCTAACTAAAGTATGTGCCGGCATCAGCATTAAATAGCCTACCAGGTGGTCTGCTCTCATGGTAGGTTTCCTTTAAAGATAACCAAAATGAAATAAACCCAGTCAAAACTTTTGACTCAGCCGAGATAAACTCAAAATGAGCAAATCGTGAATATTTAAATTTCAGTTTTATGAAATGAGGTGACTTGATTCTTCTGAAACTCCAGTAACTAGTCCACAATGTCAAAGTTGCATCTGTTAGTAAAGTCCATTGTCTTCATATGTAACATAAGATTACTAGGGTTAAAATAGCTTTAATGCATTAATGTATATTTGTCCCTTACAATAAATAACAGCGGTCAATACACAAATATACAAGAGCACATTTTGTACATTCTTAGATCTTTATGGGTACAGATGTCTTACCATGTGCCAAAAATCTACAACCTAATTAAAGCAGTCAAATAAGTTTGCAAGAATAACGCTAAAGATTTATTGGATTTTTGTTCATGAGAAATCAGAGTGGAAAGAATGGCGAAAGAAAAGTTTTTAAAAAAAAAAAGCATTTGTGTCTAGTAATCCGAGGAAAAGGAATCATTCGTTCTCATGCAATATATATATATTTTTTTCGTTTATGCTAAAGATATTAGTGATGCATTTGGTTTGATTACTGTTTGGCTGGTCTTCGCACACGTTTCTGCTGCTGCTTTTTCTCTATCCCTCCTTGAGGTCCTAAGACGTTCCTACCTCCTTCATTCTTTAGCTTAATACCAAAATCTCCAATGTTGAAATCTACGCTCCTCAGAGGGCGGTGTCCTAAAGCACGAGTGCGTTTGGCTGCTTCTGGACGTTTAGTATCAACATCTCTTATTCTGTTTGGACGGCCAAGTCCTTTTGCTGCAACAAAAGGCATGAAGGTTAATTTCATGGGTGGCTCTTCTATCTTGTCGAAGACTTTGGACTTGTCATTCTCTACACTGGGTTCGGGTTCTTCTTTCTCGGAGGCATCTGTCTGGTTATCTGCAGGTGCACTGATATTGGAATTATTGGGGGCTTCTTCGTTAGGATTTGGTACATTTGTCTCCTCGCTAGATGACAAACTACTAGATTGACTGCTTTCCGCACTTGAAGACTTTCCCGGCTTATCATCACTAGCCTGGCTTTCCTCACTGGAGGAAGATTTTTCTTTTTTGAGCTCTGGGGTAGCATTCTCAATAAATGAAGGCTGTGCCTTATTCTTTATGTCATCTGATGCAACTTGTTTGAGAGGACCATGAAATCCAAAACCGGGAAATCCTCTCCCTAAAAGCAATTAAACAGAAACGTTTATAAGTTACAAGAACACCTTAAATCTTAGCTGTGTGCTTAAAGGGACACTTCCTTCACAAATTCTTGGACATTTTGTTTGCTTTTTTTATTCTTGTATACAAATATGTAGATTTTCTGTGGGAGTAGGTGGGCCCCATTTAGAAGTCTACTATGGGGCCTTGCCTCTCCTTGTTACGCCCATGGCAAGTAGCCTAAAGTAGAAACCAAAAAAAGCCTCCAAAGATCAGTGCACTGATAAGTGTTATGTAAAAAGAACACATCAACTCAGGTCCATATATTTAGGAGTTAACCACACTTCATTCCCACCTCACTGTCCAGTGCTCTACATGCAGTATTATGTTTTATTTGCCTCCTCTGCGTTACATTAAAAGATTAAACCGAGAAACTCTTACTGTGCCGAAAGACAGGAAGTGAAAGCACTGAAACAGGAAGTAGTTAACAAGGAGGAAGGTCATTAAAATTATGCAGCAAATGAATGAACCTTTGATGGTAGTATTCTTTTAACAATGCTCCACTGAAAACTCTACTAAAAAGTTCCCGGGAAAGGGAAAGCAAAAATATTTAGTTTTTTGTTCAAAAAATGTTATAAGAGAAACATATTCAGCATCAAACAAACATAACCGAATTCAATTCCTATTTAGAAAGTTCTTACCAATCTTCACATCTCTACGGTTTGGATTACTCAACACAGGACCAGAAGGGCCGGAGTCTTCTGATGTCTTCGCAGCCCTGTTACTTTTCTCCAGGTTTAGTGAGCCAATACTTCCATATTCAGACCAGGCAAATGTATTCAAACCCTTCCCTGCCTTAGGTTGACCAGGGAACAGAAATCCCTTTCGATCTAAAAATGAAAAACAACCCTGTTTAGTATAGGTCTACTAAGACTTACATTGTCAAAGGATGTGGGAATTGCAATTATACAACATGGATAGATAATACATTAGTATAGGCGGTCCCCTACTTAAGAACACCCGACTTACAGACGAACCCTAGTCACAAACAGACCTCTGGATGTTGGTAATTTACTGTACTTTAGCCTTAGGCTACAATAAAGCTTTAGTGTTACTCCTGGTTCTTATGAAAACCCAACAGTTTTAAAATCTAATTGTCACAGAGACCCAAAAAAATTTGTCTGGAGTTACAATTATAAAATATACAGTTCCAACTTACATACAAATTCAACTTAAGAACAAATCTCCAGAACCTATCTTGTATGTAACCCGGGGACTGCCTGTACACGAATTAAAGAAACTGTTTGTCTGTGATCATGGACGTGAGAAGTGCTGTGCCCCGGACTGATCACTCTGCTGCGGACTGATACATGATGCTAGAATTCTTGTTTACCCAATATGCAGCAGAGCCGACACTGTACTGTTGCAGTAGATATACAGCAGATGATCTGACAGTGCCGACACAGCAGAGCCGACACTGTAGTGTACTGTTGCAGTAGATATACAGCAGAGCTGACAGTACCGACGCAGCAGAGCCGACACTGTACTGTTGCAGTAGATATACAGCAGAGCTGACAGTACATTGTCGGCTCTGCTACATATTGGGTAAACAAGAATTCCTTGCTTTATATATCCGCAGCAGAGTAATCAGTCCAGGGCACGGCACTTCTCACCTCCCTGATCACGGACCAATGTGAAAACGGCTTAAGATGAGAACAGTTTAATTTGTTTACTAATGTATTATCTATCCATGTTTGTATAATTCCAATTCCCATAACCACACACGAATTCCCATTCACACACGAATAACCCTTAGGGTGGTTTCACATTGGCGTCTTTTTCACATCGGAGATTGTTCACTGAACCCATTTTGGATTCTGGACCCATACAGATTGGTTTTCTCTTCCTGGCTAATTATACTGTACACAAATTATATGATTTCGCTATGTTTCCAGTACTGACCTAAACCGCAAGTACCCATTTTTAATATATGTACCTTTTTTTTTAAAGAAAAATAGGCTCAAATTCTTTTTTTCTTTCAATTAAATTGCAAATCAAGATATTTGATCATTCGTCATTTTCTGCTAAGGTTAGGGGCCATATTCTAAGTTTTTTATGATATAACAGCCTGGTCATTTTATGTACAGGCGGTCCCTTACTTAAGAACACCTGACTTACAGATGACCCCTAGTTACAAACGGACCTCTGGATGTTGGTAATTTGCTGTACTTTAGCCTTAGGTTACAATAATCAGCTGTAACAGTTATCACAGGTGTCTGTAATGAAGCTTTATTGGTAATCCTAGTTCTTATGACAATCCAACATTTGTAAAATCCAGTTGTCACAGAGACCCAAAAAAATTTGGCTGGGGTTACAATTATAAAGTATACAGTTCCGACTTACATACAAATTCAACTTAAGAACAAACCTACAGAACCTATCTTGTACATAACCCGGGAACTGCCTGTATTCTTCTTTTGCAGAACTAGTCACCTTGTTCGCGGGTTTCTCAAAGAGAAACTTGAGAAAGAACATTAGTGTACACTGCCAATAGCTGTATATACACTAATATATCCTATGTGTACACTGTTTATAGCTGTCGATACATTGTATACAAGTTCCATTCCATTCTAAACGATCACTCCAACTAACAAGGCTCAGAAAACAAATCCAGGTAAATAATGGATGGTAAAACATCCACATCCGGTCTTACAAGTTGGAAAACTATAATTGGAAAATTCAACATGCAAGTAACTTATAAATAGTTTTGGAACAGCTTAACTTTAGTTTAAAGAAAAAAAAGAAGATGCAAACTCACTACTATAAAGACAACGGTTAGAACTTTCTTGATTGTATATGTTATTTTTTTTTCATTTTTAGTTGCTTACCAATTTTACCATGGCCAGCCCAGGATATAGCCACCACAGAGAGAAGAATTAGGAGTTTCATTCCCACCAGCGCTGTTCACAGCTTCCCACAGCTTTCTATCATGTAGTAGTTGGGTGAGGCAACCATCTTTTAAATGAGGGCGTATAGCCCCACCTTTCCAGAGCTGTTCCTATTCTTCTATAGGAGGATCTTGTGTGTACAGAAATATCCTTTCCATGACATGGTTTCTCAACTAATCATTTCAGCATCTTCATGCACTAATAGAGGCTTCAATGGCTTTTTCAAGAAAGCATGACCAAGTCCAGTCATGGAAATATGGGTGGAGGATCAAGTGGAAAGTTGAACTGCTTAGCGACCGTATGTTATACCTGCACAGGGAGCAAGTAGGGAGAGCGAAGAAATCCAAAATTCAGGTTAAAAAAATAATATGCAAAATAAATGGTCCAGCTGCAATAAGAGCCGGTGTATTTACAGCTTTATTCCAGATTCTTGTGCAACATCCACAGGTTGCTCCCTGCAGTCTTCTATGTGGAAGCAGGACTAGGTCTCCGGGTGTTAGAGACACCCAGGGACCCAAGGGAGATTTGGTTTATTACCACTTCTCCGCTCTTCACAGCATTGCGCTGAAAAAGCGTGATGCCGAGAGGAGCTGAGCCGGAACTGCCGTCGGCTCTATAGACTCGGCGGTCATATGACTGCCAGGTCTAAAGAGTTAATCAGCGCTGCTGGGTCTAATTAGACCCCGTACAGTTCTGATCAGTGCCACCAGGGACAGGTGGTGGCTTTTCTCTGTAACTGGGGCTCTTATAGATGCTCAAATATGCATAGGGAGCGTGGTTTGGTCTTCAAACAATGCTGTGTTTTAACATGACAGCCGCTGCTCTTAGAATCGCTTCACTCTTCAATTCCATGGGCACTTACAGAGGCCAACTTCACCAAATAAGCAAAGCGGGAACGCAGCCTGACAAGGTAACGACTGTGCCAGCTCGAAAGGACTGAGCTGAGGGCCAAGATCCCACTATAACATCAAAGAGTGCACTCTTTTTACACTGACATCAGAGGATTCCATAGATTACGACAGAACCTGTTCTGTTAATCCCTGATACATGTAGAAACCTCCCAAAAGAGTGAAGAGGGTGTCCGCAGTAATTCTGCATTACGTCCGTCAGTGTCCGCTTTCAATCGGTCAATAATCCATCAGTGGGATGGAGGGTGAAAACAGCATTATGGAAATCACAGGTTGTTCCAGGGAGACAGCGGAAAGTTGGCAGCAGCATGAGTAGGCCGCACAATATCCTACAATGACCAATTATGGAGGTTGCAGCAACATAGTAGGCCACAGAGTGGCACAATCACAAATTCTGGTGGTGGCAGCAACATGGTAAGCCACAGTGTGGCACAATGACAGTGTGGAGGTCCTGGCAGCAGCAGGAGGTCAGAAAGTGACACAATGACAAAGTGTGGAGGTGGGTGGCAATTCCAGTCCCTGGTAAAGATGGTGGGAGGCAGATGGAGCAACTGGCAGCAGATGTGTGGCATCAGGCGTGTGGCAGCATCAGAATAGTGGCCGAGGCAGGTACTTAGAATCCAGACTCATTTCTCAATGTTTGGGGGAGGCGTCATGACTGATCTAATCTGATGCATAAGGCATTGGTGTGTTGAAATCCTGGCCGATCCACACCTGATTAATCTTGACAAAGGTCAGTGTCTCCACATTACAAGAGGACAAGCGGGTTCTCCTTGGGGTAACGATGGCCCCCGCCGCACTGAACACCCGCTCTGATGCCACACTACTGGCCGGGCATAACAGCTTCTCTACTGCAAACACTGAAAGTTGTGGCCACACATCAAGTTTGGCTGCCCAGTAGTCCAGTGGATCCTCTACCTGAAGTGGTAGAGTGCTGTCCAAGTAGGCCACCACCTGCTGGTGCAGGATCTGCTCCATGTCCTGCTGTTGCTGCTGGTGGCGGATACCCTCCCCACTAGGTGGGTGAAGGAAGCTGCTCATTAAGGACTCCAGACGTAAGCTGCTGCTGATGGAGCTGCTACTCCCATCTCCCCACAGTGGCCATGGCAGTAGTACGTGAGCGATGACTGCCAGGAATCCCCTGGACAGACCTGACAGTGGATGGACAATGGCGCACATAGGCAGCGGCCAACTGTCTGCACAGTATTTTTCTATAGTACGCCAGTTGTTCCTATCTCTCGAAAGCTGCAAAAAAGGCACCGCGTTTGGACCGGTAGCGAGGATCCAAGAGGATGAAGAGTCAAAAGTCATCCCTATGCCAGATGTTGACTATTCGGCTGTCACCCGGATCCCGCAGGCCATCTGGGCAAGTGACTCTGAGGGACTCCTGGCCTCCATCTCCTCTGTATACTGCCACGGTGCTTCTGGGTCATCTGTCTTGTCTTCTACCTCCTCCGGATGCTCCTGCTCCTCCTCTCCTGCCACCTGAGTAGAAAAACCACTAATTGCACCAGACTCTGCTTGTGCTCCAATGTCCTCCTCCTCCTTCTCCAGTTCAGCCCCCACCAGACTCATGTGGCCATGAGATGTAGTCGCCACTTCTTCAGTGCCCTGACCATACAGATTTTGTAGCATGAGTACCAGGACATGAAGCAGTGGAATGACGTTGTTCATCCCGCAGTCCTGGCGACTGACAAGTAATGTGGCCTCTTCAAAGGGCCTGAGCAAATGGAAGGTGTCACGCATGAGCTGCCAGTGGCTGACATCAAAGTTACACAGGGGACTACTCCTATCTACTTGCATCATCAAAAAAGCATTAATGGCTTTTTCCTGTTCATACAGGCGGTCTAACATATGGAGGCTGGAATTCCAACAGGTGGAAACATTGCATATCAGCCTATGTTGGGGGAGGCCGTTCTGCTTCTGCAACTCGAGGAGGGTGTGATTGGCTTTGTAAGAATGGCTGAAGTGCGTGCACAATGTCCTGGCCATTTTTTGAATGTCTTGCAGATGGGTTGAAGACTTCAGGAACCTTTTGACAACCATATTGAAACAGGTGCGCCATGCAGGGCGCATGGACCCTCCCTCCTTGGTGCAGCATGGACACCATGTTCCTCCCATTGTCTGTCACCATGGTTCTGATTTGCATTTGTCACAGAGAAAGCCACACATTGATTTCTTCTTGCATGACACGGAGCAGTTCCTCCCCTGTGTGACTTCGTTCGCCCAGGCAAACCAGGTGTAGAACTGCGTGACACAGCTGTGCCCTGCACAGCTCCACACGTCCGCGCTGCCGTGCACCTTGGAAGAAACCGATAAGCTCAAGGACTGGCCCACCTTCTGTTCTACATATTGGTGAAGGGCTGGTACTGGCTTTCTGGAAAAAAAATTTTGGCTTGGAACTCTCCACCTCGGTTTGGCACAAGCCATTAGTTCTCTGAAGTCCTCGACTTGGAAAGGGAGCGGCTGCAGTACCAACAACTTGGACAGGAGCACGTCAGCTTCTGCACCTCAGGATGGCTGGACGCATACAGTTGTCTCTTTGTAGTCGCCTCGTTCATTGACTTTTGGCGCCATGCGTAGCGAGGAGCATCTGGACCGGGAGATGATGTCAAAGACAAACAGCTCCCTTCAGCAGAGGTGCTGGAGCCTTGACTGGCTGAAATGGCATTTGTGCCACTAGGTGCTGCTGCGGCGGCAGGATGGATCACCACATATGAGACACGTTTCTCCCAGGCCATAGGATGGTGACGCTGCATGTGTTGACGCAGGGCCGTGGTGCCAACATTAGCTCCCTGGCCACGCTTCACTTTCTGCCTGCAGATTCTACATATACACATGCTCGGCTCCTCTGGCTGCCACACCGCCGAGAAGGTGATTTTACCGGCAACACTCTGCACTGAGTGACTACTAACACCGCTGCCTCGCTGAGCCCCTGTGCCACTGCTTACTTGGACTGCAAAGCGGGGGTTTGTACACCCACGGCAGTTAACTCCCGCCCTTACACTGCTGCCACCCTGCTGACTCACAGCCACAGTAGAGCTGACACCCTCTTCTTCCGATGATGATGATGATGAGGAAGTGCTGGCTTTACCCGGCTCCCAAGTGTGATCGGCTACATCATCATCAATTTGTGTTTAGCTGTCACTGCTATTCTGCACTGCAAGTGCAATATAACCTACCGTGCCACTCTCCACATCTCTACTTTCCCGCCTACTGCACAAATCAGCGGATGTCTGCCCCACTTCTTCACTGCCAAGCAGCTGCGGACTGCCCTCAAAGAATTCATCCTCGCTGTATAGTGGCGCTGAGCCCAGACCACCTAGTAGATCTCTGGCTGAGGGAAATGAACAGTAGTTGGTTGGCCGCTGACCTGCTCCTGGGCTATGCCAACTAAGGATAGTATACTGAGGGGTGGGAACGTGGCACAAAGATAATCAATGTAATGTGCTACACACATGGAAGAGCAACCACATAGAAAATACACAAAAACATGTGTCAAGTAGTAGTATTTATTTATTGGTTAATAAAGACTGTTCTTTTTTGCTATTTGACACATGTTTTTGTGTATTTTCTTACTAAGGGTTGTATCTGACAAACCCACGGACTCTTGGCTGGGGTTTTCAGATGTCATTTGGGAGGAAGTGAATGACCTAGTCAACCAATCAAGAACCTTTGTGTTGTTTATCAACACACTGCCGCTAGATGACACCAGCAGTTCTGGCCTCACTCCTGAGTACAAGCAGCTAGATGCTGGAGACAGCACATGCCGTGTGAAATGACAAGAATGCAAATGGCTGTCTGTTTTTATAAGGCTGTGACATCACATAAGCTTGCCGGTCGCTGATTGGCTTACATGTCTGTTGTTCACACGAATGACCATGAACTTTGGATTTGTGCCGAATCGAAGTAAATCGAAATGAATTCTACTTTGTTCGAATCAATTCGCCATCTCTAGTAATATACCATAAAAGCTGAACTGTAAACGGTATAAACAAAAAAGTTGTTGTTTTAACCCCTTAATCCTCTGCATCCAATATTTGGGATGCAGAGCACTGTAAATTAGTGTTCAACGCCCGATATATATATTGCGTTAATTTACAAAGACAAAAAAAATTATGAATTTTTGGAAAAAAAATTCTAATTCTAAATCATTGTGTTTTCAGGCAGATCGATTTACCATCTAAATAAGTTGCTGACATTTCCCATATTTCCTAATTTTCATACTTTTTAAATGTCTGGATAGTTTATTTTGATGTTGCGCGGCTTACAAATCGAATATCAATTTTCCGTATTTTCAGAATCTGCTATTTTGGGGATAACTAATGTTTTGAATGACATTTTAAATATTTAGCATTAAAACCACCCTATATATTCAACCCATTTTCAAATCTGCACCCCTTAAACTATCAGAAACAGCTTTTAGGAATATTGTTAACCCCTTTAGATCTTCATAGTAACTGAATCAAAATGAAAGCGAAAGTTAGAAGGGACCGATTTTGTCGGTTATACGTTCATTTAGCCCTAAAATTTACACATTTGCAAAAGATAAAAAGAAAACTTATTTTAATATTTGTAATATTTGTTATACAATTTCTCCTGAGTACAGAGACCCCCCACATGTGGCCGTGACTTGTTTTATGGGGGCACAGCGAGGCGCAGGAGGTAGGGAGCGCCCTGCAGCTGCCAGGAATTTAGTTTTCTCATTGGCCCCTTTTGTAGGCTGTAAAATTTTAGGTTTTTCGTTATTGGGGCCTGTTATTGACGGCATGTTTTTTGCGGGATGAGATGCTTTTTCCAGTGTTACTATTTTGGGGTTGGTATCCCCTATTGTTGAAAATGTATTAACTGTTTTTTGAGGTCAGGAGAAGAAAAGCACCAATTATGTACTGGATTTTTTGCTCTATCGTTTTTGCATTGCCGTTTTCCAAGTGGCAGAACATTGTTACTTTTTTGTCTGTAGAGCTGGTTGATGGCTTGTTTTGGCAGGTTTTTAAAGGTTTTTTTTACGGCCCTCATTGTACGGGCTCAATAATTATTTACTTTTATTCTACGGGTTGTTACGGACGCGGTGATACTATATATGTTGGGTTTGTGTTATGATTTAGACTTTTTTGAGCATCATATATATCTTTATATGTTTTGGGCATTTTTATTGATTTATTAATTTACTTTTTATTGAACATTTTTTTTTAAACTTTTTTACTGTTTCCACCATGGGAAATGGACATGCAATCATCTGATTGCTTGTTCATGATAATACTCTGCAATACTGATGTATAGCATGGTATTAGCAGTGTCAGCCTATGCACATGAATAGGTTGACACTGTGCCTTTAAGATGATGTCACAGCCCTGGGGTCCTGATCAGCAGCATTTAACACCCTTGATTGGAGCCCACTCTGACCACGGGTGTTACCCGGGGATGTCAGCAGTAGATTACAACTGACATCCCGCGACTCCCGATGCCGGTTCAGCTCCAATACAGAGCTGAACGAGAACTGCGCTGAGCGCTAATAGTGGGAGCCCGCTCAGTACTGATACATGCTGAGCACTAAGGGGTTAAACATTTTAGCGGAACACAGAAGAACAAATTTTTTTGAGGCAGCTGTGTCGCAACCATAATAGCAACCGGAGGTCAAACTCCACAAGTCCAGTACCACACTATCCGAACACCCCGGGAAATGTTATACTGCAACTTATTTAGGTGGTAAATCGATCTGCCTGATTTAAAATTTTCAAAACTGCACATTCTGAATTCTTTTTTTAAATAAAAACGCAAAACGTATCAACCAAAATTCACCACTAAAATAAAGTACAACATGTGAGGGAAAAACATTTTCAGAATCGCTTTAATAAGTAACAGTGTTCAAAAGTTATAACCATATAAAGCGACACATGTCAGAATCCAAAAAATGGGGCTGAGCATTAAGCTAAAAAATGGCTGCGTCCTGAAGGGGGTTAAACATAAGTTTTTGTTTTTTAACTTCACTGTACCATTGATCATTTTCTCAGATGGGTCCTTGAGCGAGCGGTGGTGCGTACATCTGTCTATTCACCACAAGTCTTCCTACACCAGCGAATAAATGGTTAACAGGACGGAAGGCCACCGGAGCAACAATGCTGGATTACTCGTGCTCGCACACTGCAGACATGACGGATCATCGCTGGTCTGTACTCCATCAAGTGTTCGAGATTGTTACGTGTCTGTTTATTAATAATATCTTGGAATTATCACTTGTATTATGTGTTTATAAATATGTGGAGGTTTTATGATATGTGATAACTACACTACAATCAGTAGTACACCTGCTGTGGAGTGATGTGTCACATGCTGATTGGCTGCTCGTATCCGAAATCGCAGCCTCTTCCACAGCTTTGTAGTCATGATTAAGGGCATTCAGATGTAACCTGTGGAGGTTTCACAAGCACCTGGAATAAACCTGATCTTATCGCATCTGGACCATTTATCTTGTCGATCTACAGATCGCCCTCACGGCGGGGTTTGTTTCCGTGCTACTTGATGAACAGGATGCATAGCATGAGTGAGCTGGTTTTCCTTGTTCCATAAAAACATAGCGGGACACATTTACTAAGGGTCCGTGGACCGCATTTTCGACGGGTTTCCCGACTATTTCCCATTTGCGACGCATTTAACTGGGGTTTTTGGCACACGCAATCATATTTTGGTGCAATCGCGACGACTTTCTTGCGACACAAATCGGGGGCAGCTCCGAATCCTCGTCGGCAATGCACCTTGGGGATCGTGACGGAACGGCTAAGTAAATGTGCCAAAATGTGTTTTGGATAAAAAAGGTTCTACTTTGCTCCCCTGTTTGACATACCACACCCTTTTACTTCCAAGTTAACCTCTACAGAATATTTTATAATTATTCGAGATTTAAGAGTGGAGATCAATCTATTAAGCACCTGAAGCACAAAGAAGTAACCCACTGCAAACCCCATCCTACTCTAGACCACCTGGGATTTATAATGCATCACTGCAATATTCTGTACTAACACTGATGGAAGCCTTGATCTTTTCAATAACCTAGACCACCCATAATATTACTACCAAATCATTTACTGCCCATCAGACCACCAGGGATTTTATCAACTTTCTATCTCTTTGATATATCACAAGAAGGGTATTTTCTCTTTTCAGGGGACCCAGAAAGTCTATGGGCCGTGTTGAATTCCTTCTATGAATTTATTTCTACTTTATTTATCTGAACAATATATAAAAGTTTGGTGAAACTTAAAGGAAATCAACCACGTAGAAAAACAACAAAAAAAATTAATACTCACCCCCACTTCACCTTGATCTCGGCGCTGTACATCGCTAGTCTTGACACTCCAAGAGCACCTTGAAGAGAAAGTTATAATTAGCAGGCCGGAGCTTGGGGACAAGATGTCCGGCACTCCGGGCTGATAATTAAGTATGTCCCCGCACCTCCCTCTCCCATGCTGGGAGCATGGGAGAGGGAGGTGACATCATGCGAGGGTGTGAATAATTATGAGCCCGGAGCGCTGGACATCTTACCCCGATCTCCGGGCTGCTAATGATAACTTTCTTTTCTAGGTGATCCCGGTGTGTCAAGATTAGCAACGGCCAGCGCCAGGATTAACACTAAGAGGACCAGCAATGCTAACAGGGAATGTAGGAATAATTTTTGAAAACTATGCCATATATATAATGTGAAAAAGCACTTTATTTTATAGCATATATTGGATTCTACAATCTAGTCTCAAACAGTAAAAAAAGGCAATAAAAACCTATGGATATTTGAGCTTTTAGCACCTTGTGACATCATGACACAAGCTTTTATAGAATATTATGGAATTTTTAAAACAGAATTGTTCTACTGTTTATATATAGAATTTTAATTTTCACTCTGGCCCCATGTCTTGTAGCTTTGCTTCCTACTTCCTGGTAAGCCTCTGTGCTTTGCACATACTGATAGAAGTAAGCTTTTTAAATGCCTGGAGTCTAGGTAGTATCGCAGACACATAGAAGAGCCTAGGAACCTACACTGTTTTCAAGGTGAGTCTCTATAGGAGAGAATGAAGTTACGTACCTATTGTAGGTGCCAACCTATTGCAGGTTCTATCGGGGGGTTTGCTGCATCATGCAGCAAACAACCAGTGTGTATGAAGAGAGCTCAGCTCATAGACCCTCTTCATGCACCCGCTGCCGCACCATAATATTGGGGACCATCATGGTGTCTCAACAGGTTAATGGTGCTGTGCATTTTACAGTAGCTGATATAAGCAGAAACTAAAATGTTGGGGAAAGTGATAAGTATATTCAATCATTGACACATGCCAGGGCATTATTCATATAAATGCCTAATCATGAAAATCATCATTTTAAAGCTTTTGGGATATTTTCATAGCTAGAAATGACCATCCTCCAGTTAGAAGCAGTTAGCAGATGTTTGTTATTATACTTCTCTTTTATCTTCTCTGTTTCTATTTTTTTTTCTCTTTTCCCTCTTTTCTTCCTTTCCCATATTATTCCTTCTACAATAAAAGTTGCTGTTTTAACTCAACTCCACAGAATATCTTCCTAATCGGTGACTGGGACCCCCACCAATCATGAGAGCAGGACCCCCCAGCAGTAAATATCTAGTTTCCCCCACTAATGGGTGGAGCTGGAGGATGAGCATGCATCCTGCACCTACATTCAATTCTATGACAGGTGGAAGATTGCCAAGCCAAGCGCCCTATCTCTGGCTGCTCCAACAGAACTGGAGCTGCAGGGCGCATGCTCATCCTGCAGCAGCACCCATTAGTGAGAACAGGATCCCTGTCCCAATCACATTTGTTGGAACCTCCCCAATTAGGAAGAATACTTACAAGATGGGGGATAACCTGTTTAAAGGGAAACTGTCACCACATTTCACAAATACAGCTAGTGACAGATCCCTACAGAGCCTTATTAACTAACTGACACCCTTCTTCTAGCTAAATGTTGTGTCCCTTACATCCGCATTATCAGAGGGAGTGTTTCCTGCTTGTCCGGCCCCTCCCATCTATTCCTCCCCGAATCCCATGCCTCTTCTAAGTATTCAACATTTCATTTCATGTGACCAAGGTGATGTCATCTTATGTCCTGTTATTTCTGCAACGTCTTGATGTATGTATCTGATCATATGAAATCGTAGCATGTCTCCATGGAGGATGGGGAGGTGTAGAAGTCTATGGAGGATGGGGAGGCATAGAAGTCCATGGAAGCATGCTGTGATTTCATGTGATCAGATATATAAATGGGGTAGACATTACAGATGTAACAGGACCTTAGTTGACATAAACCTGGCCACATGACTGTAAATGCTAAATGATGTAACAAAGCTCTCTCAATGTTTCAAACAGCATATCATAGCACCAGTCGTCTTCTTTAATAAAGTACTTATTTTGGGTGGTTTAATTTCAATGGTAATTTCTCTTTAAGTGACCTATTTAGGTGTAGTTTAGGTGGGCAACAATTTTGTCTTAATGCCACCACCTTAGAATATTACTTTCCCCTTTTTTAATGTTTTTTAAATACTGTTACATTGTTTTAACTATTTTCTAGAAAGTTATATATGTTCATAACTAGAGAGCTCCTTGTTACGTCTGTGTACAAGAGACACAACGTCCATGTAATTTCCATGACTGCACCAAGAAAAGACACGTTGAGAGATATATGGAGGGACAACATGTGACCCTAAAAAGTAAACACCTCCCAAGGCAAACATCAAGTGTCCTGTTTCCAGTGTAGCTGGTTACTTGCGTCATTTTCCATAGCATGCATGCGTCTTGGTTTTGTTGGCTTTATTCTATTCATATAATAACAGTGTCTTCTAGGTTAAAATTACCATTATTGGCTATGATTAATAAGGTCCATTTGGAAAAAAAATTCCAGCGTCTTGCAAAGACAAGTTATCCAGCACAATTATATTACATTTTTTCTGTGCCTTACAACAATTGTAAGCAATTATGTAGCTATAGCTTTCAAAGGAAATCTACCATCAAAATCCATTATGATAAACCAGAGACACTTACTCATAGATTCAGGCATCGTGACTGTGGTAATCTTCTTATATTTGTTGTCCACAATCAACTTTTAAAATTATGATAATGGGGCACATTTACTTACAGGGTCACCGGAGTTCACAAAAAGTGCATTGTCTGACGATAGTGCACTGTGCCACAACTCACTAAGATCGTGTGCCCGATATCCTGCATGTGTCGCTGCTGCGCCGAGGTCCGCCGGAGTTCACCTTCTTCTTCCTGGTGTATGTGAGTGCTGATCTTGCAACACAATTCTTTTTTTAAATTCCGCGGTTTGTCTGAATCCGTCGGGTTTTCCGACGGCCACGGCCCCCGACTTCTGTCCCGGTGCCGATGCACCACAATCCGATCACGTGCGCCAAAATCCGGGGCAATTCAGCGCAAAAAATCGCAAATCAGAAATATTCAGGAAAACCCGACAAAATCGCGGCCGCAGGACCCTTAGTAAATGTGCCCCATAGTCTCTCAGGAGAGTGCTCAGTTTAGTCTTTATTTTTTCAGTGGGGTCAGATGATACGTTCAGCTTCTTTTATATACTTATCACGGGTCATAATTACAACACTGTCCCCTTTATACGCCCTTTTTATTATTATTTCCTTATTCTTTTTTAACCATTCTATTGCTGCCCTTTCATTTTTTGAAATGTTATCATGATCGTTTTTATACATAAGTGCTTTAATGTCCTGTAATACCCGCTGCTGGAAGATATCTAGAAAACTACCTGGTGTGACAGGAGGATTAAAGTAGATGGGTTACCGCCTTTGAATGGGTTGGGGTCATTTGGTTGAACAACCTCAGATTCTGCTAAGGCCAAAAGACACTAGGGGTCATTTACTAAGGGCCCGATTCGCGTTTTCCCGACGTGTTACCCGAATATTTCCGATTTGCGCCGATTGTACCTGAATTGCCCCGGGATTTTGGCGCACACGATCGGATTGTGGCGCATCGGCGCCGGCATGTGCGCGATGGAAATCGGGGGGCGTGGCCGAACGAAAACCAGACGGATTCGGAAAAACCGCCGCATTTTTAAAAAAAAAATGTGTCGCGAAAATTGCGCTTACCTTCATCCAGGATAGGCCGGTGAATTTCAGGGCATTTCGGTGCGCCTCCGGGAACTTCAGCGCAGCAGCACCACCTGGTGGACGGCGGAGGAACTACCTTCATAAATCCCGGCCGGACCCGAATCCACCGCAGAGAACGCGCCGCTGGTTCGCGAATGGGCCGGGTAAGTAAATATGCCCCACTCAGTTTCTTCTAGATCAGGGGGGTTGTGAACAAAAAAGTCTAGTGGGCCTATATTGATGGGGATTTCTCCTTTCTCTTTAATGTTTTCTTGATGCAACCCCTGATTAGCAATTCATTTTTCTGATTCCTTTTAACAGGTCGACTTCAAAGTTGACCTGGTCAAAGTTTTGTACCAGGCCAAAATTAAGGCCCTTGGATAGAACCGACATACATTCATCACTTAATTAAAGTCTGTCAGATTTATAACAGATGTCTCTTCTTCTTCTTCCATTATCGTTTCCATGACACTTGCTTTCTTTTTCTGCTCGTGTCTCTTCTTCCTGCCTCTCCTGGTTGATCTTCTAAAGGGACCTCGTCCCCGCTTATTGGTATCCTTTTTTCCTGTGTGTCCACTGGGATTGATGGATTCTTCTGAGGCGCTTGATTCCAAATCTGTAGACTAGTATTCATTTTGCTTCTTTCTTTCAAAGCGTTTTATGACCCTTTTTTGGCAACGAGAATCCCAGTCAAAAATTCTTAGGGTGTCGAAATCTTGCTTATCTCTAATGTACTTATCACGCTTGCCATCTTTGATCTTTTTTGCAGCAGTTTTCACTCGGGTCCGGTAAGAGTTCTCAATTAGGTCCAATGCTCTGTCTTACTGTTCTATAGGGGCGGGACTAATGTTTTTAACCAATTGTATAGTCTTTGGAATTGTAGGTGTGGCTGCATGACGCAGTATTATCTCTTGGCGCCCTCATTTAAAAGACAGGTGAGGACACCCAGAGAGACAGGCAAAACGGTTTGTCCCTGCGTACTCTCTGTAGTCACTCTACCCTGCTATGTATGCCATTTTTAAGATAAAATAATAAAAAAAGAAGTTTTACAGAAGTGGTGAGTGCCAACTTTTTCCTTCTACATGCTTTGAAGATTTACTCTCTTCACTTTCTTCTAAAATCAACTTTTAAAATTCTGATACTGGGGCACTTTTACTTACAGGGTCACCGGAGTTCACAAAAAGGCCATAGTCCGACGATAATGCACTGTGCCATGATTCACTAAGACCGTGCGCCTGATATCCTGCATATGTCGCTTCCCCATCTCCATCTTTTTAGTGGTGCATCTAAGTGCTTCGGCTTGCAACACAATTTGAAAGTTAAATCCCACGCTCAGTCCGAATCAGTCAGACTGTCCGATGGCAGATCGCAGCTGCGCCATAAAAAGGGCCGGGTGCGCTTCTTAAATACCTGTGATAGTCGTTTTAGCCCAGAAAACGGTGCACAGTCCGACAAAAGTGCATGTGTGACTCTTGGTTGTCACGGGTGGTCCCACGACCCATATCGTGGGCTCACCCGTGCCCTCTGCCAACGCCAGAGCGTCGCCCATGCACCTTACCCGTCCTGGCTCCTGCATCTTCTTCCTCCGCCATGCGTGCACTTTCCCGACTCCTAGGGCACGCGCACCGGCTTCTCTAGATTTAAAGGGCCAGTGTGCCATTAATTGGCGCTGGCCATTTTCTGAAAATGCATATAAGCCTGCCTCTTTCTGCACTCCCTGCCGGATCTTTGTTCTTATGCCATTGTGAAAGTCTCCCTGCAATGTTCCTGTGCTCCTGTGTGTTCCTGCGTTCCTGTTCCCGTGTTCCTGCATTCCTGTTCCCGTGTTCCTGTTTACGGTGCTCCTGTGTGTTCCTGCCTTCCTGTTCCCATGCTCCTGTGTGTTCCAGTCCGATCCTGTGTTCCCGTTCCCATCTGCCTGGACCTACTGTTGCTGACCCCAGATTGGACCTGACCTTGCATCTCTACCGCCTGCCCTGACCCTGTACCTGAACTTTACCACGAGATTGTCTACTGCAAAGGTACCTCAACCTTGGCTGCCACCGCGGACTAGTCACACCTGTGGAACAACCTGGTGGCATCCCGTCGCTTTGCGGCGGGCTCTGGTGAGGACAAGGTGCATCTTTGATTCTGGTCCCAGGTGTCGGCTAGTACCACCTCCCACGGTGGTCCAGAGGATCCACTGATGCCGAATCCTGACAGTAAGATCTGTCGATGTCAGAGTAGGCTGACTTATGTTGCTAAGGATATGCAATCGGACCTGAAAGAAAAATGGTTCCCGCAAGAACTGCCAATCGAATTCCCTTGTCCAAAAAGAGGACGGACCTGTTTTAAAGCAGGCTGTGCATGGATTATCGAGGCAGTGACATATTATAGGACATAGATTAAACATAAAGCATGTTCTACTGGGAGCAAGCTACCAGCTATTTACTGAAAGTGAGCTTTTTCTCTATGTGTGGATAAATACAATGGGGCTCATTTATTAGGGGCCCACAGAGCGCATTTTCGTCGGGTTTCCCGATGATTTCCGTTTTGCGCCGCATCGCACAGTGGATTGGCGATCGGATTTTGGCGCATCGGCGACCGGGGGGGCGCAGCGAGAGGGGGGGCGGGACGCCGGGGTCGTCGGACAACCCAACGGATTCAGACTACGCTCGGAATTTAACATTTAGAATTGTGTCACAAGACACGCACTAACAACCTCGGCGGGGAAGCGACGGATACAGGAACTCGGGCGCATGAGGTTTGTGAATCGCGTCGGACTTCATCTCCGACGGACCGTCCGAATCGGGGGATCGCAACAGGACCAGGTAAGTAAATTTGCTTCAATAAATCAAGCATACATGTATATGCATACAGCGATCATGGAGAAATACTTCTAATAAGAGCTTATTGACTTGTCAAGAACATAATAAAGTGGATGTATACATTACAAAAAAACTCCCATTGTATTTTCTGTCATTAAGACCTAGCGCACTTAGCGCCACTGTCCGCATAGTCCATTGGGCTTCTTTTCTAAGTAGTAGGTTGTGTCTATCTCCCCCGTACACTGGTAGTTGGACTTGCTTGATGCCTGCAGAGGTAAGTACATTAGTATCGCCTCCATGGGATATGTTCTATGAGGCGTGGGGCCCCTACCGCTGACAACCGAGTTTTTATGTTCTCTTATGTTATTGATTCGTCTAAGGCGAATAAATTGTTTATAGGGGATGGCTCTATTCCTGCATCCGTCGCTTCCCCTCCGAGGTCCGCCAGAGTTCACGCTCTTCTTCCCGGTGCTCGTAAGTGTGTGGCTTGCGACACAATTCTATTTGCTAAATCTTGCGCGTTGTCCGAATCCCTAAGTGCGTGTCTTGCGCAAGATTTAACATTTAGAATTGTGTCGCAAGACACGCACTCAAAATCCGATCGCGTGCTGCAAAATCCTGGTGCAATTCAGCGCATAATGGAAATCGGCGGGAAACCCAACGAAAATGCGCTCCACGGACCCTCAGTAAATGAGCCCCATTGTCTCCCTTCTAGGAGTATACACACCCCACTCGCTACATTTTCTCTGCATTAGACCCTCAATAGTGCCCCACTACAAATTCTTTTTTCTTTTTACCAGAGAGTAGTCTGTCCCTGTGGAAGCCCTTGTATCCACCTGAGACTTTGACAAGTCAGTGAGTAAGGCTGTGGTGCACCACAAGGCCCAGCAATCCCACAGGTACCAGCACCACTCTCACCCTGTGACTCATTGAATCCCCTCAACACAGCAGAGAGAAGCCAAAACACCTACAGACTTTACTACTACTACCAGCATCATCCTCTCCCTCTCATTCTCTTCCACACCCACAGATACATAGAGGATGGAACAGGAATTAGACAACTCCATTCTCTGTGTAGTGGCAGAACTGAGTCACTGCAACTAAGCTCTTACATTTAGAAGCTGATCTGCAGTAACCTGGTCTCAAACACTTCCACACACTGATTTTTTTAGCCTTGAAAACCCATTGGTATATAACCTAACACTGGGTCACTGTGGCAATGTCACCCATGGCGCTTCAAATACGACAAAGGAATCTACTCTTATTGACCTCATTGGAATTTTTCATGATTAAACTCCGAATGATTTTAATTTTATGAAACGTGACATTTAGAGGCATTTTCAATCAGTTCACAGATTATCCAAGTCCTGCAAATCCCCCAGGCTCAGCCAAATGGCTCTCTTTTATATAAAGGCTAGAAAAACAAATGGTGTACATGTTGGAGTAAAATGTATTATTTGTTGGACCAAAAATGAATAATGCAGTTGTCAATATGAACAAAAAAACATGTGGTGGGGAATGGGTCAGGCCTGGTTATGGGGCAGGGGACTGGTCCTAGCAAAGTGCAAGTCAGACGAAAGATACAATGGAAAACTGTTCTTCACTACAGGGTTTACAGCTGACAAATACATAATGGCAAGGCTTAGGCTACATTCACACAATGTATGCACAGTGGGCACACACCTCGGCGCCGGTGAGAGGAGGGGGGATGAGCGCTCATTCACCCACCGCCCTTCTCCATAGCGTTACATGGCTTGGGGCCCATATTACGGGGAAAGATAGGACATGTCCTATCATGTCTCTGGCTACGGACGTATGATGCCGCAGGAGTGTGGCCTTATACCGCCCGTAGGGTGCCGTGAGAGCCATTGCCATGTATGGAACATAATAATGCGGTATATATGTCGGCCGTATGTAAGTCCCCCCATACGTTTTGTGGAATATAGACTTAAGTCTTCAAATAGATGCGGTGGCGGGTTATAACTACTGTCATTTTGTGTGTCTATAGCACGGACGGCCAAATAAAGTGTTGTTTTATGAGCAATTGTAGAGCAAAAAAGATGCAAACAATTGTTATTGCTTTTTTTTCATTTGCACAAATGGAGAGTTTGCGATGCCATGGCCATACTTAGACTTTCATATGCCGGAAAATAGGGGTGGAAAAGATCGTAAAATTACGTATACAGTCTCGCTGGGTACAGAGTTTTAACCATAGACATGAACTCTGTAAGTCAGATCTCAGCTATTGAATCCTACTGTATAGGGTGATAAATGTTTCTTGTGCAACCCTTATAAGAAGCCAGAAATTACATTGAGTGAAGTGATAAACGTAAACCGGGATGACTCCAGCAGAAGATAACATATATACAGTGAACAGAACCTAAAGGTGCAAACACGACAAGACAGGGGGCCTAATGTGTCCGCTGAACTAGTTGACCTGGCAGACGGCCAGAAGAGAAGCTGTGAGTGGAGGTAAATATGACAAAAAAGGGACAGCTGTGGTGGCACCCAATGTAGACGCTAGTAAAAGAGGGTAAACCAGTGCTAAAACTACTAAGGACAGACGTAAGTAGTAAAACACACTTCCGTGCGCGGTTCTATCCAGATGGCAGCTGTGACAGCGGGAATGTGGGCTGACTTATGCATGTCATTTGTCTTCATCTGTGGTTATGTACAACCCGTAAAATTCCCAAAGAGGCCGAATTTAACAGGTCTATGAAGCTCCGTATGGCCATTTTTGTAAGATTTACACCCGATCTTTATTTTTGACCCCTTTGCTCGTTATTCGCTACCCATTTTTTGCTCCCACCACCCGCTGAAATCCTAACGTTTTATTTTTCCATGGAAACAGAGCTCTATTGCGAGTGTTGTTTGATGCAATCATGTCCTTTCCTAGTGACGATTTCATATTACATGCCTTTGCAATGGAAACTGGAAAACATCCCAATGTGGTGACAAGTGGCAAAAAAACCACATTTGCGTCCTTGTCTGCTGTGGCTCGTATTCTCCGACTTCTACTCAGCTTGCGCTAGTCACACCAATTTGGTTCGGTACATCACAGCATACTTAAATAGATATAAGTTTTATTAATGTTTTAAAAATTAAAACCTTTTGTAAAAAGTAAAATCTCCGTTTGCCCCACTTTTGCAATACTTTACATACTTTATGTGCCGAGTTGTGTATGGTGTCTTTTTTTTGCATCATATATGACATTTTCATTGCTAATAATCTTGGGGACAATCGACCTTTTGTTTTATCCCCTACGGGTTCCCACCAGGATAATATTAATTTTGATAGATCGGGAGTTTGGGACTCGACGATAACCTAACAATTGTTTATGATTGTAGTTAGTATAAAAGTTCTATGGAAAGGGCAGAGATTTGAACTTTTAAGTTTTTTGACATTTTTTAAATGTTTTAAAACCTCTTTTTATTTTTTTACTGCATTTTACTGTATTGCAATATATGGAGATTTTTCACTGCATCTGTATCAATCTGTAACTCACAGACCATTACAGATGCTGCCTGATGACAGGCCTGGGAGTTTGATTTGGCTGTCTTGGTAATTGATCGTCACGCCCTGATGATGTCATGGAGCGCACCAATCAGATCCAAGATGGCGGCGCCCATGTGCTGCCGACATTTAAATACCCCAGCACCTTTGCCAGTGGCCACCAATCTACGATCTACGGTGCTAGCAACGGGTGTTTGCTGCATTATGCAACAAACACTCAGTGGATTTGAAGATTGCTCAGCCCATGATTCCTCTTCATACTCCCGGACGTTCAGGAATGTCGAAATGCGGGAAGGGGTTAAACAATCTAATGCCATATTGCATTGCTTCTAGAAAAAATATCTCCATGATGTTGTACACAGTGCTGCAGGTGCACCATGTGCCTCTATGTAGGCTCTGTGCACATGCTTCGGGCATGTGGCCAATACTATAAACTGTAATAAACCCTTAGGTTTTGATTATTGTCTCAGCGGCAGTCATCGGTTTTTGGTTACATATCCATAGGACATATCAGATTGCACAGATAACGATAACAACTACATGGAAAGGTTACACACAATCTCAGCTTTAAACTCCTCCAAGTGAAATAATTGTTTAATCCTCAACGAGGCTCCTAGCCAGTGACGTAAACGTCTATCATTTTGTATAAAATGAGAGCCGTCTAGCTGAGTGTATGTTTCCTGCTCCATTTCTACAGCTGGACAACCAGCAGACTGACCAAAATGAAGATTGAAACTATCGTCATCCTGCTGTTTGTAGCTGTTGCAAGTGCATCATTTGATGGTAAGAAATTTGTGGTATTGCTGGATCATTTAGAGATTAGAGAAAATTTTAATTTATGTACTTACCGTACATGCACTTAGTAGGCTGCCTCTTCCTCTTTCCAGCTCAGCTTAGTAGATTGGGACAGCGTGAGCAGAGATACCTCATTATTATTACAGGGGTTATAATGAAAAGTTCACGCACATGTTTTGTAAGTTATTAATTAAACCTATGGCACGGGTGCCGGAGGCGGCACTCGGAGACCTCTCTGTGGGCACCCAGGCCATCACCCCAGAATGAGTTCAACAGACAGGGCTCAAAGAATGCTGGCCCAACAATTCTTCCTGTACATAGGAACCCTGAAGAAAAGCTGCAATAGTCCAAATTTGCCCTCCTCCTTTTAACTGTGTTGGTTTCCTCAGCAATAAATTACTGACTTAATTGCTGTGTTGGCATTTTGCCATAAATAAGTGGCGTTTGGTTGAAGTTTGGGCACTCATCTAAAAGGTTTGCCATCACTGGGTTAGATGTTTATCCAATCACTATGGCATCATTTTCATTAAAGCTACTTATTGTGGAAATGTATCCAGCCATTACTTCAAAGTTGTATCTTCATAAATAATAATAATCATCATGTTTATTTATATAGTGCCATCATATTCCGTAGCGCTTTACAAATCATAGGGGACAAATAAAAATATAATATTACATTATAGAGTACAAACAGGCATATGGAACAATAGGAGTGAGGGCCCTGCTCACAAGAGCTTACATTCTATGAGGATGAAGGGGTTAACACAAGAAAAAAAGAGATTGTGTAATGGTCCACAATATGATAATATATTATAAGGGAACAATATAAAATAAGATGAAACCTATACTATTGAAACCATAGGATATCTAACATGGACCTTCATCAGGCAATCATCTGGACCAAATGCTTAGCCTTAAACATAAATATTTAATGGTCAAGTCCTTACTCCATTTGTGCGCCATCCTCCCTACACTCCTCTTGTGAAGTGTAAATTTTAGTAATGTTTTTAGTTCAATCATTTTACTAACTTTCTAGCAAATGCATAGCAAATTCACATACCATAATCAAAAAAGAAAAGGAAGATTACAAAGAATGTATAAACAACACAAAATACCCTCATGTGTCCATCAAGAGAAGCTGAATGCTCCAATAAATTATGAGGAATCAGAGTCCAACCTGCTTTTTTAAAAAGACACTAAAAGGGACATGAGACAATGAACAGAAGAATTGTAAAGAGGAGGAGGGGAAGGGTAGGGGCATGACATTAGGGAACAGAGGGAGTGGGAAGGAAAGGGCCTGTTGCTAGTATAGGGGGGAGGGCTGAGGGGCAGTTACTGTCTGGGGATCTGAGCTCAAAATGTCTTTGAAGCTCTGGGACTCACGGATTGCCATCCAGGGTTGCCATAACTTTATGGATTTTTTTAGGTACCCAGGGTATCAGCTATCAATTCCTCCTTTCAATGGATGTGCATCAATTCTTGGGTCCAACTAGAAATGGAGGGGGCGTAGCCGAGCGCCATCTGCGGGGGATGACTGAGCGTGCCACAATCAGGGAGAATTTCAGAAGGCTTTTCTTTTGTTTTTGGATAGAGCCAGGGAGACTAGAGAGCAGCGCCATCTCTGGGGTCTCAGGGGTCACTGAGCCCATAATATCGGATGTTACCTCGAATATCTGGTCCCAGAAAGGAGAGATTTTTGGGCACGATCACAAAATGTGTAGCATATCACCTCCATCTGCCCCGCATCTCCAGCATGTGTCCTGGAATGAGGGATAAATCAAATGCAGCAGAGATGGGACCCTATCCCATCTAGAGAGAATTTTATAGTGTCTCTCTTTGTTCCAGTCTCTGGGGGAAAGAGAAATATTCAGGTCTCTGGTCCACTTATCGAGAAACGGTAGCGGAGAACTATCAGATTCTTTTAATAGGAGACCATATATTTGTGAGATGCAGTGTTCCAGAGGGGATGCTGAGCGGAAGAGGGCCTCAAAGGAAGTTAGGGGGGAATTGAAGGCAGCAGCGGACCCTGGTTGTTTGAGGTAAGCTCCCAACTGATTCATTTCCAGCCATGAAAGGTCAGAGGAAATTGATAGACCTGAAAGCTCAGGGAATGAGGGAATTGTGCCCTCCCCAAAGATATCGTACGTGCGAAGGTCCTTATAGCTTGAGCGACCCAGAAACGTAGTTCTGGAGAAGGCTGCATGGAAATCTGGGTTACGAAATAGTGGAGTGAGAGGGCCTGGAGAGAATTCCGTTCTGGATGAGGGACCTCCAAAGCTTCAGAGTTCAAGCAAGAAATAGTGTTTGAGGCTCGTATGGGAATCTGGGAACTGTATTGCTCTAGTCAGACTTACCATTGTTTTGGTATATAGGTGGAAGTGCCAGTCGGGTTCCCTTCCTATTTTGAATAATTGAATCCATTAGCCCTCACTCTGACCAAGGGGCGATTGTAAAGGGATATGACCCTCCCCAAGAATTTAGGACCTAGGCCTAGCTGAGAGAGGGCTGCGGAAAGGAAGCCCCAATGCACCCTGTTGAAGGCCTTCTCTGCGTCGATCGACAGGAGGCATGCTGGGATTGGCCTTTTTTGTCCATGTGTCATTAACAGAAATGTCTTATTCAAATTGTCTCTCACCTCCCTACCAGTAGCGTAACTAGAGTCCTCTGGGCCCCAGGGCAAAATTTCCTACAGGGCCCCCCTCCCCCCGGTATGCATAAAAACATTGAACGCCATCAACCAGTAGCAGTAATCAATGTCCCCCCCACCAGTAGCTATAATTAATGTCGTCGTCCCCACCAGTAGCCATAATTAATGTCCCCACCAATAGCCATCTTATGCCCCCCCCCACCAGGAGCCAGATTAAGGTCCCCCCCCTCATAAGTAGCCATAATTACAAGTCCCCCCCTCAACAAGTAGCTAGAATGAAGGTCCGACCCCACAGTACCTAGTTAATGCCCCCCCCCCATAGCCATAATAAATGTCCCCCATACGTATATCCCCCAATAGCCAATTTCTACTAAACTTTCCCCTATGCCCCCCCCAATAGACACAGAACCCCTACGTTGAAGCAAAAATAACAAATATAATTCTGACCCTTATCGCTCCGCGTCGCGCTCTCATCATCTGGGATCCAGCGCAGGAGACGGCTTATGGCACGTCTGCCATGTCAGGCCGGGTCCATAATACCTCATCACACCCCGCTCAGGCAGGCGCGTCAGTAAGGCCCTAACAACCCCACTTGTCCACATCCCGCTGCGGTGTCCGTGGGGCAGCCCAGGGAGCGAGGAATGGGCAAGAGTTGGGAGAGGCAACGGTAATCCCCTTGGGAATAATCAGGACCGGAGGAGTCACGGGGTCTTCACTGTTTCTCCTCTTCTAGGGCCAAGGTTGAGGTAATTTTAGTGCTGGGGTGCTCTTAGAATCAATCAGGTTAGGCCCCAGAAGTGGAAGCTAACAGCAGCACATCTAATTTCCTCCTAGTCCATGACCCTCTCCCTTTTCTTTAATGTTTTCGTAATGTTTTCTGTGTAGTCCTATTTCGGGGGACCAAACTATTCCTTCATTTAAACGTATGCAGATTTATAATGTACAATATAATGCCCATATCCCAAAAAAAAAAAAAAAGAGAAAGAAATTATAATGTATTTTTCACCTTATATTTTTGCATTGTTGACACTTTTTGACCTTCTACGAAAGGACCACCTGCCGGCGATGACACGCGGGTATGTGCCCGATGCATATTTAAAAAACCCCCTGAGTTTTTCAACATAAGAAGAAAGATTATGAAGAAATACTGTCACACCCCGATTCAGTAAATTGAAAAGCTGTTCCAGCGGATGAAACTGGCTGCCCAGATATGACATGCTGGCCACACACCGTTGTGGAATAAAAATGTTTTAAAAAAAATCTTTGTAATAACCCCATCAATACGGTCTCAATGTCCCGTTATTCCCGATTCAGAACAGAAACTAACATGGGGCCGGTGTATGTACCTCTGACTTCATAGGTCCCCATTCTCAGGGTGAGGTATAAATGCCGATGTAAATACCTGCTAAATAACAGAAACTTGGTGCTACGGGCAGTGTATCTTTTTTTATTTATTTTATTTTATTTTTCATGAGAGATAAACCTTGCAAATTGCCAAAATTGTATTGATTGTTTGCTCAGAAATAGGCTCATTCACATTCTGGAAATCAAAAAACAGCTGACACAAAAGCAAAAAATAAAATATATCCCATTCATGCTGTATGATGTGACTTGAATACAGAACGATTGCAAGGCTAACTCTCCTTTTCTTGTCTTTCAGAGAAAATGCAATGGAAACAAATTGAACAACCGGTAATAAATAATCATGGGTCACCCCGAAGACACCTATGGTACGCACTCTTCATACTAACACTGTTTTTGTGTTTTGAGACAACACGTCAATTACTTTCAAGAACCTATGGCTGTTATTTTTTGGCTGTTTGTTACTTTTGTTTAATGCACTGTATCCGACATTATTGGAGATAACAACATAACACATTCTTGGGGGTCATTTTACTAAGGGCCCGATTCACGTTTGTCCCTCTCCCGACGTGTTAATGAAGATTTTCCGATTTGCGCGCGCCGATTTCCCTGTATTGCCCCGGGTTTTTGGGCACACACCATCGGATTGTGGCCTCGGCGCCGGCATGCACGCGACCAAAGCGGGCGGTGTGGCCGAAGCATCCCGACGATTCGGAAAAACCGCCCCGCATTTTAAAAAAAAAAAAAGTGTTGCGGGACGCGCGCTTACCCCCCTTCCATCAACCAATGAGGCTCGTGAACTCCGGCGGACCTATGGGAACTTCAGCGAGCAGCGACACTCTGATGGATGTCGGAGGAACTGCCTAGTGAATCCCGCCTAACCAAACCACCGCAGAGAGCGCGTCGCTGGATGCTCATGGCCGGGTAAGTAAATCTGCCCCATTGTGTCCATCGTGGACCAGATGTGTGTTGTGGCTCCATTAGTTAGAAGAGCCGCAATGTAGATGTGTTACGGAGGACATCTCCAGTTTTAATCGGCACTCTTAAGAAGCACAAATATCAAGACTAATATAATAAGTAATAGTAAAGTGTTTGATAAGAATGAAAGGAAATGGAAATCTTATTTTCCTGTTTTTACGTTAACAGTAATGACAGAAGAAGATAAAAAATATGGGATGTGCCCAGATAATTATATGAGAGCCCATCCAGAAGTCAAAGAACAATTTAAGAAAAACTGGAAGCAAAAACATGGAGAGGGTAAACATGGTGGACAGTGTTCCCATAAACATTCACATGGAGAGTGTAAACATGGAGAACAATGTCCCCATAAACATTCACATGGAGAGTTACACAAATGCGAAAATTGCCCTCATAAACACCACAAGAAACATGGACACTTCAGAAATTTCACTGCCATGCCTGACTGCTCGGTTGATGGGGATTGTAGCAATAACATGCGGTGCTGTAACACAATGTGTGGGAAGAAATGCATGAAGCCAGTATTCAGTAAGTACCCTCTGAATTACTAATTGCCCTACCGTAGTCATTTCATAAACACCTTACACGCTTGATTATGATAAGAGTGCAACAAGTGTTAAGTCTGATCCTTCTGCATGGAGTAGCTTGCACATATGTTTGCCACCCCTATTCCTTTAGTTTTTATGTATCCAGATTATGAAACTTCAGATGTTCTTCTTCACTTCACTGACTTTGGTATATTGGTCTCGCATAAACGCCTTATTTTACATTTCTTTAGCGGCCAGACGACTTAAAGGAGTCACTTTTTGGTAAAGCGGAAGAAAAGACAAACAGGAACAAGCGAGACGTAGACAATGAGGATAAGGGTGGTGAAGACAATAAAGTCAACCATGCCAACGAAGAAGCTGACATGGCCAAGGAAAGAGCATGACATCGAAGGGTCATTTGTAAATGCAGAGAACGGGAAGGGACATGGGAAAGGAGTAGAGCATGGGAAAGGAGCAGAGAACGGGAAAGGACATGGGAAAGGAGCAGAGCATGGGAAAGGAGCAGAGAACGGGAAGGGACATGGGAAAGGAGCAGAGCATGGGAAGGAGCATAGAACCGGTAAGGGACTGTGAACGTAGCAGAGGCATTGGGAAGGGGCAAGGGAAAGGCAGAGCATGGAAGGGCCAATGTAAAGGATCAAGATCATGGGAGGTGGCCAAGGAAAGGCAGGAGCAGGGTAAGTGGGCAATGGAAGGGAGCAGAGCCATGGGAATGGACACGTGACGGTCAGAGCAGGAAAGACCTGGAAATGGAGCAGAGCATGGGATCGGACCCTTTAAAGGATCAAGGCATGGGAAAGGCACGGGCAGGAGGCAGAGAAGGGAAAGGACACGGGAAGGTTAGAAAATGGCAAAGGTCACAACAGCTCAAGACAGAATTTCAAGTTTCAAGAGGAGATAACACCCCCGACAAAAGCGATTTGGCGATGCAATTGGATACCTCATGGAAGCAAGAAAAAAATTATATGCATAAAGGAATTCAAAATGAACAGGGAAGAATACTGGAAATTGCACGTTAAGGAAAAATTAAAGGAACTGGAAAGGAAAGGAAAGGGGAAATGAAAGATAAGGAAAGGAAGGAAAAAGGGAAAGAAGGAAAAGGGAAAGGAAAGGAAAAGGAAAAAGGAAAAGGAAATTAAAATAAAGGGAGCGAGTAAACAAGCCACTATCAACGAGGGAATTAATCATGTTCTGCTTTTTTGTCACTGAAATAAAATTATTGAATGCCACCATATGAATCAATGTTTTTTGTAGCTCAGCATGATGTGCCAGTGGATGCTTAGAATAATGAATTTAGCTTTTCTTGGTCCTTGATGGTAAGCAGATTTTACTTGGACTAAATAAACCTTCACTTTTTTAAGGAATAATCAAGTGCACGCTCTGTAGGCCCGTTATTTCTAATACATATATTCCTACCAAAGAAAGATACTATCCAAAATTCTTTTATTATTTGCATAGTGTAACTGACAAATCCATGTAATAAAAACAGGCAAAAAAAAAGGGAGTATCTAAAATTTTGCTACTGGATAAGTAACCAGACCACTAACCGTCTTCATCATGTACACAAATACATTATCATGAATATCGTCCTAAAACTAGCAGATCATACATGTGCATGTCTTATTATACCATAATTTCAATAAATTTTACGATCATTCAATACTCTCCTATTAAAATCATTAGGATTAGGGACAACCCAACCTCTAAAAATAAATAAGCCCTAGATGTATAATATGGGCGAGTCACTAACGCCTTCATCCTAAGTCCCCTAAAACACAAACCAAAAATATAATTCTTACCTTATTCCGCTCCTCTTCGCGCTCTCTCATCTGGGGATCCAGCGCAGGCGACGGCTGATGACACGTCTGCCAGGTCAGATGCCGGGTCATAGACCTCAGCACACCCTTCGCAGGCAGGCGCATCATTAAGCCTGCATCGGCAGGCCCTAACAAACCCCACTTGTCCACAGTCCCGCTGGAGTGTCCGCGGGGCAGCCGGGGAGCGGAGGAAGCGGGCAAGAGTTGGGAGAGGAAACCAGTAATCCCCTTTGGAATAGCAGGGACCGGAGGAGCCACGGGGGTCTTCACTGTTCTCCTCTTCTTAGGGCCCAAAGGGTGATGTAATTTGAGTGCTGCGTTGCCTTAGATCAGTGGTGGTGAACCTATGGCACTGGTGCCAGAGGTGGCACTCGGAGCCCTTTCTGTGGGCACTCAGGCCATCACCAGAGATGACTCCAGGTATCTTCCTGCAGTCCCAGACAGCCCAGGACTTGCTGTGCACAGAGCTATTTTAAAGTGACAGCTCTACCTGGGACTATTTTCTGCTTTATTGGTGTCCTCAACTCTCATCTGGGGATCCAGCGCAGGCGACGGCTGATGGCACGTCTGCCAGGTCAGGTGCCGGGTCATAGACCTCAGCACACCCCGCGCAGGCAGGCGCGTCATTAAGGCCCTAACAAACCCCACTTGTCCACAGTCCCGCTGCGGTGTCCGTGGGGCAGCCCAGGGAGCGGAGGAAGTGGGCAAGAGTTGGGAGAGGAAACAGGTAATCCCCTTGGGAATAGCAGGGACCGGAGGAGTCACGGGGGTCTTCACTGTTCTCCTCTTCTTAGGGCCCAAAGGGTGAGGTAATTTGAGTGCTGGGGTGCCTTAGATCATCACGGTTAGGCCCCAGAAGGAGTGGAAGCTAACAGGCAGCACATCTATTCTCCTCCATAGTCAGGCCACTCCCTTTTATTAATGTTTTTAGTAATGTTTTCATTGTGTATTCATGTTTGGGAACCAAACTATTCCTGCAGCTATAACGTATTGACAGATTTTATGTACAATATAATGCACCATATATCCCACAATATAATGTATTTCACATTATATTTTTTGCATTGTAATGACACTTTTTTGACCCCTTCTACTAAAGGACCACCTGACGGCGATGACAGCGCGGGTATGTGCCCGATGCAATATTTTAAAAAACACCCTGAGTTTCACGAGAAGAAGAAAGAATTAATGAAGAAATACGGTGCACCCGATTTAAGTAAATTGAAAAGCTGTTCCAGTGATGAAAACTGCGGCCCAGATATGAAATGCTGCCACACACCTTGTGGAAAAAAATGTTTTAAAAAAATCTTTGGTAAGTAACCCCATCAATTACTGTCATCAATGTCCCCTGTTATTCCCATTCAGAACAGAAGACTAAAATGGGGCCTGTGTATGGACCTACTGACTTCATAGGTCACCATTCGTAGGGTGAGTATAAATGCCGATGTATAAATACAGGCTAAAATAGCAAGTAGACTTGGTGCTACGGTCAGTGTAACTTTTTTTTAAAAGTTATTTTTTATTTTTCATGAGGATATAAAACTACTAAATTGCCAAAATTGATATTGTTGCTCAGAAATAGGCTCATTCACAGTCTGGAATCAAAAAACAGCTACACAGAAAGCAAAAAATAAAATATATCCAATCATGTCTGTATGATGTGACTTGAATACAGAAAGATTGCAAGAGCTAACGTCTCCTTTTCTTGTCTTCAGAGAAAAATGCAATGGAAACAATTGAACAGACATGTAAAGAAATAGGCATGGGACCCGAAGACCAACCATATGGTACGCACTCATTCATCTAACAACTTTTTTGTGTTTTTGAGACAAAACAGTCAATACTTTCAAAGAACCTAGGGCTGTGATGTTTTATGGCTTTTTTTTACTTTTTGTTTAATGCAAATGTAATCCGAACATTATTACAAGATAACAAACATAACACATCTTGGGGGTCATTTACTAAGGGCCCGATTCACGTTTTCCCGACAATTACACCAGTCCTGTCTCCATGACTGAAATACCTTTCCGTGTCCCTTACCAGCTAGCTCAAAAACTTTCCCTGCCCCTTCCCCGCTCTGCCCTTTCCTGGCCCCTTCCTCTCCATGCTCCTTTCCGGGCACAACTTCCCATGACTCTGCTCCACATTTCACCCTTTGGTGACCCCCTTCCCAATGCATATGCCTTCCCATTCCATATGTCCCTTACTCCGTTCTACTGCTCACCATCTCCCATGCTTGTCCTTTCCCATGTCCCTTCCCGTTCTCTGCTCCTTTCCACTGCTCGCATCATTTCCCATGTCTTTCCGTTCTCTTGAATCTCCTTTCACATGCTATACTCCTTTCCAATGTCCTATCCGTTCTAACTGCACCTTACCATGACACACATATTTCACACGATGTCACTGCTCCTTTCCTTGGCCCTTGTAGATTTAATTCGTGGCAATGGTTGACTTTCCTTGTCTTTCACCACCCTTCTCACCTAGGTCGACGATTCTCGCTGAATTTCTGTTTGTTTTTCTTGGGAAAGGAGCAGAGCATGGGAAAGGACACGGGAAAGGAGCAGAGCATGGGAAAGGACACGGGAAAGGAGCAGAGAATGGGAAAGGACACGGGAAAGGGTTAGAAAATGGCAAAGGTCACAAAAAAGCTCAAGATCAGAATATTCAAGTTCAAGAAGGAGAAGAACACTCCCGACAAAAGCGATTTGCGGATGCAATTGGAGACCTAATGAATCAAGAAAAAAATGATATGCATAAAGGAATTCAAAATGAACAAGGGGAAGAAGATGGAAAGGGCAAAGGTAAAGGAAAGGAAAAGGGAAAAGGAAAAGGAAAGGGAAAAGGGAAAGGAAAGGAAAAAGGGAAAGGAAAGGAAAAAGGGAAAGGAAAAGGAAAAGGGAAAAATAAAGGGAGTGGAGGAGAACAGCCACTAGTGAATGAGGGAATGTAATCATGTGATGCTTTTTGTGTCAATGAAATAAAATTATGAATGCCAACCATATGAATCAATGTTTTTAGTAGCTCAGCATGATGGTGCCAGTGTATGATGAAGAATAATGATTTAGCTTTTCTTGGTCCTTGACGTTAAGCAGGATTTTTACTTGGACTATAAAACTCACTTTTTAAGGAAGAAGAGAATTGCATGCTCTGTAGGCCTGTTATTTATAATACATATACTCTACCAAAGAAAGAAAATACAGCCGAAATTAATGCAAAACTATAAAAGAACAATTCTTTATTGAATAGTTAAGGAAATACAGAAATAAAAAAAGGGAGTATCTAAATTGATGCTACTGGATAAAGTAACCAGACACTAACGTAATTCATAAATTGTACATAAATAATTATCATGAATATCGTCCTAAACTAGCAGATCATACATGTGCATGTCTATATACATAAGTGCATAAATGTGACAGATCATGCAATATTCCTATTAAATCATTAGGATTAGGACAACCAACCCTAAAAATAAAATAGCCCTAGATGTATAATATGGGGCGAGTCACTTAGCCTTAATCTAAGGCCCCTAAACACTTGGGAGTGTGATGCATCCAACTTACATCACACTCGGGTAATTTCTGGATGGAACGTCTGGCCGAACAACGACCAACAGCTGACTCCAGTTGCAAAAAGAGTTTTTTCAGCTGTCTGCTCACTCACGTGTGTCTTTTAGAGCCAATGCTGAGTATTATCTGTGTAGCCTGGTGCACGGATCATAGACGAGTTTTGTCGGAAAACCCAATTGGAATCCAAACGAAAAGGAAAAAGTTTCAGACCAGCACTACCATCTGCTAAAAAAAAAAATCTTTGTACTTTATTCCATCATTTTAAAACAGGAGGCATACTTCATAGGGACCTACGCGTTTCGTACATTATAAGGTGCAGACCATGAGTAAGAACAGCATTTATAATGTACGAAATGCGTAGGTATGCACCCTGTTTTAAAATGATGGAATAAAGTATGAAGATTTTTCTTAGCAGATGGGAGTGCCGGTCTGAAACTTTTTCCTTTTCGTTTAGCTGACTCCAGTTGTCAGCTTACGAGACGCAAGTTCTAGCCAGCAAACACTGCGAGTGTGATGTAAGTCGGACGCAACACAATCCCAAGTATGTCAGGGGCTTAATTTGGATGAACGGCACTTAATTCATCATTTCAGCGTGTCAAGTCTTTATCTGGGGGTGGAGTGCTAAAAATCTGTTTATTATTACCTACAGCATATTGTGTATATTATAACAATTCTAACATCTATGAAAGCCTCAATAAAAGCTACATATCAATTCACTCATACACGTTCCCACAGACTCTCCCCCTTGCCCTTACTTCATGAATTTATGTACTAGCGATGGTGAACACCTTGAGTGAATATCATGGATCCATCTTACACAAATTATTGCACTATGCGTAAGGCTGGCGTAGGTAAAAATTAGCATAAAAGGCATCATAAATGTCTTCAGGCCACCTGTTGGACATTTCCTCTAAGGCTATATTCCCACGACCATACACACAAGCTTGTGGCCATACATATGTTCCCCACGGAGCAATAAGGAAAAGTAGATACGGAGAAGTAGAAGTATGTGTTGGACATACATAGCTGCAAGGGCAATATGGTGGCCTACTCAGAAATAAATGATAAAGTATATTTTGTTCAATTGTTTAATTAGTTTTAAAAAGAAAAAAAGTCTCTTCAACATACATTCCAAAAACACATAGGGGGTCATTTACTAAGGGCCCGATTTACGTGTTTTCCCGACGTGTTACCCGAATATTTCCGATTTGTGCCGATTTGCCCTGTATTGCCCCGGGATTTTGGCGCACGCGATCGGATTGTGTCGCATCGGCGCCGGCATGCGCGCGACGGAAAACTGTACTATAAGGGATTCACAATCCGGCCAGGAATGGTTTGGTCCATAAGTTGACCTTCAAAGGGGTGGAATTTTTCACTATCACTATGGGGCAGATTTACTTACCCGGTCCATTCGCGATCCAGCGGCGCGTTCTCTGCGCCGGATTCGGGTCCGACTGGGATTTATTAAGATAGTTCCTCCGCCGTCCACCAGATGGTGCTGCTGCGCTGAAAAGCATCGGAACGCGCTGGAGTTCACCGGCACGGGCTGAGCGAAGGTAAGTGCAAGCTCCGCGACAGATTTTTTGTTTTAAATTCGGTGGTTTTTCCGAATCCGTCGAGTTTTCGTTCGTCCACGCCCCCCGATTTTCGCCGCGTGCATGTCAGCGCCGATGCGCCACAGTCCGATCGCGTGCGCCAAAATCCCGGGGCAATTCAGGGGAAATCGGCGCAAATCGGAAATATTCGGGTAACACGTCGGGAAAAAGCGAATCGGGCCCTTAGTAAATGACCCCCTATGAGTTAGTCACCACTGGTTCTCTCTGTCTTGGATGTCTTGGTTCTTCTGGGCTTGGGACTAGCTTTATATTCTGATGACCTATCCTCATGTCCGGCACCCTGATCCGATCACCTCTTCCACTCATCCGCCACTAGCAGAAGCTATACAGAAGACAAAGCTGGAATGAGAAGGCTCCCTAAACTTGACCAAGGGGTTCCCATTACAATTGATTGGTTGGGGGTCTGAAAACTTGACCCCACACCATCTGATACCGATATATGGCATGTTTCCAAAACGGTCTAGAAATCCTTTAGAATCATGTGTAAAAATCCTGCACAGAATGGTGCAAATGTTTTAGGCAGGCAAGTCACATGCTTCCAAAACATACAAGTCGTATTCCGTAGCACTATACAAATCATTGGGGACGTGTACAAATAAAATAAGACATTACAGAGTACAAACAGTCATATGGAACAATAGGAGTGAGGGTCTGCTCACAAGAGCTTATAGTCTATGAGGATGAGGGGGTGACACAAGAGCTTACAGTCTATGAGGATGAGGGGGTTACACAAGAGCTTACAGTCTATGAGGATGAGGGGATGACACAAGAGATTAGAGTCTATGAGGATGAGGGGGTGACACAAGAGCTTACAGTCTATGAGGATGAAGGAGGTGACACAAGAGCTTACAGTCTATGAGGATGAGGGGGTGACCCGAATATTTCCGATTTGCGCCGATTTCCCCTGAATTGCCCCGGGATTTTGGCGCACGCGATCGGAAATATTCGGGTAACACGTCGGGAAAACGCGAATCGGGCCCTTAGTAAATGACCCCCATTGTATATTTTGTTCAATTGTTTAATTAGTTTTAAAACAAAAAAAAAATCTCTTTAACATACGTTCCAAAAACACATAGTATACATATAATATAATAACATTTAAAATAAATCTGAAAGTTTCTAAATAAAAATTATTCAGAACCGGGACATATTCTTTTTACATATCCACTTGTTGGGGTTGAAGCAGTTTTCTGCTGATAGGCCTTTTCCATACGTGGCACACTGGTGCTCTTCAGATGTGGCAGACCTGCTGATGGAACAAGAATTAATAGCAGATTTGTGGATTGAACAGAGACCTGACATTTAAAGAGGTGGCTGTCCCAGCTACATAAACCCCTAGTGCAGTGAGCGCACAAATATGGCTGTCCCAGCTACATAAACCCCTAGTGCAGTGAGCGCACAAATAACAGTTACTATACAGTGGGGTCCATTTATCACAGCTTTTTCAAGTTTCTTGAAGTTGGCTGCTTAATCGTTGCAATGCATCTTACTTTTTTCCCTTTGTGATACATGTGATGAGTTGCCTGTTTAGTCTCAATTTTGAGACTTTTTGTGGTGTGCGGGTGAGCATCAATACCATTCACCATCGGGTAATTTTGGATGGAACGTCTGGCCGAACAACGACCAACAGCTGACTCCGTTGCAAAAAGAGTTTTTTCAGCTGTCTGCTCACTCACGTGTGTCTTTTAGAGCCAATGCTGAGATTATCGTGTAGCCTGGTGCACGATCATAGAAGAGTTTGTGGAAAACCCAATTGTAATCAAACGAAAAGGAAAAAGTTTCAGACCAGCACTCCCATCTGCTAAAAAAAAAATCTTTGTACTTTATTCCATCCATTTTAAACAGAGGGCCTACTTCATAGGGACCTACGCGTTTCGTACTTATAGGTGCAGACGAGTAAGAACAGCATTTTAATGTACGAAACGCGTGAGGTCCCTATGAAGTATGCACCCTGTTTTAATGATGGAATAAGTATGAGATTTTTTTTAGCGATGCCGGTCTGAAACTTTCTGTTCGTTTTCGCTGACTCGTTGTCAGCTTACGAGACGCAAGTTCTAGCGCAAACACTGCGAGTGTGATGTAAGTCGGAACGCAACCAATCCCAAGTATGTAGGGGCTTAATGTGGATGACGGCACTTAATTCATCATTTCAGAGCGTCAAGTTTTATCTGGGGGTGGAGTGTTAAAAATCTGGAAGTTTATAAGGGTGGAGTATTATTACCTACAGCAATTGTGTATTAAAACAAGTCAACATCTATGAAAGCCTCATAAAAGCTACATATCAATTCACTCATACCCGTTCCCACAGACTCTCCCCTTGCCCTTAACTGAACACTCGAGTGAATATCGGATCAATCTTACACAAATGGCACTATGCGTAAGGGTGGCTTAGGTAAAAATTAGCATAAAAGGCATCATAAATGTCTTCAGGCAACCTGTTGGACACTTCCTCTAAGGCTATATTCCCACGACCGTACACGCAAACTTGTGGCCATACATATGTTCCCCATAGGCCGGCAATGGCCGCACGGAGCAATACGGAAAAGTAGAAGTATGTGTTGGACATACATAGCTGCAAGGGCAATATGGTGGCCTACTCAGAAATAAAAAACAATGGGGCATATTTACTTACCCGGTCCATTGCGATTCAGCGGTGCGTTCTCTGCGCTGGATTCGGGTCTGGCCGGGATTCTTTAAGGTAGTTCCTCCGACGGACCAGGTGGCATTGCTGCGCTGGAAAGCATCGGAACGACGCTGGAGTTCACTGAGCGGCTGAGTGAAGTATAAGTGCAAGCTCCACGACGATTTTTTTTTAAAATGCGGTGGTTTTCCGAATCCGTCGGGTTTTCGTTCGGCCACGCCCCAGATTTCGTCGCGTGCATGCCGGCGCCGGGAGCCACAATCGACGAGCGTGCGCCAAAATCCCGGGGCAATTCAGGGGAAATCGGCGCAATCGGAAATATTCGGTGTACACGTCGGAGAAAAACGCGAATCGGGCCCTTAGTAAATGACCCCCATTGTATATTTTGTTCAATTGTTTAATTAGTTTTAAAACAAAAAAAATCTCTTTAACATACGTTCCAAAAACACATAGTATACATATAATATAACATTTAATAAATCTGAAGTTTCTAATAAAATTATTCAGAACCGGGACTTTCTTTTTACATATCCACTTGTTGGGTTGAAGGCAGTTTTCTGCTGATAGGCCTTTCCATACGTGGCACCTGGTGCTCTTCAGATGGCAGACCTGCTGATGGAACAAGAATTATAGCAGATTGTGGATTGAACAGAGACCTGACATTTAAGAGGTGGCTGTCCCAGCTACATAAACCCCTAGTGCAGGAGCGCACAATACCAGTTACTAACAGTGGGGTCCATTTATCACAGCTTTTTCAAGTTCTTGATGTTGGCTACTTAATCGTTCAATGCATCTTACTTTTTTCCCTTTGTGATACCCGTGATGAGTGTGCTGTTTTAGTCTCCAATTTTGAGACTTTTTGTGGTGTGCAACTTTTTAGTCCCATAGTAATTAACCAAAGTAAGTCTGGGTCTGCAGATCTATTGCGACTTACACTCACCGGCCACTTTATAGGATAGCTAACCATGCTAGTACGGTTGGACCCCCTTTTGCCTTCAGAACTGCCTCAATTCTTCGTGGCATAGTTCAACAAGGTGCGGAAGCTCCTCAGAGATTTTGGCTCCTATTGACATGATGGCATCACACAGTTGCCGCGAGAGTGTCGGCTGCACATCCATGATGCGAATCTCCCGTTCCACCACATCCCAAAGATGCTCTATTGGATTGAGATCTGTGACTGTGGAGGCCATTTGTGTCCAGTGACCTCATTGTCATATTCAAGAAACCAGTCTGAGATGATTCCAGCTTTGAACATGGCGCATTATCCTGCTGAAAGTAGCCATCAGATGTTACAGGGTACATTGTGCTCATAAAGGGATGGACATGGTCAGCAACATACTCAGGTAGGCTGTGGCGTGTTGCAACAATGCTCAATGGCACCAGGGCCCATAGAGTGCCAAGAAAATATTCCCCACACCATGACACCACCACCACCAGCCTGAACCGTGATACCAAGGCAGGATGGATCGCGCTTTCATGTTGTTGACGCCAAATTCTGACCCTACCATCCGAATGTCGCCGCAGAAATCGAGACATCATCAGCCAGGCAACGTTTTTTCCATCTCTACTGTCCAATTTCGATGAGCTGTTGCAAATTGTAGCCTCTTTTCCTGTTCTTAGCTGAAAGGAGTGGCACCCGGTGTGGTTTCTGCTGCTGTAGCCATCTGCCTCAAGTGGACGTACTGTGCGTTCAGAGATGCTCTTCTGCTACCTTGGTTGTAACGGGTGGCGATTTGAGTCCCTGTTGCCTTTCATCAGCTCGAACCAGTCTGCCCATTTCCTATGACCCTCTGGCATCAACAAGGCATTTCCGCCCACAGAACTGCCGCTCACTGGATGTTTTTTCTTTTCGGCATTCTCTGTAAACCCTAGGATGGTTGTGCGTTGAAAATCCCAGTAGATCAGCAGTTTGAAATACTCAGACCAGCCCTTCTGGCACCAACAGCCATGCCACGTTCAAAGGCCTCAAATCACCTTTCTTCCCCATACTGCTGATCGGTTTGAACTGCAGGAGATTGTCTTGACCATGTCTACATGCCTAATGCACTGAGTTGCCGCCATGTGATTGGCTGATTAGAAATTAAGTGTTAACAAGCAGTTAGACAGGTGTACCTAATAAAGTGGCCGGTGAGTGTATTTATTAATGGGACAATTTCAAAAGTCCAAAAGTCACACAAATTGCTCAATAAATATCTGGGATATAAACAGGGCTGGATCATAGGGGGTCGCATGGGGGGGGGGGCACCACTTTGCCGTTAAAGGGGACCCCACCAATTGTTGCTGATTCGGGTGTCGCCCACAGTGTATTTGGGTCCAGGCTCCCCGGGCCATATCCAGCCGATGTGCCCCGACTTTAGTCTATGGCAGAGCGATGGAACCATAAGTTCCCTGCTCTGCCATAGACATTCAGAGGTAAACAAAGATGGCGGGGCAGCCTGTCGCTGGCGGCGCACTCACAGCAAAGCCATGTCATGTATATAGTGATTGCTGGGGAAGCTGTATATAGTGATTACTGGGGGAGCTGTATATAGTGATTGCTGGGGGAGCTGTATAGTGTGATTGCTGGGGGAGCTGTACATAGTGATTGCTGGGGAGCTGTATACAGTGGTTGATGAGGGGAGCTGTATATGATTGCGGGGGGGCGTTAGGTATAGGCTTACTGGGGGAGCTGCTATATAGTGATTGCGTGGGGACTGTAGTATTACAGTGGTGATGGGAGCTGATAAGTGATTGCTGGGGGGCTGTATATAGTGATTACTGGGGGCGTCTATCGTAGATGCTGGGGAGCTGTATATAGTGATTCTGGGGGGCTGTATATAGGATGCTGGGGAGCTGTAGGGGAGCTGTATATGGTTAGCTGGAGAGCTATATGTGATGCTGGGGGAGCTGTATATAGTGCTTGCTGGGGAGCTGTATCGAGTGGATTGATGAGTGAGTGTGCGTATCATAGGATTGCTGGGGAGCTGATATCTGATTGCTGGGGGGCTGTAATAGTGATTATGGGGGAGCTGTATATAGTGCTTGATGTGGAGAGCTGTATATGATTGCTGGGGGAGCTGTATATAGTGATTGCTGGGGGACTGTACATCGTGAGTTGCTGGGGGAGCTTATATAGTGTTGCTGGGGGGAGCTGTATCTATGATTGCTGGAGAGTTAGTGTTGCTGGGGGCTGTATATAGTGATTACTGGGAGCTGATAATAGTGATTGCTTGAGGGGAGCTGGTATTAGTGATTGCTGGGGTGTCTAGTATAGGGAGCTGTATTGATGGGTGGGGGCGTGTATATAGTGATTACTGGGGGAGCTGTATATAGTGATTGCGTGGGGGAGCTGTACTAGTGATTCTGGGGGAGCGGGTTGATATAGTGATTACTGGGGGGCTGTTATCTATTGGTATTTGGCTGGGGAGCTTATCTGTTGATGCGTTATAGTGATTGTGGAGGAGCTGTATATAGTGATGCTGGGGGAGCGATATAGTGATTGCTGGGGGAAGCTGTACATAGTGATTGCTGAGGGAGCTGTATATAGTGATTGCTGGGATGCTGTCATGTATAGGATTGCTGGGGGGTTCTGTATATAGTGATTACTGCGGGTAAGCTAGTATATAGTGATGCTGGGGGATCTGATACAGTGTGATTGATGGGGAGCTGTATAGTGATTGTGAGGCGTTATAGTGTGGGGGGCTGTATATAGTGATTGCTGGGGAGCTTACTATGGATTGCTGGGGAGCTGTATAGTATTGCTGGGGTGCTGTATAAAGTGATTGCTGGGGGGCTGTATATATAGTGATTGCTGGGGGAGCTGTATATATATAGTGATTGCTGGGGGAGCTGTATATAGTGATGCTGGGGAGCTGTATATAGTGATTGCTGGGGTGCTGTATAATAGTGATTGCTGGGGGTGCTGTATATAGTGATTGCTGGGGGGCGATATAGTGATTATGGGGGAGCTGTATATGTGATTGCTGGGGCGATATAGTGATTGCTGGGAGCTGTATCTAGTGATTGCTGGGAGCTGTATATAGTGGATTGCTGGGGTGCTGTATATAGTGATTACTGGGGGCTGTATATAGTGATTGCTGGGGGAGCTGTATATAGTGATTGCTGGGGTGCTGTATAAAGTGATTGCTGGGGGTCTGTATACAGTGGTTGATGGGGGAGCTGTATATAGTGATTGCTGGAGAGCTGTATATAGTGATTGCTGGGGGGCTGTATATAGTGATTGCTGGGGGGCTGTATATAGTCATTGCTGGGGGAGCTGTACACAGTGATTTCTGAGGGAGCTGTATATAGTGATTGCTGGGGTGCTGTATAAAGTGATTACTGGGGATGTATATAGTGGTTGCTGGGGGAGCTGTATATAGTGATTGCTGGGGGAGCGGTATATAGTGTTGGCTGGGAGCTGTATATAGTGAAAACTGGGCACTGTATAGAGCAATTACTGTTCCCTGTCTGGACTACATTCAATGCAGGGCCCCACCAACATTAACCCTGCCCTGGCTATAAGGATAAATATGGCACACTGCAATTTAATCCTTGAGTTTGGTACGCTGCTTGATTCTGCAGCTAAAAAGTCTCAAACTGAAAAAGGTTGCACAAAAAGTCAGACAAAAAAAAAGAAAAAGGAAGCAATAGGAGTGATACATGTCCCCCTGTATGTAACATTTACTTACATGTCTCCCTGATACTCTTCCCCTGTCTCCCAATACCAATGGAACCCATTTCTGGCGAGTCCAATCCAGAAATGCCCATTCTTCAAAGAAACGTGTTTCAAAATGTAATCCTAAGAAATAAGAAAAAATAGTAGTTTAGTACTTTAGTACCGTGTTCCCTAAAAATAAGACAGTGGCCCACATTTATTTAAGTGTTTGCGCCATTTTTCTGTCTGACATTGCACTGAAAAGAAAGTACAAACTGCTTACACATGTATTTATAAAGTGTCTGCACCAGTTTTGGATCGCTACTGCGCTGTGTCCGCCGCTCCACAAAATTCAGCGCCTAAATGGGCTTTTCGGTGCAGAATCGGACCATGCACCTCGTTTATTATTGCATCTCGACGGAATTGTGCCGCTCGCTCTATGTTCAAGGTGCACCAAAAAAAGTTGGTGCGCACTTCCGGAACACTGCCGAGCATATTTGACACATTTCGGGCCAGTGTCTTGTATTAATTTTTGCTCCTAAAGATGCTCTAGGTCTTTTTTTCAGGGAATGCCTTATTTTTCCATGATCGGATCGGATTTTAATGCATCAGCGCCGGCTTGCACACAACAGAAATTGGGTGGGCGGGCCATCAGACAACCCGACGGATTTGGAGTACGCGCCAGATTTAACATTTCGAATTGTGTCGCAAGTCACGCACTCACATACACCGGGAGGAAGAAGGTGAACTCCGGCGGACCACAGCGGGGAAGGGACGGATGCAGGAACTCGGGTGCACAAGCTATGCGAATCGTGCTGGACTTCATCTTTGCCAGACCGTCCAAATTGGTGATCGCGTCAGGACCAGGTAAGTAAATTTGCCCCAATAGGTTGCATAAAGTTGCAAAATTGCATATGGGATAACTTGCTGATTTATGGGGGCACTACTAACTGATGGGTTCACTACTTGGACCACCACAATCATGATCAGCAAGTTATCCCCTATGACAGTGATGGCTAACCTATGGCACTGGTGCCAGAGGTGGCACTCAGAGCCCTTTCTGTGGGCACTCAGGCCATCACCAGAGATGACTTCAGGTATCTTCCTGCAGGCTCAGACAGCCCAGGACTTGCTGTGAACAGAAGTATTTTAAAGTGACAGCTCTACCTGGGACTATTTTCTGCTTCATTGGTGTCCTCAGGTGCTGGTATCAATGAAAACTGTGACAGAGCAGGGAGTATAAATCACAAATTAAATTTCCGTGTTGGCACTTTGTGATAAATAAGCGGATCTTTGTTGTAGTTTGGGCACTCGGCCTCTAAAAGGTTTGCCATCACTGCCCTATGAGCTATGAGCATAAATACCAAGAGATAAGCTCAGATGTAGAAAGCTTTTAGTGATAAAAGTGTCATGCAGTTTTAACTGTTTTATTACAGAGCTGTGTACACATTAACCCTTTACCACAGCATTTCCAGCTGTAAATATATATATATATACAGAGAGAGATTACATAAACCAGACCTGTTCATTCAGATTTTCAATGGAGACAAGTTTCGCTTTTCGCAGTTCACAGTTCATTTTACCCACAGTCCAATTGCTTCGGTCTTCTGAAAAGAAGTAACATTTGCCATTGTATGCATCCCAATTCAATGGGCAGAGCTCACACACTTTTCCTGTATTTAGGAGAAACAAAACATTCCTTTTAATTTCGCTGTATGTGATACTTTAACAAGAAGTTTAGAAAAACAAATGTCTAACCTGTGGCGGCACATAAGTCGGTCATGGCATAATATGCATGCAAGTATTTTTTGGGGATATTTAAGTCTTCAATGAAATCCTCTGTAGTGGCGTTACATGGAATTTTTCTTACTATGTAGAGATACAACACTTGTTTAGAAGGTGTGAGACAGTAGAGTAAAATATAAATAGTATTCCAAGATACAACAGCTAAAATTTGACACCAAATGATGTGCTTTAAAGGTTTCAAACACGTCCACACCTGTATGTTACTTTATTGATATTTTTGGCTTTTCACATGTTAATATTTTGCACATTTTTGAGCATTTTGGATATTTTGAATAGCAAAAGCTATTGTATATGAAGTTTTTGTTTTTATCTGCCATGAGGCGATATGAAAATTCTTCCTTTGGCGGACAATGCAGAGCCCTGAGGGGGGGCGGCAGAAGAGCGGTTGCTGAAATGGGTGATCTAGGCAGCCGCCCGAATCATCCACTAGAAGTACAAACCTGACCCTGACAAGTCCATACTGTCCAAGTAATATCACACGTATCTGTGTCTTTAAGATACAGATGCAGGTGGTAGAGTGGTACAATGCAGCACAGCCATGTTTTCCTGCCTTGCTATGAAGACACATGTGGTGTGCGATAACATTATGCTGCCAGCATCCCCGCACATAGCCACAACCCGGCAGAAGAGATGGAATAAGGAGACGACAGCCGCCCGGGAGGAAGTGAGTAAATGTTTTGTTATTTTTAATGTGTTGTTACCTAACTTGGGAGGTTATAGGGCTCTGTATATCATCAAACTGGGGGTGAGAAGAGCTGAATATGGTGCCCAGAATTAAAATGAAGGGAAGAGGGTTATCAAGTTCTCTATATACCTAAACTGTATTCTATGTTACGAAACTGAAGTGGATGCGTGTCAGGCTCCAGGGGTAGTGGACCCACTGGACCACCTCGGACAACGACGTAAGCCAACACCTGGGACCAGAATCTAAGTAGTACCCAGTTTTCACCAGAGCCCGTTGCAAAGTGGGTTGGACTTGCTGCGGGGTGGTACCACTAGATCTGTTCCACAGGTGCCACTTTGTCTTTAGTGGCAGCCAAGGCGAGGTACATAGATGTTAGGCAGAACGTAGTTGGGGACAGGCAGGAGGTCAGGACAGGCAGCGCGGAATCAGAGTCGGGGACGTAGCAACAGGTCAGGGCAGACGGAACAGGATCAAAGTTAAATACCAAATCGGGGTCACAACAGGAAATCACACTAAGATCGGAGCGCATCAGGGAACAAGCTCTTTCAACGGCACTAGGCACGAAGATCCGGAGGGGTGTGTAGGAGGAGGCTAGCATATAAGAGATTCTAGGAGGAACCAGCACCACTCAGCGGTGCGCTGGCCCTTTAAATTATCGCAAACAAGTGCGTGCACCCTAGGAGCCGGAAACCGAAGCGCGCGGCCGCCGGAGCTGAGACAGGAACGTGGACAGGTAAGCGCGTGGGCGGCACGCTAGCGGGGAGAGAGGGGCATGGGGGAGCCTGTGACCCGAGATATGGGTTGCGGGAGCACCTGTGACAATGCGGATGTTTTTTGGGGTTTCTAATATAATTAAAATGGGGGATGGATCCGGATATTGGGCCATTTATTAACTAAACTGGGGGGTTGGCTGACAGGGGACTGTATAGCTAAACTGGGTCTGGGGGAGAATTGTAGATGGGGACCAGATCTTAATTAAGAAGGGGGTATTTATGGAGAGGGATGTTATGGTGTACTGTATAGAATTAAAATGGGAGGTTCTATCAATAGGGGCCAGATTTGAATTACAATTAGTTATTTAGGAGCACAGTGTTGTTATCCAGGTGACATATATGTAAATGACTTGGGTACTTTTGCGGTTGCAGTGTGGAGTGAGTAATAAAGCTTTTTGAATATGTTGCAAACACTTACAATATGTCTAGGTTATTGCTCTGTGAGGTCTTATTTTGTTTGGATATGTCCCCAATGATCTGTAAACCTCGGCTGAATATGATGCCATTATTTTAATAAAAAAAACAAATTTATGAAGTAAATAAATAAATAAGGTACATTACCTATAACTATTAGTGCTGATATTTCCGCCACTTTAAGAACAACAGCTACAATCACCAAAACCACATGAAGAGATTGTTTTTTAGCTAGAGGACAAAAGAAGGAGTTGAGAGTATAATAACAGTGAGTACGTTTACAAACTTTAAGCCAAACTTATCTTCACTTTAGCATATGTCATATATCTTATATATCCTCTGGGTAGCATCTGCAGGGAGCGCATCTCCACTGCCACAGGAGCCACAGAAGTGACAGTTTACTATTTTGTTAGCTATCAAAGTGATTTTTGGGGCACATTTACTTACCCGGTCCTGTCGCGATCCCCTAGGTGCATTGTCCGACGAAGATGAAGCCCGGCGTGATTCATTAAGATTGTGTGCCCGATATCCTACATGTGTCGCTTCCCCGCTCAGGTTCCCGGAGTTCGCCTTCTTCTTCCCGGTGCATGTGAGTGCATTGTCTTGCGACACAATTTGAATTTTAAATCCCGTGCTTAGTCCGAATTAGTCGCGTTGTCCGACGGCCACGCCCCCGATTTTGTCGCATGATTGTGCCAAAATCCGGTCGCATGCGCCAAAAACCCCTGTTAAATGCGGCAAAAATAGTTGGGAAACCCGACAGAAATGTGGCCCGCGGACCCTTAGTAAATGTGCCCCTTTATGTCTATATTCCACCACTGATAGCACTTTGGTATTGCCAATTTTTACAGCTTGTACATTTAGGAGGGTCTTAAAAAAATTGTGTTTGTTCACAAATTTTATTTCTTGCAGCACCATTTAAAATACATCTGTTATATGATTGGTTGCTTTTGGTAACAAAGACAGTTTTTTCTTTTTCAATCTTTTTTTTTTTTTTCAATCTTGCCAACAATATCATCAGTATTGTTACAGTCATTTTAGGGCTGAATTATTTTCCCTATTTTATGATATAATAATGAGAATTTTTAGAAATAATGGTAAAAACATGGAGATGCAGGTCATCATAGATATATATATATATAGTATTCTTGGCTGCAAATTGGGTATTTGCCCAGGGCCCCCTGTCCTAAAGGGGCCCCCTGCTTGTGGACTTTTTTGGGCAGAGGATGTATTGCTCCTTTAATACCCATTGGTTGAATGCCCAGATGAAGATGCTGATCATCTATCTCCTGTCTATATATCTATCATCTATCTGTCTAGTTATCTATCTCCTATAATTTGTCTTATGCCTATTTATATACAGGCGGTCCCCTACTAAAGGACACCCAACTTACAAACAACCCATAGTTACAGACAGACCCCTCTGACCTCTGGTGAAGCTCTCTGGATGCTTTACTATAATCCCAGACTGCAATGATCAGCTGTAAGGTGTCTGTAATGAAGCTTTATTGATAATCCTTGGTCCCATTACAGCAAAAAATGTTTAACCCCTTAACCCCTTAACTTAAGTATTGCAGTATATGGTAGGAGCGATCTGACCATCTAGGGTTAATGTACCCTACATGGTCTAAGAAATAGTGGGAAGAAAAAAAAAAAGAAAAACAAATTATAAAATATTAAAAATTCAAATCACCCCCCTTTCCCTAGAACTGATATAAAACATAATAAACAGTAAAAATCACAAACATATTAGGTATCACCGCGTCCCAAAATGCCCAATCTATCAAAATATAAAAACGATTACGGCCGGCGGTGACCTCCGAGGCGGGAAAAGGTCGCCCAAATGTCCGAAATGCGACTTTTACACCTTTTTACATCACATAAAAAATGATCAAAATGTCACACAGACCTCAAAATGGTAGCAATGAAAACGTCGCCTCATTTAGCAAAAAATGACACCTCACACAGCTCCGTGCGGCAAAGTATGAAAAAGTTATTAGCGTCAGAAGATGGCAATCCGATCCGTGCGCCAAAATCCCGGGGCAATTCAGGTACAATCGGCGCAAATTGGAAATATTCGGGTAACACGTTGGGAAAACGCGAATCGGGCCCTTAGTAAATGACCCCCATTGTGTTTATCTATCTATATAATTTCTATCTACCTATGTATCACCTATCTATTATCTAGGATGAAAAAATAGATGAGGATAAAATCCGCATTGGCAAAAAAAAAGAGGATTAACGAAGTGAAGAAAAAATATTTATTTCAATCCATAGAGGTTAAAAAATGACGTCATTACAAACAAACAAAAGAGAAAAAGGTGACGCGTTTCGGACAAATTTTAGAATGTGTCCTATCATGGGCATGTCCTTATCATAGGTATGATTAAGGACACATACTAAATTCTGTCCATCTTTCATACCCTTGGATCCGGACCAAGCGCCATCTATTTCCAGCACGGCTGCATCATTTTGGAGCACATGCATACTGCGGGTGAGCACCAGTTACAGGCGGTCCCCTACTTAAGAACACCTGGCTTACAGACGACCCCTAGTTACAAACAGACCTCTGGATATTGATAATTTACTGTACTTTAGTCCTAGGCTACAATAATCAGCTGTAACAGTTATCACAGGCGTCTGTAATGAAGCTTTAGTGTTACTCCTGATTCTTATGGCAACTCAACATTTTTAAAATCCAATTGTCGCAGAGACCAAAACAGTTCTGGCTGGGATTACAATGATAAAATATACAGTTCTGACTTACATACAAATTCAACTTAAGAACAAACCTACAGACCCTATCTTGTATGTAACCCGGGGACTGCCTGTACTTTTTTCTTCCTTTTTTTTATATGCTTTATTTATTATGTAGCCATTGTTAGAGATTTTTAGCTAATTTTTTATATTTTTATCTCAACACCATCTATCAATTGATCTTCTATCTCTCATATCTACCTATCTACCTTTCTATCTATATATAATCTACTTCATAATTCTGCATCTATCAATCTATCATCTATCTATAAATCTGTATCATCTTTCATATGTATCTTCTATCATCCATCTATCTATTATTTATCTATCTTCTATACATTCTCCTGCAGTCCCATATTACAGACTGCTTTACCATACTACTGTGTGTCACTACAAAATGTTATTATTGTGCATCTTATTGAATTTGACTGTTCATAAAATAGTTTTATTTTGGGGCCTCCCGCTTTGTCTAAAACCGGCCCTGATAGTATTTTAGTGATATCATTAGACTTAGTACCTGTATAGTCATATATACTGGTAATGACTCCCATATATTTTTACATGACCAAATTCCTGTGTTAAACAGTCTGATACACTCCTGTATGCAGTATATATGGATACACTGAGCATGTGCACAAGTTTATACGCCAAATATACGTTGCAACCACAGTGTAAACTCTTATTATACAGGCAGTCCCCTACTTAAGGACACCCGATTTACAGACGACCCCTAGTTACAGACAGATCCCTCTGACCTCTGGTGAAGCTCTCTGGATGCTTTACTATAGTCCCAGACTGCAATGATCAGCTGTAAGGTGTCTGTAATGAAGCTTTATTGATAATCCAAAAAAATTAAAACTCCAATTGTCACTGGGGTAAAAATAAAAAATTGTCTAGAACTTCAATTATAAAATATACAGTTTCGACTTGCATACAAATTCAACTTAAGAACAAACTTCCGGACCCTATCTTGTACGTAACCCGGGGACTGCCTGTATATGTATTTACAATATCATTTGATAAAAGTTGTGATATCCTGATGCTAACAGTAAGCAGACAACATTACATATCAGTATTCAAGTACAGACGGTCCCCTACTTAAGAACATCCGACTTACAGACGACCCCTAGTTACAAACGGACCTCTGGATGTTGTTAATTTACTGTAATTTAGCCCTAGGCTACAATAATCAGCTGTAACAGTTATCACAGGTGTCTGTAATGAAGCTTTAGTGTTAATCCTGATTCTTATGACAACCCAACATTTTTAAAATCCAATTGTCACAGAGATCAGAAAATTTTTTGCTGTGGTTACAATTATAAAATATACAGTTCCGACTTACATACAAATTCAACTTAAGAACAAACCTACGGAACCTATCTTGTATGTAACCCGGGGACTGCCTGTGCTTTACTAAACACCAACAAATATTTCTGACATTATTACCTTTTGGTTTCTGAACTCTTCTCATTCTGCCAGAAGAAAGATTTGTATGAATAAATGAGCTCTGTGTAAGACTAAGCCCTGGTATACTAATATCTGTCAGACAGGATGTCAGAGGGGAGGGGGGATGACCAAGATGTGATTCTAAACCATGAACAACAGATATGTGACATCGTTCAGTTAACAAAATGCTAAACTGTATGTAGGTGGTGATGAAATTAGGTCACTTGGTTGTTTAGCCACAGACCCAGTTCCCCAGAAGTGAACACATATTATCCGCACTCATGCAGAGACCTCTACAAGCAACTTATTTATGTACGTCTTAACCTACCAACCCCCCAGAACATAGCGTACTCCCCCAACCCTCACCCACAACACCTTATTAGGATATCTAGGTACTTCCCATCCACATTATACCAGGGCCAAATATTAATCACCAGCAAAGTGTCATTAAACAAATCTCACCAAAAAGACTACTATATAAGACTGCTACATCAGAGTATCATAGAACATAAGGTTGTAAAACAGTATAAGTCCATCAAGTCTAATCTATTCTCCTACACTGTTGATACAGAAGAAGACAAAATACCCTCCTTATGGCTTCTTACTAGAGATGGGCGGAGGTGGCGTCAGCAGAAGTGGCAGCAACATGGAAAGGCACAGAGTGGCACAATGATAGAGAGTGGAGGTGGCGGCAGCAGCAGGAGCCCACAGCAGGGGAGGCCACATTGAGGCACAAAGTGTGAAATTAATTTAAAGTTGAAATTTTCCATTTAAATGTTAATTTGAAGATTTGAGACGCCACATGCATCCTTCATTACAGTTTTCCTGAAAATATCACGTCTTCGCCCAAAAAAAGAACTGCAAAGTTGGCACCAGCAGCAGCAGCAGCATGAGGTCAGAGAGTGTCACGATGACAAATTCTAGAGCTGGCAACAACATGGGAGGCCACATTGTGGTACAATGATACAGTGTGGAGGTGGCAGCAACATGGTAAGCCACAGAGTGGCACAATGATAGAGTGTGGAGGTGGCGGCAGCAGCAGGAGGTCAGAGAGTGGCACAATGACAGAGTGTGGAGCTGGCGGCAACATGGTAGGCCATAGAGTGGCACAATGACACAGTGTGGAGGTGGCAGCAAAATGGTATGCCACAGAGTGGCATAATGATAGAGTGTGGAGGTGGCAGCAGCAGCAATAGCAGGAGGACAGAGAGTGGCACAATGACAAATTCTTTAGCTGGCAGCAACATGGTAGGCCACAGAGTGGCACAATGACAGAGTGTGCAGGTGTGTGACAATTCCAGTCCCTTGTAAAGATGGTGGGAGGCAGATTGAGCAACTGGTAGCAGATGTGTGGCATCAGGCGGGTGGCAGCATCAGAATAGTGGCTGAGGTAGGTAGTTAAAATTCAGACTCATTTCTCAATGTTTGGGGGATGCGTCATGGCTGATCTTATCTGATGCATAAGGCATTGGTGTGTTGAAATCTGAATATATGTATGATACATATATATTCAGATCTCTCTTTTACCCTCCAATAGCCGTCTTGTGCCTGCTCTGGGTTTTACACCCTGCCTATTTTCATCATCTCTACGCTTAAGTACCTGTTACGAACCTGATGAAGGGGGTAGACCACCCCTGAAACGCGTAGTCCGTTTACCATGCAAATAAAAAAACCTTGACCCATACAATCTGTGTTGGACCTAGCCTAATTCGGACAGCGCGTCTTACAACAACCAGGGCTTTTCTAACTCCATATCCATGTGATTCCCTATCCGGCACAACCGTGTACCGGACTCCAGGAAGATGCAGCATACCCTACCAACAACAACTGAAGAACAGATGGAACCTCTGATATCTGCTCTAAATGCACAAGACACAAGGTGTCTTCAGGTGAGCAGATATCCTAGTTATCTTACCACATCCTCAAGTTACCTATTGCACTAGGGGCGCCACCTGTGTCTCTTTCTATTTTTGTGGCAGGAGTATGTGAGCGATGACTGCCAGGAATCCCTCGGTCAGACCTGACAGAGGATGGACAATGGCGCACATAGGCAGCGGCCAACTGTCTTTTCAGTATTTCTCTATAGTATGCCAGTTGTTCCTCCCTCTCGGCAGCTGGAAAAAAAGTCACCCATTTTGGACCGGTAGCGAGGGACCAAGAGGGTGGAGAGCCAAAACTCATCCCTATGCCGGATGTTGATTATTTAGCTGTCACTATTCAGGCAAAGCAGCATGCTGTGGGACATCTGCGCAAGTGACTGTACACTGTATACTGCCATGGTGCTACTGGGTCATCTGTCTTGTCTTCTACCTCCTCTGGATGCTCCTGCTCCTCCTCTCTTATCACATGAGTGGAAAAAACAATGATTTCACCAGACTCAGCTTGTGCTCCAATGTTCTCCTCCTCCTCCAGTTCAGCAACCAACCAGACTCATGTGGCCATGAGATGTAGTCTCCACTTCTCCAGTGTCCTGACCAGACAGATTTTGCAGCATGAGTTCCAGGACATGCAGCAGTAGAATGACATTATTCATCCCGCAGTCCTGGGGACTGACAAATAATGTAGCTTCTTCAAAGGGCCTGAGCAAACGGCAGGTGTCACGCATGAGCTGCCAGTGGCTGACATCAAAGTTACACAGGGGAGTACTCCATTCCGCTTGCATCATCAAAAAATCATTAATGGCTTTTCTCTGTTCATACAGGCGGTGTAACATATGGAGGTTGAAATTCCAACGGGTGGAAACATTGCATATCAGACTATGTTGAATTAGGCCGTTCTGACGCTGCAACTCGAGGAGGGTGTGCTTGGCTTTGTAAGAATTGCTGAAGTGTGTGCACAGTTTCCTTGCCCTTTTTAGAATGTATTGCAGATGGGTGGAAGACTTGAGGAATCTGTTGACAACCAGATTAAAAATGTGCACTATGCAGGGCGCACGGGCCATCCCTCCTCGGTGTAGCGCGGACACCATGTTCCTCCCATTGTCTGTCACCATGGTTCTCAGTTGATTTTCAATTGTCGTGGAGAAAGCCACACATTGTTTTCTTCTTGCATTACACGGAGCAGTTCCTCCCCTGTGTAACTTTGTTCTCCCAGGCAAACCAGGTGTAGAACTGTGTGACACCGTTGTGCCCTGCACATGTGGTATGATGGAGCAGCAATTAGACTTGTGGAGGCTGAGGTGGTGGTGGAGAAGGAGGAGGTGGACACTGGCGCAGGAGCAGCAGTTTGACAACGTGGAGGAGAAAGCGGCATCTCTTGTTCAAGTTGTTGGTGTGGCTAGGCGGGAAGTATATTCACCCAGTGGGACGTAAAGGACATGTACTGGCCCTGACCGTAGTTACAGCTCCACACGTCCGCGCTGCCATGCACCTTGGAAGAAACCGATGGCCCATCTTCTGTTCTACAAATTTGCGAAGTGCTGGCACTGCCTTTTTGGAAAAAAAATTGCGGCTTGGAACTCTCCACCTCGCTTCAGCATGACCCATTAGTTCTCTGAAGGGTTCAGAGTCCACGACCACGATCTGGAACGGGAGATGATGTCAAAGACAAACAGCTCCCTTCGGCAGAGCTGCTGAAGCCTTGACTGGCTGAACTGGCATGTGTGCCACTAGGTGCTGCTGCTGTTGCTGCGGTGGCAGGATGGACCTCCAAATCTGTTCCACGTTTCTCCCAGGCCATTGGATGGTGACGCTGCTAGTGTTGACGCAGGGCTGTGGTGCCAACGTTAGCTCCCTGGCCACCCTTCCCTTTCTGCCCGCAGATTCTACATATACACACACTCGGCTCCTCTGGTGTCACACTGCCAAAAAACTGCCACACCGCCTGGCACAATGATAGAGAGTGGAGGTGGCGGCAGCAGCAGGAGCCCACAGCAGGGGAGGCCACATTGAGGCACAATGACGAAGTGTGAAATTAATTTGAAGTTGAAATTTTCCATTTAAATGTTAATCTGAAGATTTGAGACGCCACATGCATTCTTCATTACAGTTTTCCTGAAAATATCATGTCTTTGCCAAAAAAGAACTGCAAGCTGGCACCAGCAGCAGCATGAGGTCAGAGAGTGGCACAATGACAAATTCTGGAGCTGGCAGCAACATGGGAGGCCACATTGTGGTACAATGATACAGTGTGGAGGTGGCAGCAACATGCTAAGCCACAGAGTGGCACAATGATAGAGTGTGGAGGTGGCGGCAGCAGCAGGAGGTCAGAGAGTAGCACAATGACAGAGTGTGGAGCTGGCGGCAACATGGTAGGCCATAGAGTGGCACAATGACACAGTGTGGAGGTGGCAGCAAAATGGTATGCCACAGAGTGACATAATGATAGAGTGTGGAGGTGGCAGCAGCAGTAGCAGGAGGACAGAGAGTGGCACAATGACAAATTCTTTAGCTGGCAGCAACATGGTAGGCCACAGAGTGGCACGATGACAAAGTGGAGGTGGCAGCAACATGGTAAGCCACAGAGTGGCACAATGATAGAGTGTTCAGCTTGAGGCAGCAGCAAGAGGTCAGAGAGTGGCACAATTACAAATTCTTTAGCTGGCAGCAACATGGTAGGCCATAGAATGGCACAATGACAGAGTGTGCAGGTGTGTGACAATTCCAGTCTCTTGTAAAGATGGTGGGAGGCAGATTGAGCAACTGGCAGCAGATGTGTGGCATTAGGCGGGTGGCAGCATCAGAATAGTGGCTGAGGCAGGTAGTTAAAATTCAGACTCATTTCTCAATGTTTGGGGGATGCATCATGGCTGATCTAATCTGATGCAGAAGGCATTGGTGTGTTATGGTACATATATTCAGATCTCTCTTTTACCCTCCAATAGCCGTCCTGTGCCTGCTCTGAGTTTTACACCCTGCCTATTTTCATCATCTCTGCGCTTAAGTACCTGTTACGGACCTGATGAAGGGGGTAGACCACCTTAGTCCTTTTACCATACAAATAAAAAAAACCTTGACCCTTACAATCTGTGTCGGACCTAGCCTAATTCGGGCAGCGCGTCTTATACCTACCCGGGCTTTTCTAACTCTATATCCATGTGATTCCCTATCCGGCACAACCGTGTACCGGACTCCAGGAAGGACGCAGCATACCCTACTGACGACTACTGAAGAACAGACGGAACCTCTGATATCTGCTCTAAATGCACAAGACACAAGATGTCTTCAGGTGAGCAGATATCCTAGTTATCTTACCACATCCTCAAGTTACCTATTGCACTAGGGGCGTCGCCTGTGTCTCTTTCTATTTTTGTGGCAGGAGTATTTGAGCGATGACTGCCAGGAATCCCCCGGTCAGACCTGACAGAGGATGGACAATGGCGCACATAGGCAGCAGCCAACTGTCTTTTCAGTATTTCTCTATAGTACGCCAGTTGTTCCTCCCTCTCGCTGGAAAAAAATCACCCATTTTGGACCGGTAGCGAGGGACCAAGAGGGTGGAGAGCCAAAACACAACCCTATGCCGGATGTTGATTATTTAGCTGTCACTATTCAGGCAAAGCAGCATGCTGTGGGACATCTGCGCAAGTGACTGTACACTGTATACTGCCATGGTGCTACTGGGTCATCTGTCTTGTCTTCTACCTCCTCTGGATGCTCCTGCTCCTCCTCTCTTATCACATGAGTGGAAAAAACAATGATTTCACCAGACTCAGCTTGTGCTCCAATGTTCTCCTCCTCCTCCAGTTCAGCAACCAACCAGACTCATGTGGCCATGAGATGTAGTCTCCACTTCTCCAGTGGGTGAGCATCAATACCATTCACCATCGGGTAATTTTGGATGGAACGTACTGCCGTAAACAACGACCAACAGCTGACTCCGTGCAAAAAGAGTTTTGCGCTGTCTGCTCACCCGTGTGTCTTTTAGAGCCAATGCTGAGATATCGGTGTAGCCTGGGCACGGGATTCATAGAAGAGTTTGTGGAAACAACCCAATTGTAATCAAAACGAACAAGGCAAAAGGTTCAGACAGCTCATCTGACTAAAAAAACTTGTACTTTATTCCATCCTTTTACAAACAGAGCGGCCTACTTCCCTAGGGCCTTACGCGTTTCGTACATTATAAGGTGCCAGCTCCGGAGTAAGAAAGATTTCTAATGTACGAAACGCCGTGGGTCCCTATGAAGTATGCACTGTTTTAAATGCTGGATCAAGTCTGCAGATTTTTTTAGCCGATGCGGTCGGATGAAACTTATCATGTTCGTTTTTCGCTGACTCGGTTGTCAAGCTGTACCGAGACGCAGTTCTAGCGCAAAACACTGCGAGTGTGATGTACAGTCGGACGCAACCAACTCCCAAGTATTAGGGGCTTAATGTGGAGGCCACGGCCACTTAATTCACTCATTCAGAGCGGTCTCAAGTATTTATCTGGGGGGGATGTTAAAAACTGGAAGTTAAAGGGTGGAGTATTATTACCTACAGCAGATTGTGTAGGTTAAAAAGGCAACATTATGAAGCCTCCATTAAAAGCAATATCAATTCACTCATTAACCCGTTCCCACAGACTCTCACCCTTGCCCTTTAATGGAACACTCGAGGTGATATCAGGATCAATCTTACACAAATCGGCACTATGCGTAGGGTGGCTAGGTTAAAAACTTAGCATTAAAAGGCATCATAAAGTCGTCAGGAATGGTGGACACTTCCCAAGGATATATTACACGACCGTCCACGCAATTGTGGCCAGACATATGTTCCCATAGGCCGGCAATGGCCGCACGGAGCAAACGGAAAGTAGAAGATGTGTGGAAAACATAGCGCAAGGGCAATATGGTGGCTATCAGAAATAAAACAACAAGGGGCATATTTATACCCGGTCATTACGATTCAGCGGCTATGCGTTCTCTGGCTGGATTCGGTGGGGTCTGGCCGGGATTCTTTAGGAGTTCCTCCGATGGAAACCAGGTGGCATTGCTGCCGCTGGAAGCATCGGACGACGCTGGAGTTCATGAGCGGGCTGAGTGAATGTATAAGTGCAAGCCTCCACGACGATTTTTTTTTAAAAATGCGTTGTTTTACCGAATCCGTCGGGTTTTCGTTCGGCCACGCCCCAAGATTTCGTCGTGTGCATGCGGCGCCGGGGAGCCACAATCGGACGAGGGTGCGCAAATCCCGGTGGCAATTTAGGGGGAAATCGGCGCAAATCGGGAAATATCGGGTGCTTAACACGTCGGGAGAGAAAACGCGAATCGGGCCCGTAGTAAATGACCGCCATTGTATAGTTGTTCAATTGTGTAATTAGTTTAAAACAAAAAAAATCCGTTCTTTAACATACGTTCCCAAAACACATAGTATACATATATATCAACATTTAACCTAAATCTGAACGTTTCTACATGAAAATTATTAGAACCGGGACATCTTCTTTTTCATATCCACTTGTTTGGGTTGAAAATGTGTGGACGAGAAGTTTTTGCTGAAGGCCGTTCCATACGGGGCACACTGGTGCTTCTTCAGAGTGGCAGACCTGCTGATGGAACAAGAATTACTAGCAGATTGTGGATGAACAGAGACTGAAATTTTCAAGAGGTTGGCTGTCCCAGCTACATAAACCCCTAGTGCAGGGAGCGCACAATACCAGTACTAGACAGGGGGTCCATTTATAACAGCTTTTTCAAGTTCTTTGGATGAAGGTGGGGGGTTGGATACTAAGTCGATTAATGCTCGTACTTTCCCTTTGTGATACCCGTGATGAGTGGCTGTTTAGTCTCCCATTTGAGATTTTGTGGTGTGCAACTTTTTAGTTCCACATAGTAATTAACCAAAGTAGTCGGGGTCTCGCAGATAGCTAATTGCGGACTTACACTCACCGGCCATTTATGGTACTAGCTAACCCCATGCTAGTCGTGTTGGACCCCCTTTTGCCTTCAGAAAACTGACTCATTCTTCGTGGCATCGTTTCAAACAAGGTGTCGGGAAGCTCTCAGAGATTTTGGGCCCTATTGACATGATGGCATCACACAGTTGCGCAGAGAGGTCGGCGCACATCCATTGATGCGAATCTCCGTTCCCACCACATCCAAAAGAGCTCTATTGGATTGAGATTGTGACGGTGGAGGCCATTGTGTCCAGTGACTCATTGTATATTCAAGAAACAGTCTGAGATGCTTCCAAGCTTATGAAATGGCGCATTATCTGCGTGAAAGAGCCTCAGAGTTCGGGTAACATGTGCTCATAAAGGGATGGGACCTGGTCAGCAACATACTCAGGTAGGTGTGGTGTTGTGTTTTGACAACACATGCTCAAGGCACCCCACGGGCCCATAGAGTGCCAAGAAAAAAATTCCCACACATGGACACCACCACCACCAGCCGGAAACCCGTGAACCAGGCAGGATGGATCAGGATTATCATGTTGTGACGCCAAATTTGGACCCCTACCATGCCGAATGTCGCCGCAGACAATCGAGGGGACGGATCATAGCCCAGGCAAGTTTTTTCCACTCTGCTACTGTCCAATTTCGATTGGTGTGCAAATTGTGCGCTCTTTTCTGTTTTAGCTGAAATGGGAGTGGCACCTGGTTGGTTTCTGCTGCTGTAGCACATCTGCTCAGTGGACGTACTGTGGTTCAGAGCTGCTCTTCTGGGCTACCCTGGTTGTAACGTGGGGGGGTGGCGATTTGAGTCCCTGTTGGCCTTTTCGATCAGCTCGAAACAGTTGCCATTTCCATGACATCTGGCATCAACAAGGCCATTTCCGCCCCGACCTGCGACCTCACTGGTGTTTGTTCTTTTGGCAATTTTCATCGATAAACCCTAGCGATGTTGTGCGTTGAAATCCCCAGTAGATCAGCAGTTATGAAATACTTCAGACAGCCCTTTGGCCCAAACAGCCATGCCAGTTCAAAGGATCAAATCACCTTTCTTCCCCATACTGCCTGATCGGGTTTGAACTGCAGGATTGTCTTGACTGTCTACATGCATAACTGCACTGACGGTGTCGCCAGTGATTGGCTGCTTAGCAATTACAGTGCTAAACGCAGTTAGACAGGTGTACTAATAAAGTGCCGGTTGGTGTATTTTATAAGGGAACACTTTCAAAGTCCAAAAGTTCACAAATGCTCAATAAATATCTTGGATAATAAACAGGGTGGATATAGTGGGTCGCATGGGGGGGGGGGGGCACACTGCAGTTTTAAGGGGACCCCACCAATTGTTGCTGATTGGGGGGTCACCTAAGTTGTAGTTGGGTAAGGGCCGCCGGCCATATCCAGCCGATGTGCCACCGACTTAGTCTATGGGCAGAGCGGAATGAACAAGAAGTTCCATGCTCTGCCATAGGACATCCGAGGGTAAACAAAGATGGCAGGGGCAGCTGTCGGTGGCCGGCGCCTCACCAGCAAAGCATGTCAGTATATAGTGGATGTTGGGGAACGCTGTATATTAGGATTACTGGGGCGCTGTATATAGTGATGCTGGGGGAGCTGTAATAGTGGATTTCTGGGGGAGCTGTACAATAGGGATTGGTGGGGGAGCTGTATACAGTGGTTGATGAGGGGAGCTGTAGATGATGCGGGGGGGGCGTTAGGATAGGCTTACTGGGGGAGCTGCATATAGTGATGCGTGGGAGTGTCTACAGTGGTGATGAGGACTGATAGAGTGGATTGGCTGGGGGGGGGTATATATGATACTGGGGGCGTCTCATCGTGATGCTGGGGAGCTGTATATAGTGCTTCTGGGGGCGCTGTATATTAGGATGCTGGGGGAGCTGTAGGGGAGCTGTATATGGCTTACGGGCTGGAGGGCAGCTTATATCGTGATGCTGGGGGAGCTGTATATAGTGCTTGCTGGGGAGCTGTATCCCAGTGGTTGATGAGGAGTGCTATCTAGGGATTGCTGGCGAGAGCTGAATCGTGGATTGCTGGGGGGCTGTAATAGTGATTATGGGGGAGCTTGTATATAGTGCTTGATGGGAGAGCCTGTATACGTGATTGGGGGGGAGCTGTATATAGTGATTGCTGGTGGGATGAAACATCGTGAGTGCTGGGGGCGCTTATATAGTGCTGCTGGGGGGAGCTGTATCTATGATTGTGGAGAGGGTATAAAGTGCTTGCTGGGGGGCTTGTGTAATAGTGATTGCTGGGGAGCGATAATAGTGATTGCTTGAGGGGAGCTGGTATTAGTGATTGCTGGGGTGTCTGTATAAGTGATTGATGGGGGGGGCGGTATATGTGATTACTGGGGGGAGCGTAATAGTGATTGCGGGGGGGAGCTGTACTAGTGATTCCTGGGGGAGCGGTTGATATAGTGATTACTGGGGGAGCTGTTATCTATTGGTATTTGGCTGGGGGAGCTTTATCGTGGTTGATGCGGCGTGTAATAGTGCATTGTGGAGGAGCTGTATCATAGTGATGCTGGGGGAGCGGATATAGTGCTTGCTGGGGGAACTGTCATAGTGATTGCTGAGGAGCTATATAGTGATGCTGGAGAGCGTCATTATAGGATTGCTGGGGGGTTTGATATAGTGATTACCGCGGGTAACTATATATAGTGATGCTGGGGGATTGATACAGTGGTTGATGGGGAGCTGATATAGTGATTGTGAGAGGCGTTATAGTGCTATGGGGGGTGTATATAGTGATTGCTGGGGGAGCTTACCATGGATTGCTGCGGGAGCTGTTAATAGTCATTGCTGGGGTGCTGTATAAAGTGGATTGCTGGGGGGCTGTAATAGTGATTGCTGGGGGAGATGTATATTATATAGTGATTGCTGGGGGAGCTGTATAGAGTGATGCTGGGGGAGTGTATATAGTGATTGCTGGGGTGCGTAGAAGTGATTGCGGGGGCGCTGTATATAGTGATTGCTGGGGGAGCAGAGTATAGTGAATTATGGGGGAGCTGTATATCGTGATGCTGGGGCGGGGATCTAGTGATTCTGGGAGCTGTATTCTAGTGATTTGCTGGGAGCTGTCTTAGCTGGATTGCTGGGGTGCTGTATTAGAAGTGATTACTGGGGGCTGTATATAGTGATTGCTGGGGGGGTGTAATAGTGATTGCTGGGGGAGCGTGTACTAGTGAGTGTTGGGGTGCTGTTTATAAAGTGATGCTGGGGGTTGTATCAGTGTTGAGGGGAGCTGTATATATAGTGATTGCTGGAGAGCTGTAATATAGGCGTGCTGGGGGGCTGTTGATATAGTGATTGCTGGGGGCTGTGTATATAGTCATTGTGGGGGAGCTGTACACAGTGATTCTGAGGGAGCTGAGATCTGGTGGACAATTGGCTGGGGTTGCGTATATAAAGTGAGTACTATCCCAGGGATGTATTATAGTGGTTGCTGGTGGGAGCTTGTATATAGTGATGCATGGGGGGAGCGGTTTTTATAATGTGGTGGCTGGTGAGCGGTATCTAGTGAAAAAACTGGGCAGTGTCTAGAGCAAGTACTGTTCCCGTGTCTGGACTACATCAATGCAGGGCCCCACCAACATTAACCTGCCCTGGCTATAAGGATAAAGATGGCCACAACTGCAAGTCAATCCTTGGGTTGGTACGCTGCTGATAGCCAGCTTAAAAGTCTAAACTGAAAAGGTTGCACAAAAAGTCAGACAAAAAAAAGAAAAAGAAGCACTAGGAGGGATACAGTCCCCGTATGTAACATTACTTAACATTCTACCTGATTATCGTCCCCGTATCCCAATACCAATGGAACCCATTTCTGGCGGTCCAATCCAGAAATGCCATTCTTCAAAGAAAGGTTTCAAAATGTAATCCTAGAAATAAGAAAAAAATTGTAGTTAGTACTGTAGTAACCGTGTTCATAAAAATAAGCAGTGGCCCACAATTAATTTAAGTGTTTGCGCCATTTTTCTGTCTGACATCATGGCACTGAAAAGCAAGGACAAACTGCTTACACATGTATTATAACGTGTCTGCACCAGTTTTTGGATAGCATAATGCGCTGTGTCACGCCCGCTCCACAAAATTCAGGCCAAATGGGCTTTGCGGTGCAGAAGAATGGACCAGTGCACTCGTTATTATTGCATCTCGACGAATTGTGCCGCTCGCTGATGTTCAAGGTGCACCAAAAAAAGGTGGTGCGCACTTCCGGAACACTGCGAGCATATTTGACACTTTCGGGCCAGTGTCTTGATTATTTTTTGCTCTAAAGATGCCTGGCTTTTTTGAGGGAATGCCTATTTTGCCATGATCAAGGTCGGATTTTATGCTCAGCGCCGGCTGCACAAAACAGAAATTGGGTGGGCGGGGGCCATCAGCCCAACCCGACGGGATTTGAGTAGCGCCGATGATTAACATTTCGAATTGTGTCGCACGTCACGCAACTCACATTACACCGGGGGAAGAAGGTGAACTCCGGCGGACCACAGTGGGGCAGGGACGAGCAGGAATGGGTTGCACAAGCTATTGCGCAATCGTGCTGGATTTCTTGCCAGGACCGTCCAAATGGTGATCGGTCAGGACCAGGTAAGTAAATTTGGCCCCAATAGTTGCATTAAAGTTGCAACAAAATTGCATATGGGAGAAACTGTGATTTATGGGGGCACTACTAAACTGGGGTTCCACTACTTGGACCCCCACAAATCCTGATCAGCAAGTTATCCCCTACTGACAGTGATGGCTAAACCATGGCAATGGTGCAGAGGTTTTGGCACTTCAGAGCCATTTTGGTGGCACTCAGGCCTACGAGATGACTCAGTATCTTCCTGCAGGCTCAGGACAGCCACGGATTGTAGTGACAGAAGTAGTATTTAAAGTGACAGCTATACCTGGCATTTTGCTTCTAGTGGTGTCTTTCAGGTGTGGTATTATCAATGAAACTGTGACAGCGCAGGGAGTAAATCACAAATTAAATTTCCGTGTTGGCACTTTGTGAAATAGAGGATCTTGTTTGTAGTTTGGGCACTCGTTGCTTTCCTTGGCCCTAACAGGTTTGCCATCAAAATGCCCTATGAGATATGAGCATAAATACCCAAAGAGATAAGCTAAGATGTAGAAAGTTTATTGTTAGTGATAAAAGTGTCATGCAGTTTTAAATGTTTTATTACAGAGTTGTGTACAATGAACCCTTTACCACAGCATTTCCAGCTGTAAATAATATATATATACAGAGAGAGAATTACATAAACCAGAGGTTCATTCGATTTCAATGGAGACAAGTTTCGACTTTTCGCAGAGTTCACAGTTCAATTACCCACAGTCCAATGCTTCGGTCTTCTGAAGGACTAAGTAACCATTGCCATTGTATGCATCCCATCAATGGGCAGAGCCACACACTTTTCCTGTATTTAGGAGAACAAACATTCCTTTTAATTTAGTTGTATGTGATACTTTAACAAGGAGTTTAGAACAAAACAAATGTCTAACCTGTGGCGGCACGGCACATAAGTCGGTCATGCATAATATGCATTGCAGTAGTTTTTGGGGAATTTAAGTCTTCATGAAATCCTCTGTAGTGGCGGGTACATGGAATTTTTACTATTAGAGATACAACACTGGGTAGAAAGGTTGTGAGACAGTAGAGTAACAATATAAATAGTATTCAAGAACAACAGCTAAAATTGACACAAAAATGATGTGCTTTAAAGGTCAAAACGTCCACCTGTATGTTACTTTATTGTATTTTGGTTTCCATTGTTAATATGTGCACATTTTGAGCATTTGGGATATTTTGAATAGCAAAAGCATGGTATATGAAGTTTTTGTTTTATCTGCCATGAGGCGATATGAAAAAGTCGGCCTCTGGGGACACTGCAGAGCCTAGGGGGGGCGGCAGAAGGGCGGTTGTGAAATGGGTGCCGCCCGAAATCATCCACTAGAAGTACAAACCTGACCATGACCAATTCCATATGTCCAAGTAATATCACTCTATCTGTGTCCTTAGATACAGATGCAGGTGGTTTTAGGAGTGGTACAATGCAGCACAGCCATGTTTTCCGCCTTGATATAAGAACCTGTGGAGTGTGATAACATTCTGCTGCAGCATCCCCGCCCATAGCCACAACCGGCAGAAGAGAGGGAATAGGAGCACGACAGACGCCCGGGAGGAGGAGTAAATGATTTTGTTATTTTAATGTCTGTTGTACCTAACTGGGAGGTTATGGGGGTCTGTTAATCATCAAACTGGGGGAGAGGAGCTGAATATGGTTGCCCAGAATTGAAAAAGGAGGGAAGAGGGTTATCAGTACGCAATACCGAAATTTGTATTTAGTTACGAAACGAAGTGAGATGCGTGTCGACTCCAGGGGTAGTGGACCCACTGGGCCACCTCGGGACGACGACGTCAGCCGACAACCTGGGACCAGAATCTAAGTAGTAAACCAGTTTCACCAGAGCCCTTTGCAAAGGGTTGCACTTGCATGCGGGGTCCGGTGGTCCATAGATCTGTTCCACAGGTGCCACTTTGTCTTAGTGGAGCCAAGGCGAGGGGTACATTGCTGTTAGGCACACGTAAGGTTGGGGACAGGAGGAGGTCAGGACAGGCAGCGCGGAATCAGCGTCGGGACGTAGCAAAACAGGGTCAGGGCAGACGGACAGGATCCAGGTTAAATACCGAATCGGGGGTCACAACAGGAAATACACTAAGATCGGAGGCATCAGGGAACATGCTCTTCAAACGGCACTAGGCCGAAGATACCAGCGGGGTGTGTAGGAGGAAGGCTAGCATATAAGCGGACTTCTAGGCGGAACCAGCAACCAATCAGCTGGTGTCCGCTGGCCCTTTAAATGATCGCAAAAAAGTGCGTGCACCCTAGGAGCGGAAACCGACGGCGCGGCCGACGGAAGCTGAGAAAGGACCGTGGACAGGTAAGCGCGTAGGCGGCAAGCTAGGGGGAGAGAGGGGCATGGGGGAGCTTGGACCCGAGATATGGGTGGCGGGAGAACTGTGACAATGCGGATGTTTTTGGGGTTTAATATAATTAAATGGGGAGGGATCGGACCGGATATTGGACATGTATAACTAAATGGGGGGTGGCGGACAGGGGGACTGTCTAGCAAACGGGTCTGGGGGGGAATGTAGATGGGTCATCAGATCTTCATAAGAGGGGGTATAGGGAGGGAGGTTATGGGGTAGAATAAAAATGGAGTTCATCAATAGGGGCAGATTGAATTACAATTAGTTATTTAGGGCGCCACAGTGTGTTCAGGTGACATATATGTAAATGACTGGGTATTTTTGCGGTGCGCGTGGAGTGATAATAAAGCTTTTGGAAATATGTTGCAAAAAACACTACAATATGTCTAGGTATTGCTCTGGACGTCTTATTTGTTTGGACTATGTCCCAAAGATTCTGTAAAGCTAGCCTTAGCCGAATATGAGCATGATTTTAATTAAAAAAAAAAAAAAATGAGGAAATAAATAAATAAAATAAGGTACATTACCTATAACTATTAGTGCCGATATTTCCGCCACTTTAAGAAACAACGCTACAATCACCAAAAACCAAATGAAGAGATTGGTTTTAGCTAGCGGACAAAGAAGGAGTGAAGATTATAATACAGTGAGTTACGTTTACACACTGTACGCCAAACTATCTCACTTTAAGCATAGTCATAATCTAGATACCCTTGGGTAGCATATGCAGGGAGCGCATACCCACGCCACAGGAGCCACAGAAAGTGGACAGTTTTACTATTTTGTTAGCTATCAAAGTGATTTTGGGGCACATTTACTTACCCGTCCTGTAGTGATTCCCCGAGGTGCGTGTCCGCGGAAGATGAAGTAAGGCGTGATTCATTAAGAGTGTGTGCCGATATCCTACATGTTGTCGCTTCACCGCTCCGGTTCCCGGAGTTCGCCTCTCACTTCCCCGGTTGAGTAGACGGTGCCATTTCTTGCGACACCATGAATTTTAAATCGTGCTTTAGCCGAATTAGCGCGTTGTTCCGACGGCCACGTTGTCCCTTAGAGGTTTGTCGCTGATTGATGCCAAAATACGATCGCATGCGGCAAAAAAAACCCTGTTAAAGGTCGGAAAAAATCGCATACTTGGGAAACCCAACGGAAAGTTGGCCCGGGACCCTTAGTAATGTGCCCCTTTTATGTCTATATTCCACCACTGATAGCACTTTGTATTGCCAATTTTTACAGTTGTACATTTAGGCGGCGTCGTAAAAAATTGTGTTTTTCACAATTTTATTATTGCCGCACCATTTAAAATACATCTGGTATATGATTGGTTGCTTTTGGTAACAAGACAGGTTTTCTTTTTCAATCTTTATTTTTTTGTTCAATTGCCAACCTATCATCCGTATTGTTACAGTCATTTTCGGGATGAATATTTTCCTATTTTATGATTAATAATGAGAATTTTTAGAACTAAGGTAAAAACATTAAAAACATGGCGAGATGCGGTCATCATAGTTATATATATATTATATGATTCTTGGCTGCTAAATGGTATTTGCCCAGGGCCCCTGTCCTAAAGGGGCCCCCTGCTGTGGACTTTTTTGGGAGAGGATTGTATTGCCCTATAGCCATTGGTTGAATGCCCAGATGAAGATGTGATCATTATCTCCGCTATATATCTATCATTATCTGTCTAGTATTCTATCTCCGATAATTTGTCTTATGCTATTTATATACAGGCGGTCCCGATAAAGGCCACCCAACTTACAAACAACCCATAGTTACAGACAGACTCTGACCTCTGGTGAAGCTCTCTGGGATGCTTTACATAAGCCCAGATGCAATGATCAGCTGTAAGGTGGCTGTAATGAAGCGGTTAGTGATCCTCCTTGGTCCCATTAAGCAAAAAATGTTTAAAACCCTTAACCCTGAACTAGTATGCCAGTATATGGTAGGAGCGATCTGACATTAGGGTTTCATGTACCCTACAGGGTCTAAGAAATAGTGGGAAGAGAAAAAAAAAAAGAAAAAAACAAATGATAAACAGATTAAAAATTCAAATCACCCCCCTTTTCCCTAGAACTGAATAAACATAATCAACAGTAACAATCACAAACATATAGGTATCACGCGTTCCCAAAAATGCCATCTATCAAAATATAAAAAACGGATTACGGCCGGCGGTGACCCCGAGGGCGGGAAAAGGTAGCACCAAATGTACGAAATGCGAACCTTTTACACCTGTTTACATCACATAAAAATGAGCAAAATGCACCAAGACCTCAAAAATGGTTTTAGCATGAAAACGTCGCCTCATTTAGCAACAAATGACACCTCAACAGCTCCGTGCGGCAAGTATGAGAAAAAGTTATTAGGTCAGAAGATGGCAACCGATCAGGTGCGCCAAAATCCCGGGGCAATTCAGGTACAACGGCGCAAATTGGAAATATCGGGAACACGTGGGAGAAAACCGCGAATCGGGCCCTTTAGTAATGAACCACATTGTGTTATATCTATCTATATATTTTCTCTCTACCTATGTATACCTATCTATTATCTAGGATGAAAAAATAGATGAGGATAAACTCAGCATTGGCAAAAAAAAGAGGATTAAACGAAGTAAGAAGAAAAAAATATTTATTTCAATCCATAGAGGTTAAAAAATGACGTCATTACAAACAAACAAAAGAGCAAGGTGAGCCGTTTCGGAAAAATTTTAGATGTGTCTTAATTTTGTCATACCTTATCATGGGGCATTGGCATAACATAGGTAGGATTAAGGACCATACTACATTTGTCCATCTTTACCCTGGATCCGGACCAAGCGCCAGCTATTTCCAGGCACGCTGATCATTTGGCGCACATGCATTACTGGGGTGAGACCACGTTACAGGCGGTCCCCTATTAAGAACACCTGGCTGACAGGACGCCCCTTAGTTACAAACAGACTCTGGATATTGATAATTTATAATATACTTTAGTACTAGGTTACATAATCGCTGTGTAACAGTATCACAGGCGGCTGTTAATGAAGCTTTGGGTTACTATGATTCTTATGGAAACTCAACATTTAAAATCAATTGTCGAGAGACCAAACAGGTCTGGCTGGGATTTACATGATAACTATACAGTTCTGATGAAATACAATTCAAACTAAAACAAACCTACAGACCCATTTGTTGTACCCGGGGTGGACTGCGTGTACTTTTTTTTCCTTTTTTTTTATATTATTATTTATTTGTAGCCAATTGTTAGAGATTTTTGCAAATTTTTTATATTGTATCTCAACACATCTATCAATGATCTTCTATCTCTCAGATTACCTATCTACCTTTCTATCTATAATAATCTACCATAATTTGCATCATCAATCATACATCTACTATAAATTATCATCTTTCCTAGGTATCTTCTATTCATCCATCTATCATATGTATCTATCTTCATACATTCTCCTGCAGTCCCATTATGTACAGCTGCCTTTCCATACTACTGTGTGTCACTACAAAAATGTTATTATGTGATCGTATTGAATTTGACTGTTCATAAAATAGTTTTATTTTGGGCATCACGCTGTCTAAACCGGCCCCTCGATGGCCATGATAGTATTTAGGATATCATGACTTAGTCCCTGATAGTCAATATACTGGTAATGAATCCACATATATTTTTACATGACCAAATTCCTGTGGCTAAAACAGTCTGATACATCCTGGATGCAGTATATCTGGATACATGAGCATGGTGGGGAACAAGTTTATACGCCAAATATCCGTTGCAACACGTGTAAACTCTTATTTACAGCAGTCCCCTCTAAGGCGACACCGATTTTACAGACAGACCCTAGTTTACAGGAAGGTCCTCGAACCTCTGGTGAAGTCTCTGGATGCTTTGACATAGTCCCAGACGAAATGATCAGCGGTAACGTGTCGGAAATGAAGCTGTATTGTATCCAAAAAAATTAAACTCCACTGGTCACTGGGGGTAAAAAAATAAAAATTGTCTAGAACGTCCATTATAAAATCTACAGTTTGAATCTGCATACAAATTCAACGTAAGAACAACTTCCGCGACCTATCTTGTAAGTAAACCCGGGACTGCCGTTTGTATTTACAAGATCATTGATAAACAGTTGTGATATTCCGGATCTACAGTAAGCGACAACATTACATATCAGTATCAAGTCAGACGGTCCCATACTAAGAACATCCGACTTACAGACGACCCCCAGTTACAAACCGGGACAATGGAATGCGCCTAATACTGTACTTTACAATAATATGCTGAACGTTATACAGGTGTAGATAAGGAGAAGCTTTAGTGTTAACCGATTCTTATGACAATTCCAACATTTTGAAAAGCAATCTGTCACAGAGACCCAGAAATTTTTTGCTTGGGGTTACAATGATAAATATACGTTCCGAACTTACATACAAATTCAACTTAAGGAACAAACCTACGGAACCTATCTGGTACGTAACAAGGGGGACCGCCTGTGCTTACTACCACCCCAACAAATATTTCTGAATTATTCTTTTGGTTCTGAAAATCTTATCATTCTGCCAGAGAAAGATTTCTGTATGAATAATATGAGCTCTGTGTAAGACTAAGCCCTGTTATACTATATCTGTCAGACAGGATGTCAGAGGGGAGGGGGGGCTGACCAAGAGGTGATTTCAACCAGAACAACAGATATGGACATCGTTCAGTTAACAAAATGCTAAACTTATGTCGGTGGGTGAACTTAGGTATGGGTTGTTTAGCCACAGACCCAGTTCCCCAGATAGTGAACACATATTATCCGCAATCATGCGAGGACCTCTACGAGCAACTTTTTATGTCAGGTCTTAACCTACCCCCCACAGAACATAGCCTACTCCCAACCCTACCCACAACACCTTATAGAGATGCTATTACTTCCCATCACATTCTACCAGGGCCAATATTATCACCAGCAAACTGTTAGTAAACAAAATCTCACCAAAAAAGATACTGATAAGAATGCTACCTCAGAGTATATAGAACATAAGGGTGTAAAAAACAGTTATAAGTCCTCAAGTATAATATATTATCCTACACTGTTGATACAGAAGAAGACAAAATTACCACCCTTATGGCTCCGCTCTTATCTAGAGATGGGGACCGGTGGCGTCCAGCACGAAGTGGAAGCAAAATGGAAAGCACAGATAGACATCATAGAGATGGAGGTGTGGGCAGCAGCAGGAGCCCACGGTGGGGGGGCGCAAAACAATGGAAAGGCACAGAGTGGACAATGATAGAGAGTGGAGGTTGCGCGGAGCAGCGGAGCCCAAGAGGGGAGGCACATGACAGGCACAAAGTGTGAAATTAATGTAAAGTTGAAATTTTTTCATTAATATGTTATTTGAAGACTTTGAGACGCACATGCATACATTCTATACAGTTTGTCTGAAAAATATTACGTCTTCGCCAAAAAAAGAACTGCAAAGTTGGCACCACCAGCAAGCAGCAGCATGAGGTCAGAGAGTGTCACGGATGACAAATTCTGAGCGGCAACAACTGGGAGGGCCACATGGCTAGTGACGAAGTTTGAATGAATTTGAAGTTGAATTTCCATTTCAATTGAATTTGAGATTAAGAGCCACATGCAATCCTTCATACAGTGTCCTGAAATTCATGTCTTTGCAAAAAAGAAGTGCAGGGTGGACAAGCAGCAGCATGAGGTCAGAGAGTGGCACAATGACAATTCTGGGGAGCTGGCGCAACATGGGAGGCCACATTGTGGTAGCAATGGTACAGTGTGGAGATGTGCGCAACATGGAAGCCCACAGAGTGGCACAATGATAGAGTGGGAAGGTGGCGGGCAACAGCAGGAGGTCAGAGAGTGGCACAATGACAGAGTGTGGAGCTGGCGGCAACATGGTAGGCCATAGAGTGGCACAAGACACAGTGTGGGAGTGGTGGCAGCAAAATGGTATGCCACAGAGTGGCATAATGATAGAGTGTGGAGGTGCAGCAGCAGCAATAGCAGGAGGACAGAGAGTGGCACCAATGACAAATTCTTTTAGTGGCAGCCACATGGTAGGCCACAGCGTGGGCACAATGACAAAGTGGAGGTTGGTAGCAACTGATAAGCAACAGAGTGGCACAATGATAGAGTGTGCAGCTTGCGGCAGCCAGCAGGAGGTGGCAGAGAGTGGCCCACAATGACAAATTCTTTAGCTGGCAGCACACATGGTAGGCCACGATGGCACCAATGACAGAGTGTGCAGGTGTGTGACAATTCCAGTCCTGTAAAGATGGTGGGAGGCAAGATTGAGCAACTGGTAGCAGATGTGTGGCATCAGGCGGGGGGTGGGCAGCATCAGATAGTGGCTGAGGCAGGTAGTTAAAATTCAGACTCATTTTCATGTTTGGGGGATGCGTCATGGCTGATCTTATCTGATGCATAAGGCATTGGTGTGTTGAAATCTGAATATATGTATGATACATATATTCAGATCTCTCTTTACCCTCCAATAGCCATCTGTGCCTGCTCTGGGTTTTACACCCTGCCTATTTCATAATCTCGCGCTTAGTACCTGTACGAACACTGATGAAGGGGGTGACCACCCTGAAACAGTTAGTCCTTTTACAATACAAATAAAAAACCTTGACCCATACAATCTGTGTGGACCTAGCCTAATTCGGGCAGCGCGTCTTAACCAAACATGGGCTTTTCTAACTCCATATCCATGTGATTCCCTATCCGGCACAACCGTGTACCAGACTCCGGGAAGACGCAGCATACCCTACCAACGACTACTGAAGAACAGATGGAACCTCTGATATCTGCTCTAAATGCACAAGACACAAGGTGTCTTCAGGTGAGCACGATATCCTAGTTATCTGCTACACATCCTCAAGTTACTATTGCACTAGGGGCGCACCTGTGCTCTTTCTATTTTGTGTGGCAGGAGTATGTGAGCGATTGACTGCCAGGAATCCCTCGGTCAGACTGAACAGAGGATGGACAATGGCGCACATAGGCAGCGGCCAACTGTTTCAGTATTTCTTATAGTATGCCAGTGTTTCTCCCTCTCGGCAGCTGGAAAAAAGTCACCCATTTGGGACCGGTAGCGAGGACCAAGAGGGTGGAGAGCCAAAACTATCCCTATGCCGGATGTTGACTATTCAGCTGTCCATTAGGCAAAGCAGCATGCTGTGGGCCATGCGCAAGTGACGTACCTGTATACTCCATGGTGCTACTGGGTCATCTGATCTCATCTTCTACCTCCTCCGGATGCTCCTGCTACTCCTTTCATGAAAAAAACACTAATTTCACCAGACTCTGCTTGTGCTCCAATGTCCTCTCCTCCTGCAGTTCAGCAAACAACCAGACTCATGTGGCCATAATATGAGTCTCCACTCTTCCAGTGTCCTGACCAGACAGATTTGCAGCATGAGTTCCAGGACATGAAGCAGTGGAATGACATTATTATCCCGGAGTCCTGGCGACTGACAAATAACGTGGACTCTTCAAAGGGCTGAGCAAACGGCGCGTGTCACAACATGAGCTGCCAGTGGCTGACATCAAGTTACAGGGGAGTGCTACGGTCCGCTTGCATCATCAAAAAATCATTAATGGTTTCCTAACATATGGAGGTTGAAATTCCAACGGTGCGAAAACATCGCATATCAGCCTTGTTGAGGTAGGCCGTTCTGACGCTGCAACTAGAGGCAGGGTGTTGGCTTGGTTTTGTAAGAATTGCTGAAGTGGCTGCACAGTTTCCTGGCCATTTTAGAATGTCTGAGATGGGTGGAAGACTTGAGGAATCTGTTGACAACCAGATTGAAAATGTGCATTGCAGGGCGCACGGGCCATCCCTCCTCGGTTGCAGAGCGGGACACATGTCCTCTCCATTGTCTGTCACCATGGTTCTCAGTTGATTTTCAATTGTCGCGGAGAAAGCCACACATTGATTCTTCTGCATTACGCAGAGCAGTTCCTCCCTTTGTGTTTTGTTCGCCCAGGCAAACCAGGTGTAGAACTGCGTGACCGTTGGCCCTGCACATGTGCTAGATGGAGCAGCACTTAGACTTGTGGAGGCTGAGGTGGTGGGGAGAAGGGGGGAGGAGGCAGACACTGGTGCTGGAGCAGCAGTTTGACAACGTGGAGGAGAAAGCGGCATCTCTTGTCAAGTTGTTGGTGTGGCTGGGCGGAGGGGGAAGTACATTCACCCAGTGGCCATCGGTAGTTACAGCTCCAACGTCCGCGCTGCCGTGATCATGGAAGAAACCAATGGCCCACCTTCTGTTCTACAAATTGTGAACGGCTGGCACTGCCTTTTTGGAAAAAAAAATTGCTGTTGGAACTCCACCCTCGATTCAGCACAACCCATTAGTCTCTGAAGGTTCAGAAGTCCACGACCACGGATCTGGAATGGGAGATGATGTCAAAGACAAACAGCTCCCTTCGGCAGAGCTGCTGAAGCTTTGACTGGGTGAAAGGGCATGTGTGCCCTAGGGGCCTGCTTGTTGCTGCCGGAGGCAGGAGGATCCTACATCTGTTCCACGTTTTCCTAGGCCATTAGATGGTGATGCTGCAGGTGTTGACGCAGAGGGCCGTGGTGCCAATGTTAGTCCTGGCACGCTTCACTTCTGCCCGCCAGATTTCAATAACACGCTCGGCTCCTATGGTGTCGTAACAAAAAACTGCCACACCCCGAGGTGGTGATTTTACTGCCAACACTCTGCACGAGTGACTACTAACGCCGCTGCCTCTGAGCCCCCGCTTACTTGGACCTCCAAACGCGGGCTTGTACCCCTCGGCCATTTGGCTCCCGTTTCACACTGCTGCCACCTGCGATAGCTACATCATCATCGATTTGTGTTTCCTGTCATGCTATCCCGTCAACAGTCTCAGTATACACATAACTTCCGTGCCAATCTCCACATCTCTACTTTCCCGCCGATTGCACAAAGCCAGTGGATGTTGCCCCACCTCTGCACTGCCAAGCCAGCTGTGACGTCCTCAAAGAATTCATCCTCGCTTTATAGCGGGAAAGGAACAGGACAGAGCTGGTGAGGACAGGTGAGAGCCGTGACTGCTCTGGCCATGCCAACAAGGGTTGGCAACGGACTCTTGGCTGGGGTGGCAGATGTCACGTGGAGGAAGTGGACGACTTAGTTCAACCAATCGACAACCTTTTTTGGTTGTTTATCGCACACACTTCCGCTAGATGACAACGGCAGTTCTGGCCTACACAGTCCACCTCTGCCGTGACGTCCCCTAAATGTGGGCTCCCTGGTGCCTGCTCCACCTGTCACACTCTCTGTGTCTGACTTACTTTATTAACAAACAAATTGAAATTTGTGGTATACAGAAGCACAGAACTGACACCCGGGATTGGAGCAGAAATCACTACAGAGAGTATGTGGATTTTACACTGATTTTTCCTATTCACTTCAGAATAAAAAAGAACTGCTATTTGGGGTATACAGATCCCCCAAAAACGGACATCCTGGGATGGAGCAGAGAATACTACAGAAAGTATGTGGATTGTAGACTGATTTCTTCTCCTCTCTTTAATTCAGCAACAAAAGAATTGCAATTGGGTATACAGATCCCCCAAAATGGAAACCTGGGTAGGAGCAAGAAATCACTCCAGAAACGAGGGATTTTACACCGATTTCTTCATTCACTTCAGCCAAAAAAAATTGCAATTTGGGGCATACAGATCCCCAAAACGCACACCCTGGATTGGAGCATAAATCACTACAGAAAAGATGTGGATTTTACATGATTTCTCCTGCCACGTCAGCAACAAAATAGAATTGCAATTTGGGGTATACAGATCCCCCAAAACGCACACCCTGGGATTGAAGCAGAAATCACTACAGAAAGTATGTGGATATTACACTGATTTCTTCCTATTCACTTCAGCAACAAAATAGAACTTCTATTTGGGGTATACAGATCCCCTAAAACGGACACCCTGGGATTGGAGCAGAAATCACTACAGCACAGTATAGTACAAGCAGCTGGACGCTACAGGCAGTACATGCAGTGTGAAGTGCCGATAATGGCTGCCTGTTTTTATAAGGCTGTGTGACATCACATTAGCCTGCAGCTCGGTGATTGGCTTACAGGTCTGCACATGTGATTGAGGGTGTTCTTTCTCCTTCCCAGAGTTTTCTGCCCCATGTAACACGTTGGGGCAAATTTACTTACCCGGTCCTGACGCGATCCCTGATCCGGACGGTCCGACGAAGATGAAGATGAAGTACGGTGCGATGAAGTACATTGTGCACCCGATATCCTGCATGTGTTGCTTCCCCTCTGAGGTCCGCTGGAGTTCACCATCTTCTTCCCGGTGCTTGTAAGTGCATGTCTTGCGATACAATTTGAATTTTAGTCCGTAGTCTGAATCCGTCGTGTTGTCCGACGGCCACCCCCCTCCGATTTGCGTCGCATGAAAGTGAGCACGATTGCGCTAAAATCCGATCGCGTGCGCCAAAAAAGCCTTCTTAATGCGGTGCAAATCGGAAATTGTTGGGAAACCTGATGGACCCTTGAGCCCCGTTGTGCTCGCGCCCATTTTGGTAATAAAGGAGAAAAAAAGACTTCCCACGGATCACCGTAATTTTCAGATTTGTGACTCCCTGATTCCCTGAAAATTCTCCCATCTCTGATCTTATCCATTCTTATCTACTATAAAACTTTCTTTTTATACAACGTTTTTCTTCCCTTCACCAACGCATTGAAAATTAATATTATTTGGGACAGTCCATAGCAGATACTGGAGAAATAAATCCATTGCACACAGTCTGAGCATTTAACTTGTTTTACTGTATATTGTTTTTCTGCAGCTTTTACCAAGCTTTATTTTCCATCTTACTATAAGGTCAAATTTTACACAAACTTAACTGATGAGTAAAACCTTTTTGGTTAGAAAATCCAATACATATCCTAATAGTCAAAACATTTTTGGAATTTGTTAGATCACGCAGTATACTGTACACCTCCACTGAAACAACTATGTAAGCACAGGGACTTGGATGCTAAATTTTACTAAATGACCTCAACTAAAAGTCTGAAATAGTTTGGACCATGTGTAAGAAATTGTTTAAACTGCACATAGAACTCTAGTGGTATGAGGCCACCTACACATCATCAGCAAATTATAATGCATGGTCCTGCTAGAAAGAAGCTATGAACTAGGATTCGGCACATTCAATTTAGTCTGAGCATCTTCTACTGTGTCCTCTGCCAGATCTTCCCTTTGAATCTCTATCATTTCCTCTTTCACTACTGTCGTTTTCATCTGAATGATCTTCATTGCTGTCATTTTCTTCTGATTGTTCATCGCTACTATGTTTTTCTTTGGATACATCATCATTGCTGGGTCGTTCTTTGGATACATCATCATTGCTGGGTCGTTCTTTGGATACGTCATCATTGCTGGGTCGTTCTTTGGATACGTCATCATTGCTGGGTCGTTCTTTGGATACGTCATCATTGCTAGGTCTTTCTTTGGATAGTTCAACATTGCTAGGTCTTTTTTTGGATAAGTCATCATTGCTATGTCGTTCTTTGGATACGTCATAATTGCTAGGTCGTTCTTTAGATACGTCATTGCTAGGTTGTTCTTTAGATACGTCATCATTGCTAGGTCTTTTTTTGGATAGTTCAACATTGCTAGGTCTTTTTTTGGATAGTTCATCATTGCTACGTCGTTCTTTGGAAAGGGCATCATTTCTAGGTTGTTCTTTGGATAGTTCAACATTGCTAGGTCTTTTTTTGGATACGTCATCATTTCTAGGTCGTTCTTTGGATATTTCAACATTGCTAGGTCTTCTTTTGGATAGTTCAACATGGCTAGGTCTTTTTTTGGATAGTTCAACATTGCTAGGTCTTTTTTTGGATACGTCATCATTTCTAGGTCGTTCTTTGGATACATCATCATTGCTAGGTCGTTCTTTGGATACATCATCATTGCTAGGTCTTCTTTTGGATAGTTCAACATTGCTAGGTCTTTTTTTGGATAGTTCATCATTGCTAGGTCTTTTTTTGGATAGTTCAACATTGCTAGGTCGTTCTTTGGATATGGCATCATTTCTAGGTCGTTCTTTGGATAGTTCAACATTGCTAGGTCTTTTTTTGGATACGTCATCATTTCTAGGTCGTTCTTTGGATACATCATCATTGCTAGGTCTTTTTTTGGATAGTTCATCATCGCTAGGTCTTTCTTTGGATAGTTCATCATTACTGGGTCTTTCTTTGGATAGTTCATCGTTACTGGGTCTTTCTTTGGATAGTTCATCATTACTGGGTCTTTTTTTGGATAGTTCATCATTACTGGGTCTTTTTTTGGATAGTTCATCGTTACTGGGTCTTTCTTTGGATAGTTCATCGTTACTGGGTCTTTCTTTGGATAGTTCATCGTTACTGGCTCTTTCTTTGGATAGTTCATCATTGCTATCATTTCCTTCTGATAGCGCATCGGTGCTTTCTGTTCTTTCCAACTGTTCGGCGTTGCTGCCTGTACCTTCCAATAACTCGGCATTACTGTCCGTTCCTTCCAAGATGTCACTGGAGTCTTCCCGTTCCCTATCGAGAAATTTCACCTCTTGATCATTATACACTTGATCATTACAATGAGCATAACTATCAAGATCTCTAATGAATTCAGCTTTGCTCTTTGCTAAAAACAAAAAAAAAAGCAAAATAAAATACATTAAAAATGATTCACTGAGAAAAACATCAATCGAAAGAAAATGATTGTGTAATTGCGGGTTGTCCAGGGTTAGAAACCTGTCACGGTTTCCTTCCAGAAAAAGACCACATAGCATCCTGTTATATATATTTATTCATTTTATTCTTTATTTCTTTTCCTTGCTTCCAATTAAGGCCCAAAATTAAAGGGGTTTTTCCAGGATTAAGAAAACATGACGGCTTTCTTCCTAGAACAGAGCCACTCCTTCCGTGAGTATGGGTACTGCCGCTCAGCTCCAATAAGAATACAAGAGAGCTGCAATACCATACACGGCCTGCGGATGGGTGTGGCGCTGATGGAAGAAAACCGGACAACCAATATGAAAGGATAATACAGCCTCAGACTGCCTGCACAGGACGAGGCATTGACATTTGATGTGATTCTATAGGCTTATGCACATGACTATGGATTTCACAGACGACTGCCCGAGACTCAAAAGATAGAGCAGATCCTACTCCTGTTCGTATTTGCATCTCGGGCTATAATTTTCAATGCTCATCAGGACTCTTGTTTGCACTCTGTGTAGGTAGCCTTAGGATGTGTTCACACGTTGCAATTTTGTTGCGTTTTAATTGCGTTTGAAACCCTTCCAACAGCTGAGGAGAGGTGATTTACCTAATTACATTACTATTAAGGTTTCTGTTTACAAAATGCATCGTAAATGCAATGTTAACGCATGTGTTTTTGTTAACAAATGTAAACAGCAATGTAATTAGGGAAATCACCTCTCCTCAGCTGTTGTAATGCGTTTAAAACGCAATTTAAACGCAGGCAAAAATGGAATGTGGGACCGCGCCCTAAAGCCACATTCACACGTCGTGTTTTGATTGTGTTTTCATTGCGTTTTGAAACGCATTGCAACAGCTGAGGAGAGGTAATTTGCCTAATTACATGTTAACATTGCGTTTACTATGCGTTTTGTAAACACAAATGTGAACACATGCATTAACAATGTGTTAACATATGTGTTTGTTCAACACATGTGTTAACATCACATTAACAAACGTTTTGTAAACGGAAATGTTAACAGTAATGTAATTAGGCAAATCACCTCTCCTCAGGGCGCGTTCACACGTTGCGTTTTGACCTGCGTTTTCATTGCGTTTGAAACGCATATACAACAGCTGAGGAGGGGTGATTTGCCTAATTACATCACTGTTAACATTTCCGTTTACAAAACGCATCATAAACGCGATGTTAACGCATGCGTTAACATTGCGTTTACAAACGTAAACGGTAATGTAATTAGGCAAATCACCTCACATCAGCTGTTGTATATGCGTTTCAAACGCAATGAAAACGCGACCAAAACGCAACGTGTGAACGCGCCCTCAGCGTTACAAAATACTATGAAAACGCAACCAAAACGCAAAGTGTGAACGCGCCCTAAGGGTGATGACATACATGGCGTTTTGAACCAGTTTTTGGTCCTTTATAAGCAGTCCGTTAAAAAACGTATGTGTTAAAAATGCATCCGTTTTTTTAAAAACGCATGCATTTTTTGAAAATGCATCAGTTTTTGACAGGTTTCACCAATTATCTTAATTAAAAATGTTTTAAAAAATGCATGCGTTTTTAAAAAACTGAAGCGTTTTTTAATGCATGCGTTTTTTAACGGACTGCTTAAAAACGGACCAAAAATGAGTTCAAAACGCCATGTGTGGTATCACCCTTAAGCTGGTGTCACACGTGACGTTTTGTCTGCGTTTGCAAACGGAGACAAAGCCGCACCCACTGGGGCGGGCCGCAGACCGATCGCATTGGCGTTTCTATGGTAAAGCCTGCAATCGGGAATGAGCCGCCGGTGTTTTGGGTTAATTTAATGCAAAACACCGATGGCTCGTTCCCGATCGCAGGCGTTCCCATAGAAACGCTGATGTGATCGGGCCGTGGCCCGCCCCGGTGGGCGCGGCTTTGTCTGCATTTGCAAACGCAGAGAAAGTGGTACATGTGGCACCAGCCTTAGGGCACTGTCCCACATTGCGTTTTGCAAATGAAGATCAAACTGCACCGGGACGGGCCAAGGCCCGATGGCATCCGTGTTTCTATGGAAACTCCTTCGATCGGGAATGAGCCGCTGATTCGGCCCGCCCCCATGGGTGCGGTTTGGTCTGCGTTTGCAAACACAGTCAAAACGTCCTGTGTGACAGCGCCCTGAAAGCAGCCAAATGTATAGTAACATGTATTCTGAGGGCGCATTCACACAATGGGGGACATTTACTTACAGTGTCGGTGTCTGCATTGGCTTTGTTACCGACCTGCTCTCGGAAAGAAGACACACATTTAATATTGTGGAGCTGTGCAGAGACATTTCTGGCGCCGAGACCATTTTCTGTCCCTGGGACTAAAATCTGTCCCGAGCACCAGAAATGTGTCCAACAGTCCCGTCTAGACCAGTTTTCTTTTGGTCTACTTTCCGTCAGTTTACAGCGCCCAAAAAGGGCTGCGACACATAGTAATTGTGTCTGAGTCTCCACTCCGCCAAAGCCACGCCCCTTTTCGGAGAAGAGTCGGAGCAGACGGAAAAAGGCATTTTTTCTGTCCCCGACAGCTAATAAATAGGTCGGAGAGCAGAACATGTGGTGAGAGCGCCACAAAACTGGCGGAAACGCCATAGTAAATGTCCCCCAATAGGTTTTTTTTCCAAAGGCTTCAGCCTTGATCGCATGCTAAGGTTACATTGCGTTTCCACTGCATCTGCTAAAACACAATGTAACCGTAGCATGTAATCATGGCTGAAGCCTTTGGAATGCATCAAAAAACGCAACGCATTTTGTGAATGCGCCCTGAGGACGGATATCTACGTGATGTTTTTGGATATTTGGGTATTCTCTGGGAGGCAAACTGCACTTTTGATAAATCTGGCCCAATGTATTTCCTGATTACAGCACCGCGTGCCCCTTGCACACGTGTGCACGCGGTATTACCAGAGCACACTTCACACTGGGGGTCCATCCAATAGGTTGTGAGTGCGGTCTAGAGATTCATTATATACCAATACGTGCCCATACAGTTACAGGTTTCTGCTATGCACTGCTCAAGCAGAGGCTAGGGGCCCACTAGTGCGCCCACCTAGTGGTGAACCCAAACAAACTCTGCTGCTTGAGGCTAGGTATAGAATGGCTCTTCCCCGTCCAGTAGTAATATATTAGGTTATTTTTTTTAGTAAGTTCTCCATGTAGTGTCTCGCGCCCATGCGGATGTTGAATTAGAAGAGATATTTTTAAGATTCAGGTCTGTGCTTCTGATGCTGCCCTCTATCTTGCTACAAGTGGTGCTGCCTGAGGCAAGAGGTTCAACCCACCTCATGGCTGGTGCATTCACCTGCAAGCCCGTCCAAGCCTCCTCTCAGCTAAATCCCCTGTGGTTTGAAGAGATACGTGCAAAGAATTTTGGGTAAGCCCATCTGCCCATTTTCCATGGCCATGTAATTCACCCAATGGCCATGTAATTAATTCCAAAATGTTCATGTGCAATAAAACTTTGAGGAAGTTTTGGCTTGAATCTTCAATCCCGCAAATCAATTCCCTAACATTGAGCAACTCTCACTCACTTTTTTCTGAGTATTATCAAACCTGTCAGAGCCTCGCAGGTCTTGGGCTGAAATATTATTCTCTTTCTCTTATGTTATATTGTTTCTTATAGTGTTTTTTTTTTTTATAATGAGAATCATTTTTACTCAACATAGAAAAAAGTACAAAATGCTGACACTTACCGAGCCGCACAGTCACACAAACAATGTTGTCCCCCACTTTAACGCAATACTTGTAATAACGGCAATCTCTCTGGGTGCAATTCTTCATAACTTGATAACTGTATTGTAACAATGCATCGACTTTTCTGAAAAAGTTTTTATTGTCAACTATGTCTCCATCTTTAATCACTGCATCGGATTTCGAAGCTACAGGTTGAACAGATTCTTCTGCCAGGTTTGTAGAATCTTAACATAAGTGATGAAGGAAACTTATACTTACAAAGCCAGACAGACAAGCAAACGATCTTGTGGTTTACTCCATGGCAAAGCGTATAGTAGCGGCAGGACTTTGCGGTGCACGGTTTCATTATCTCCGCACCGTATTTTAACAAATCTTTACTTTTTTCAGTAAAAATAACGTCATTATCAAATATATATCCAGACTTGAAAATAGGTTGTTTTACGGCTTCTGGTTCATAAGTCGATTTTTCTGGAATAAAATTGGTAGAAAGAAAATGTTTGGCATAGCAAGTAAACGGTACAGTAATATCTCAGGGCAAAGAATACAGCAATACATACAGAGAGGCAGTTTTATTGAGAGATGGCACTTGGTGAGCCCTTGGGGTGATGCCACACGTGGCGTTTTGAATGCGTTTTTGTCCCGTTTTTAAGCAGTCCGTCCGTTTATTGAAAACGCATCCGTTTTTGACAGGTTTGACCAATTATCTTAATTCAAACTGGTCAAAAACGCATGCGTTTTTTGAAGGACTGCTTAAAAACAGGCCAAAAACACGTTCAAAACGCCACATGTGGCATCACCCTTAGGGCTGTGCCGGCTATTTCAGAATGCTCGGATTTTATGATAATAGCTAATGCACAGGTGCAGGGCATCCCCATGGGGGTGGGGCTTTTGCAGTGCCCAGGGCCGCATATGCCAGGAGGCGGGGTGCAGTCCCCGCCTCAGGCGGCAGATTGCGGACCCTTTAAGAGGTGGCATTTCGCAGCCGGTAGTACAGACTTGCCAAAGTCCGCATTACCTGAAAAAAGTATTACTTATACTATGCACTTCAAAACCACTGAATATACTGCAGTAAAGCAGGCTGTAATAGATATCACTGAGGCCTCCCAGCTGTCTCCTCATGGGATGACATCAGGGGGTGTACCAATATGGCGGCATTATAGTTTAGGTGGTGTTTTAGTGATGCAAACAATTGTCAGTTAACAGCAGTCTGGTACAAATGTTTACCCAAAACAAATTCTGACATCAATACAAAAATTACTATATACATCAAGTAAAAATACAGTTATAAGAGGTCGGCAGCCCAACTGTATAATTATATGGGTGTAATATCAGTCATAGCACAAACACACGGACAACAAATAACTCATGATAAAAGAAATGGGTCTGTAAGTGGCATGATAAGCCACATACAAAAATATGGTTATTTGGTAGTATTTATTTTATGCTCACATTTGTTAACATCGCGTTAACGCTTGCGTTTTGTAAACGCAATGTTGACAACCATGTAATTAGGCAAAGCTCCTCCTCGGCTGTTGTGATGCATTTGAAAACGAATGCATAAAACAAAACGCAAGGTGTGAACGCAGCCTGAGAAACGTGAGCATTCAGCGCTCGCGGGAGGAGGCCTAGACGGAACGCATGATGTCGTCATGCTACTATAACCAGGCAACCTTTATACTATCAGCGACGCAGGGGTAAGTCAGCAGCGCATGCTTGAGACCCGCTCAACCACTCTGGGAGGATAGGATTACTGCAGGTATAATATAATTAAGGGCGCACGCGCACCTCACGGCAATTTGGTGCCACTAAATCACGGCCCCCATAGATTTCTATTGGGCACGGTCACAGTGATGCGAGGCTTGTTGCGTGCTGGTTGGACTGGAGACTTTAATGGGCACTGATGTCAAACCTGAAAAAACTATGGCATATTTTTATTATCCACATTTGGGATAATGACCTCTATCCCACTTTCTCAATGGGAACATAGGGTGAGCCATTTTGAGTAGATTTCCCAGTAGGCAGATGATCCAAGGACTAAATTCCTCCAAATGTGGTCACTATGGTTGCAGAATATTTCTCTTAACCCCTTAATAGAGTCCGTGAAAGATGCAGGGAGGTGGAGGCAAATGTAATGGAGGGAGGTGGGAGGGGTTTTTTCATGCAAAATCGAGGAGGGCAAACTGATTGCGGAGAAGACATGAGCAAGGATGACCACTGCCGGGGACTAGGGACACAAGCAGGCAGGGGGCCAGGTAAAGTTTTGTAAAAGTTATTGTATTGGTGTTGTATTAGTTAGGCGCTCCATCGACATGGGGATAAAATGGATAAAACTTTACTATAGTCCCAGACTGCAATGATCAGCTGTAAGATGTCTGTAATGAAGCTTTATTGATAATTCTTGGTCCAATTACACCAAAAATTTTGAAACTCCAATTGTCACTGGGGCAAAAGAAAAAAAATTGTCTAGAACTTCCATTATAAAATATACAGTTTCGACTTACATACAAATTCAACTTAAGAACAAACCTCCAGACCCTATCTTGTATGTAACCCGGGGACTGCCTGTATTATCAAACCTGTCAGAGCCTCGCAGGTCTTGGGCTGAAATATTATTCTTTCTCTTATGTTATATTGTTTCTTATAGTGTGTTTTTTTTTTTATATATATATATTATATTGAGAATGAGAAAAAAAGTACAAAATGCTGACACTTACCGAGCCGTACAGTCGCACAAACAATGTTGTCCCCCACTTTAACGCAATACTTGTAATAACGGCAATCTCTGTGGGTGCAATTCTTCATAACTTGATAACTGTATTGTAACAATGCATCGACTTTTCTGAAAAAGTTTTTATTGTCCACTATGTCTCCATCTTTAATCACTGCGTCGGATTTCGAAGCTACAGGTTGAACAGATTCTTCTGCCAGGTTTGTTACATTGGCTGAAAAGAGGAGAAAATTACATGAAAAAGCGAATATAAAAGCAGTTATAATGAGGCTGATTACTTGTGGATTTTCCGCATTGATTTTGTTGAGAAAAATCTGCACTATAATTCTGTAGCATTAAAGTGATTGCATCATGATGGTTTTTTTTTTCAAATGATCTGATATCATTTCAAGCAAAAATCTGCTTGTAAATCTGCGTCAAACCAGCTACTAATGTCCTGGTTTTTGGCTGTTCTGCAATTCCTGAAAAAACTAAGTAGATGGTTAGGCAATCACTGGATCAGCCAATGATCTGTTGGTTTGACTCCACTACTGTGTCCTGAAGTGTGAGGGCGCATTCACACGATGCGTTGCGTTGCATTCCACTGGCTTCAGCCTTGATCATATACTAAGGTTACATTGCGTTTAAGCAGATAAAATGGAAACGCAATGTAACCTTCGCATGTAATCAAGGCTGAAGCCAGTGGAATGCGTCAGAAACGCGATGCGCAATGCAACGCATCATGTGAATGCGCCCTCAGGAGACTCTCAGAAGTTGTGTTTCGTAAAGATTAGCAAGTAATGTTTTATTAATTTCACTGGTTGCCTGTAAAGCCAACCTTCATTTTGCTTATGTACACATAAATATATGTAGATGTATATAATTTGCACAGCTCCGCATTCTGATTTGCAATTACTGACGCTCCCCCTAAGTATTAGAAAGAGTGGCAGGACACGTGCTGGACTTCCCCCTCCATCTATCAGTGTGAACAGGACTCCAGTGGTCAGAGCCCCCAAAATCACGTTGTTATCCCTATTTGGTGGATTGGTGATAAGTTGCCCTCAATACATAAGCAGTGACCATGTTTTCTGTTCCAAATAACAAATTATTTCACCTTGGAGCCGGTGGACTGCAAAGAAGCAGCCAGTCGGGTCTCACTTTTGTAGTAATTTTGGTGTGTGATTCTGATCTATTTGGTGTGGCAACAGGATCAAAAGAATGGAAAGAAGCTGATACTTACTCATCCATAATTCTAAACAGATCTGGTCATTACCCATATTTCTACAATACTTGTTATGGCGGCACTCATCCGTAGTGCAATCTTTCAGAACTTCAGCACTGTGTTTCACCAGTGCATCTGCTTTTCTAGCAAATATTTTATCGTCATCGAAAACATATACATCTTTCAGCGCTGTTCCATCTTCCAAATCTGTTCGAGGTTCCTCTGCTTCATTTGTGAAGTTGCCTGGAACAGTCAATTGTAATTGTGCTGGAGTAAGTCATTAAAACAAGTTATTTTACTATGACATGGGTGTTTCAGTATTTATTTACAGATGACCTTGCTTCAGGGCAGTGGTGGCGAACCTATGGCACGGGTGCCGGAGGTGGCACTCTGAGCTTCTGTGGGCACTCAGGCCATCGCCCAAATTTCACCAAACAGGACCACATCCACCAAATCTTCCTGCAGTCCCAAGCAACTTAAGGGATGCTGCCCTCAGTGCTATTTTAAAGTGACACTTCACTGGCTGTTTGAAACTGCAGGAAAAGTGAGAAGGTGTTGACTGAACTGCATTGTCTTAGGAGGTCATCCTGCTGGACCCACCATTCTTCCTGGAGAGAAGCTACAATGATGCTCTAAATTTCCCCACCTTCTTTCAACTGCATTGGTGGCCTTAGGAGAGCCAATACATTGAATGATGTTGAAGAACAGGTAGCAATAAGTTACTACTTGTAATGCCCTGTTGGCACTTCATGGTAAATAAGTGGATTTTGGTTGTATTTTGGGCACTCGGTCTCTAAAAGATTCGCCATCACTGCTTTAGGGTAACTATTTGGGGTCTGATACCTGGCACTTGAACTGGTCGGCTGTGGAACTTTATATTCCATATCAACAATCATGTGCTTGCACATATATAGTCCTCATTCACGGAGCTCAATATAGTTCAGTTTAAATATTTACAGGATGCAGATTAAAGGATCGGAGCTCAACATTTATGGTATTGGCTCTTTTCTGTATCAAATTGCACCAACATATATCTTTGCTGTGGACTTTGTTGCAGTAACCCCATGACCTCACATGACCCGCCTGTAGCTCGGTTCCATTCAAATGACTGGGTCTGAGATGGGTCTGGCAGATTCCCTTTAATGCTTGTCCATGCCAATTTAAAAAAAATTGCCATTTGCTATCTGTTTTGTTCATGGGTTGAATCCATCCATATCAGTGGGTGAATTGGACTCCATGCATGAAAAAGAGAATATGTTCTTTATAAAAAAAAGGAACACAGCCAACATTGTTGGTTGATAAGATCTTGGCACTATACGGCATCGCTCAAAATGGCATTTGCCCAATTCTTACTCTAGATCAAAGACCCAGCCACAGACCATAATTAAGGACCTGCGTCCTAGAGATAGGCGGGTCATAGAGGCTACTGGGGCGTGGAGTAGCCGCACCGTGAACCCTCAGCTCCGGCTACTCCACGCCCCAGTAGCCTCATTAGAAAATTTGCATATTGATACAATAGAGGTTTTAAAAAGATACAGGGGACGTGAGGATTAGGCCTTAAAAGGGGCTATCCTCACGTACAATAGAGGCACCTACCACCCGATCTTCCTTAATAGGTAGACCCATGGTGGTAGGTTTCCTTTAAAACGGGCTGATGATCAGGGCATTTACTAAGAAAGACTGCCGAGGTCTGCTATGGGGTCCCCTTCCCCTTAAAAAAAAAAATATATACATTTGTACACACACATTTACAATCACACACATTTATATAGTTATGTACACACAGGTACTTGTATATAGGAGTCCATACAAGTATATACATTTTATATATTCATAGATACAGTATATATAAACATATAAAGCATATATACACACCCAACCACACATACATTTATACACTCATACACACACATATATGTAGTAACTGTCAGGCAGTTGTCTTATTCTAGCAGGTTGTCAGAGGCCCCAGATCTGAGTTAATGCAGCCCAGTAGCTGCTGGCTGACTCGTCTGAGTAATGTGTGCACTGTTATATATGTATTATACTGTACAATGTTCAGCATGATGGGGCTTATTTACTAAGGGTCCCAAGGCCGCATTTTTGTCGGGTTTTCCAACATTTTCGAGGATCATGCCGCTGGGAAAGGGATTGTGTCGCACCCAATCGGATATTGGTGCCGGCTTTCAAGCAACAGAAATTGGGGGGGCAGGCCGTCGGACAATCCGACTGAGCACAGGATTTAACTTTAAAATTGTGCCACAAGCACTTACATGCACCGGGAAGAAGTTGGTGAACTCCTGTGGACCTGAACAGGGAAGCAACACATGCAGGATATCGGGCAAACAATGTAAGTGAATCGCGGCACAGTGCATGAGCGTCGGACACTCTGGATTGGGAACGCACAGGACGGGGTAAGTAAATGTGCCCCAATGTATATAATGGTGCATATCCTCCTTTTTTTTTTAGTTTGGCAGGTCAGGTGGCCGGGCCCCCTGATACTACAGGCCCCCTAGCAGTTGTTATGGCTACTACCCCTATAGTTACAACCCCTACTGGTGATCCAAAGTAAGTTCGATATCTATTTTTGTAAAGGGTTATGAAGACGACAAACAAACTGTAAGGTACCTCATACTTCATAAGTCTGCACTTTCCCCTGGCCAAGCCATAATACACTCTCCATTTTATTTTCGCAATTGTTTCCTAGACATTAAAATATTAATGCAAAGAAAATTATATGAATAGCGTTTATAAAGTCTTACCTGCTAAAGAGACGTGTATCCATGCCAGACCAAATAGAAATGTTGCACCTCCTGCAATCATGTTGCTGGTAGACGGTGCCAGCGGATGGTCCTCCTCTAGTTTGGTGTGAGGTTAGTCTTGGTCTTTATATATAATCCTTATTTGGCACAGGTGGAGTACACCCCTACCTGAGAAATCTGCCACTCCTCCTTGTAAGATTTCTAGAATCTTAGATTCCATGATCTGGGTGTAACGCTGCCAGAACACTGCCTGCTGGCTTGTGCTTGTACTGTGTTACATGATCGTTCATGGAAGAATTTTATTTTAGTCTATCGGTTTATTCTCTAGTTCTCTCCCTGCCAGTAGATACAGAAATAAAGAACTAGTTTAAGGCCAGTATCCCAGAAACAGAAGATTTCCAGTTTGCTTTGTAGGTTATATTTGAGATACACTTGAGCTGCCAAATACACAAAACCGATGACCTTTCCACTAAATCTGTGGGAGTGATGACCCAAATGAGTGGCTGTGAGGTATTAGGTATATAAAGAATGGATGGATGTAGGGTCGGGGTCCAGGTTTCATATGGCCCCTGGGCGACAGAGCCTCATTTGGCCCCTTTGCAGTGAACTCACGTGGTAGCATTCAAAATTAAGAAATTAGTACAGTCTCCCGTTCCCTAGTTTATTATCCCAAACAGCCCACTCATGTTTTTTTTTTTAATATAAAGCCCCCCTGACCCCCTATGGATTCATTAGATACAGCCCCTCTCTCCCCCATGGATTCCTTATGAACAGCCTTATGTGGGCCCCCGCAGCAGCCCTGGACCCTGGCACTTGCCTGGGTATAACAAGTACTGCTGCCGGCCTTGGTTGGATGGTTGCAGTGTCTGGCCCTGGGTTGGAGATCTTCCTACTACAGGCACTCCCCAGGTTACATACAAGATAGGTTCTTAAGTTGAATTTGTATGTAAGTTGAAACTGTATATTTTATCATTGTAGATCCAGACAAAAATTTTTTTGCCCCAGTGACAATTTTAGTTTGAAAATTTTTTGCTGTAATTAGACCAAGGATTATCAATGAAGCTTCATTACAGACACCTTATAGCTGATCATTGCAGTCTGGGACTAAAGTAAAGCATCCAGAGAGCACAGGGGGCAGAGAGGTCCGTCTTTAACTAGGTGTCATCTGTAAGTTGGGTGTCATTAAGTAGGGGACCGCCTGTAATGCAATTAGAAATGGTAAAGAAAAAAAACAGGGCTCCAGGTAGACCTGCTACCTTTTGGTTGGATGTATACAGATGTTCGGCACATCTGCTTACTTGTCGGAAGATACACGCGGAACGGCAGCAGGGACACATCGGGCGCAGCAGAGACACATCGGGCGCAGCAGAGACACATCGGGCGCAGCAGAGACACATCGGGCGCAGCAGAGACACATCGGGCGCGCAGCAGGGAGACATCGCGCGCAGCAGGGAGACATCGCGCAAACTTCAGTGGAAGAAGAGGAGCGGATCCCGGGACAGCGTATCTCCCGACAAGTAAGCAGATGTGCCATGTGCTATTCTTCACTGTGTTTTTCACTTAAATGATCCTATGTTCACTGTTTTTATTCTATTCTTCACTGTTCTTCACATCTGATAACTTGTCGGGAGATAATATATGTGCGGAACAGTGAAGAATAGATTGCAGATGTTTGCATACATCTGCTAACTTATCAGAAGACATTCTTTTTCAATTAAATAACACATTTTATTCCCGAACCATGGTCCCTTTGAAAAATGCTCGAGTCTCCAATTGACTTCAATGGGGCTCGTTATTCGAGACGAGCACTCGAGCATCTGGAAAAGTTCGTCTCGAATAACGAGCACCCGAGCATTTTAGTGCTCGCTCATCTCTACCTGTAATGCAATTAGAAATGGTAAAGAAAAAAACAGGGCTCCAGGTAGACCTGCTACCTTTTGGTTGGATGTATGAGATACAGTGGATAAGTTGAAATGGTAAAGCCATTTATTGGATAAATAGGGCTATGCTTTTCAATGTCGAAAAGAAAACCCAGCAGGTAGGACCAAGTCAGTGAGCTGAACGTCATGCATCCGACCAATGGGTAGCACGTCAACCAGTAATTCTGCATCCTAGCTAAATACAATTGGACTTTTTTTATTGGATTATTCTGCTTCGTGACCTTTTTTCAAGAATATTTCGTGCCAAAACTACCACGAGTGAAGATTTTAAAAATCTGCTTTCAAATTCTGCACCAAAAAATGTATATTTTAAGCCAAAGTCAGAACTCCATCTAGTTGGAAAGAAGAAGAAAAACTCTAGTTTTAGATCTTCAATTCTGTTTCAAACCACTCAAAATTAGAATCCTAATCAGCACTTCAAAAATTCTATGGAGGGCATCCATCATGGCTTGGACACCTATTTTCAAATTAAGAAAATTTTTCAATCTTTTTATCCTTAGAGTGCCAGTATGTGGGCTGGGTGGATGTTTTTGCTATAGCTTGCACTAAGTGGAATTGAAGCATAATGGGGTTGGGTGGGGTGTCCATTATTTTACCTGATTTACCGGAGACTCAGTTGTCAACATATTTGGACCCTACACAAAATTCTATGCTCAGAAATGATACCTAGTCCCGAAGATGATGTGGGAAACCAGTTTCTTAAAGTCCTCAGACTTTTTAATTACTAAATATTTCCATGTACAGTAAAATGACAAATGCATGCCTCCCAACTTTTGGTGGAGAAAAAGGGCTGCATGCGTGGCATTGTTCCATAGACCACGCCCATTGCCTGTCTACTGTCCTACCCTTAAGAATAGTATACCAATAACCTTAATGGCTAAGTATAAGCCCCCTTCTTGTGGCCAACCCCCCCCCCCCCCATGGACCCATATAATATCCCCTCTTTATTTTATCCCCCCTTTGTGACCCCACACACTTCTATTGCCATAGCTTTCTGTTCTCCATCCCACCCTCATATTGTGGACTTCTGTCCTCCATCCCACCCTCATATTGTAGCTCTCTGTCCCCCATCCATCTCTCATATTGTGGCCTTCTGTCCTCCACCTCCCCCCCCCCCTCATATTGTGGTCTTCTTTCCTCAATGCCCCTCATATTTTGGCCTTTTGCCCTTCATCCCCACTCATATTGTGGCTCTCTGTCCTCCATCCCCCATCATATTGTGGCTCTCTGTCCTCTACTCCCCTGATATTTTGGCCACCTGTCCTCCATCCCCGTTAATATTGGTGTCAACTCCATCCCTGTCACGTTGTGGCCCCCTGTCCTCCCTCCCCCGTGCATTGTGGCCCCTGTCCTCTCTCCATGTAACTGTATTAAACAAAAAAAAAATCTTTACTTACCTTTTCCTCCTTCCACCGCATCAGCCCTGCTTCCTCTTCCAGCCCTGAGATGACGAGGAGGGTATACCTTCACTCACATTTGCTAAATAGAAGCAGATATGTATGGAGGTAGCAGGAGGCTGATCCCACCTCTTCTCAGTCTTGATGCCTCGGTTGCTCTGCAGATGTCTGTATAGGAACAGGCGGGACAATTTCCCAATCACCCGGGATGGCGAGACTGGGACTGTCACGCTGAATCCTGGATGGTTAGGAACTATGCAAAAAAAGTTTTGTAAAATTTTTAGCTATTGCTCACAAAACACTAATGGTAGAAGCTGAATCATTACACCACAACCACATAAACACAGAGGTTTTCTTTTTATGAACATATTTGTTTTCCAGGAAGCCTGAATAAAAATTAAAAAAACATGCTAAATGTCATCTCTAATTCCCTAATTATATCCTTGAAATCCTATATTGTGGACGGCCTAAGTTATTGTCGGTGATATTTTCGTAACATTATCTACTGTGGTATATTATCCAATGCTTTGTCTAGTTAAGCTGGCTTTGAAATGTAAGGGAACATTGGCTTAACTTTTAGAATTTTTTTTTAAATTAGATTAGTTGCCTTGATGTTGGTGAACTACAAATCCTAGTATTTATTGGAATATTATGCCGGCACATGCTTTTATATATAATAGAAGCTCAGCCTGTATGTCAATGTGCAATTCCATAATTTGCTCACCCTGCAACAGATGTATTTAACATTAGAATGAATACAAGTATACAAAATATTAGCAGCACTCAAATTTACATAGATTCCACTCTTTAGTGGGTCCATGCATCTCATGAATATCCAGTTACTATTGTTGATCTGTGGCATGTTCGCCACAATTTTCTTCAGACTGTTTCATTTATAGAAAAAAGACACAAATATAAAACTTATCCAGCATTGGTAAAACGGGAGATATGGGTTCTTTCAGTCTCCTGACACTACTATGTAAATTCTGCAAAATAGAGCGGTTCCCAACTATCTTCTTATTATCTATTGTCCCCAATAAACAGTAAATAGGCTCATCCTTCAAGCCACACTGTCTATTTCTCCTGCAGCACAGCGATTCAATATCATATATAAAGCTGAAGGTATTTTTGTCCACTAAAAGAATCCACAGTATTGCTTTTGAATTTCCAACATTTTGCAGATGCCTCCTGTAACTGGGGGAACGGCTTAGAGGGGAAGTTTTCACCCGATGCTTTTCAAAATAGAGACTTCTAAGATTTTAAAAAATTTAATACAGAAATGTGCAGTGCAAACACTTAAAACTATTGTTAGATAAAAAATTATGAAAAAAAAAGGAATATATTTATATACAAATAAAAAAAGGCGAAAAAGAATAGGCCCTACTAATGGAATAGTAGAGTTATATATGCCATGTGTAAGGCAGCAGAAGATTCAGATGAAAATGGAATCCCCAAAAGACTAACAAGCCTATCCATTTAAGCTGAGTGGGTTTTCTCTCTCTCACTCACTGGCTTCTGAGAGGTCAGCTACATTTTGTGTATTTATTAAACTCTAACTGTTGACAGAAAGATGTCATAATTGTTAAATTGCCTCCATTCATTTGCGTATGCAACCAGTACATTATGTATGTATGCCACCAGTACATGCTACCAGTGCATGATAGTGGTATGTCCAGGATTGGGTCTGCTATGTGATTTCGGATACTTCTCGGATAGGTTCAAACCCAAATTTCACAAGGGTGATAAAACTAACCCCACTGACCCTATGCTAATTGTGAAAGCTCATAGTTATGAACTATGTAAATGCTCATCACTATGGATGATGTCTGTTATATATTTGGACTAAACCCCCGTGCATGCTTTCCCATTTCATCCTGTGCCCAAGATGAGACACAAGCCAACTTCTGGGAAAGTGTGAAAAACTTTGGTCCCCTGGCGTGCCACAAGAGACCTAAGAGATTTCTTTTTTAATTAAGGGGTATTCTCATCTGGGCATTCACATTCAGTTTCATTAATCTTCCATTTATAAACAATTCTTCAATTAGATGTTATTAAAAATAAATGTAAAAATGTACCTGTGTGAAGATAATTTCTCAGAAATGTAACTCATATGGTCCCTTCGAAACAAGACTGATTCCTTGGATACGACCACCTCCGCTGGAGGGATTGCACAAATAACCAAAAGGTTTTTCTATATGAAATGTCCGGAAATAACTGCAGGTCCCGCAGCCGTCCTGTGGTAATGATTGCTGAATCCAGGAGGTCAGGCAGGACTCAATGGCGCATGTCTGGCCACCGCTGCCAGAGTGTGAGATGGTCGTATCCAAGGAAGCCATCTCGTTTCTAAGGGACAACATGATTACATTTATGAGAAATTATCTTCACACAGGAACATTTTTTTTTAATTACATTCAATTGAAGAAATGTTTACATATGGAAAATGAATTAAATTAAATGTAAATATCCAGATGGGAAAACCCCTTTTAAGTAATTGTGATTTAGAGGAACACAGCATCTTAACCCCTTAGTGACCGATGGTCATCGGTGCCTGAATTTCCAGGTCAATTTTTGACGTTCTGCTTTACACTTATTTAAATGACGATATCTCTGAAAAAGCTTTATATATCATAACAATTTTACTTTGTTTGTTTTTTTCATGACATGTTAGACTTTAACTTGATAGGATAGTTTTATTAATTACATATTTTTTCTTTTAGAAAATTTGCCAATAATTGCCTACAAATGTACAAAATAACTTTTTTGTCGTTTTTCCAATTCAAGTTTTTTTTATAAATAAGCAGTAACTTTTACCAAAATATCAAATCAAAAGACGAGGGGGCACTGTCTTCGTCTGGAGAAAACAAGGTTTAATCACCAAAGGTGACAGGGCTTTTTTACTATGAGGACTGTCAATCTGTGGAATAGCCTGCCTCGGGCGCTGGTCACAGCAGGGACAGCAGAGAGCTTCAAGAAGGGTCTAGATGCATTTTTACACCTAAAGAACATTCATGGTTATGTTATATAGAATGTTTTCCCCTAAATCCCTTCCTCATCCAATCCCTTCGCTTCCTTGGTTGAACTTGATGGACATGTGTCTTTTTTCAACCGTATAAACTATGATATGATGTTATAAATATGTACAGCATTCTTCCATCACCCTTTTCCAGGTTGAGCTACAGATGCAGATGGTGCATGTACTTCTGCAAAGTGAGAGTCTCCTGTAGCTTGGTCTATATTCTGCCTTCAGCTGACAGGCTGGAGGGGGGCACATTTCAAACGCCTAAATTTTCCTGAACCCTTTCATGTAGAAACACAATTCTACTGTCATATTAAATAGCACTCTCTCCTCTTTAATATTTTGCATGGATGCTTCAGAGAACTGAAAATATTCACTCTTAAATTTACAATCGGAAATAGAAATTGTGTTTCTATATTCCAGGGTTCTGGAGATATGACCGTTTGAAATTGGTCATTGTAAAGACGTTTTATAGATGCCCTTTCTGCACGGGCATGTGCAAACAGGACCTATATAGCCGTATGGCAGTCATGAAGGGGTTAATAAAAAATAAAATATTGGGGCACATTTACTAAGGGTCCGCAGACTGTATTTTCGCCGGGTTTCCCGACTTTTTCTGTTTTGAGCTGCATATAACTGGGGGTTTTGGCGCATGCGATCGGATTTTGGTGCCAACTTTCATGCGACACAAATCGGGGGCGTGGCCATCGGACAACCCAACTGATTTGGACTAAGCGCAGGATTTAACATTCAAAATTGTGTCGCAAGACATGCACTTACATACACCGGGAAGAAGGTGAACTCCGGCGGACCTCAGCGGGGAAGTGACACAATTGAACATACGATCTTGAATCGCAGCAGCTCGTATCCTCATCGGACAACGCACCTCCGGGATCGCGATGGGACAGGCAAGGAAATGTGCCCCATTGTTGCAATATGTGACACAATAATCTTCCACTTGGACAATTCTGTAATGGCACATAGTACACTCACTTATGTAATGAACTAAGGGGATACATAATAGATCTACTGGATTCTCACAATATTCTCGCAAAAGAGGAGAAAGTGCATATATTCCCCTTCATCACCCTTTGAAAACATGAGTGTAAAATGGAAAACTGATCTTAACCAATCATTTTCGGATTTTCGGTGGAAAATAGCAGCCAGCGCCAAATCGTCAAGGTGTAGTAAACATATGGAAACGACAAGAAAGTTACTTTATAGGTGGTACTTCACCCCACATAGATTAGCAAAGATTTACCCAGGAACCTCTAGCACATGTTGGAGATACCAACTTTTTGGAGAGACATGTTCTTATTGAACGTCTTATTGAAAAGGCTCTTGGGTACACTCCCCCTTGGGGGCCACATGTTGCTATTGCAATTCATAGGCAGGCTGGTAGGACCCCCCCCCCGCCCCGGTTACTTCTCCTGCAACCTGACTTAAAGCCAGCTGCATGGATGCCGCCCTGCATGCCACAGCTCAGCACGCTGGTAGACCACTAAAGATACAAATAAGTCCCTCTATGTATGTATATGCTTTTTGCGCAAGTTCTGTGAGTGTGTGCGCTGTGAGTGTATTACGGTGGCCTTGTTGATGTTGATACTGTGTGGTTGTGTGTGCACGGTGTGTTGTGCATGCATTGTGCTGTATATGAAAGTGTTAAAGTGTGTGTTGTATATAGTACGTTCGTTCATATATGTATTAGATATGATATATGTATATAAGTATCTATATATATCTACTATATCTATATATATGATATATTATATACTATTACGATATTAGATTCCTCTATATATACTATTATACTATTAATTTATCCGGAAAGGCCCGGACCCCTTGCACAGAAGTTTTGTCATGGTGCTCAGCTTCTCCTAGTTACACCACTGACTTGGGCTATTGTGTAACTGCAGCTGTATCTACTGCCTGGCAAGGCAACAGTTAACATTGTGATATTTGATTGTCCAATGATGTTTTCGTAACACAAGCTGGAAGGTGATTGGAGAGATGCTACCACCTGACCAGGGTAGTATATAAACCCCTACTGGGCGGAAGCACATGGTCTGTCCTAATTCCAGGAACCTCAAGTGCCTCAGGCGTCCAGCCTAGCACCCAGGGCAAGTCCAGAGACTTAAGCCCAGAACTGAGCTCCACCACCAGGATTAAGATCCATCTGCACCAGCCCAGCCTGAACGTATCAGGCTGCGTGTAACCTTCCTGTGGACCAGCTCTCCATGACTCTTCCAGCTTAAGAATCTGCTGTTATCATTTTGGCCGTTGCCTGCTGTTCAATAAAGAACTGTAAGTTAATTTGCACAACGTTGCCTCCGTCTGATCCCTGGATATGGCAGTTTATCACCACCATTAGCCAGGGATTCATCCTACAGACTCCTCAGCCTCTCCCTCCATATTTCTTGCACACACCGCCTGCTGGAGACCTGCCAGCAGGGCCATATTAAGGTTGGTGGGGGCCCCTGGTTGCAAATTTCCCCATTGAATCAATGGGCCCCATTGAATCAGACCCCCATTGAATGCAGTCCAGACAGGGAACAGCAATTGCTATATACTGCTCCCCAGAAATAACTATATACAGCACCCAGTGTTCACTTTATACGTACAGTGTCACATCAACAATAGTATGCAGCCCCCCCCCCCCCCCCCCCCAGCAACCACTATATACAGTCCCCTATAACTAATACAGTCCTAGGTAAAAAAAAATAAAATGGTATTCACCTTCCATCATTCCCCCGATGCAGCCCAAACTCCTTCCCTTCCCTCGAGGTGTCAGTCAGTGTGTGTAAATCGAAGGTGTACCAAGATGGCGCCAGCAACAGGGCGCCACCATCTTTGTATACCACCGACAATTGTCTATGGCAGAGCTCTGCAGGGCACGGCCTGGGGAACCCGAACCCAAATACACTGTAGGCGATTTGCCCCAAATTTGGTGGGGGCCCATTTTAGGGCTAAGTGAGGGGACCCCGGGCGCCCTCCCCCTCCCCTATAATCTGACCCTGCTTGCCAGGCTGTACGTCAGCCCTCCGATCCCCATACCAAGCACCGTGACCACAGTGTGCCCCAGGCCGCAACCGCCAGTCACTCTGGAATTCTGGGCCTCAGCTGCCTCCAGTCCACCAAGAAAAGGTTAGGCCCTGGTGGGGGTTGTTGCAATATCTTAATAATAGGTTTAGAAAACTTACCAAGAGGTGAGCGAGCCTTTATATTCCTTGCACCTGTTGCAAGAACTAAAATAACCAGGCTCTGGCAATAATCCCATCTCAGAGCATGATCACTCGGGAGAAAGACTGTAACTGTATTTTCAAGCACCTTATTACCAGAAGAACTGAAAGTAAGAATATTTCTAGTTGCCCATGGCAACTCTGGTGAATGGAAGAGCCCAAAAGTAGGTGTGAACTGTGCCTTATGTAGTTGCTGTCTGTTCTGGAAAATTTGGGAGAGCAGTATAGTGCGCAATGTTCGATTTCTCAAATGGAAAAATGTTGGGGATCTCAACTCAGGCTATTCCATTGTGTGTGAATTCCATATTTTTGCACATAAGCTTCTTGGGGTATCCCTAGGTTTTGCCAAACCCTCTTTCTTCTTTTATTTTCTTCAATTGACAGATCACAAGGAAATTCTAAAGTTATATTTGGAAAGGCCCCCATACAGTGATACATTTAATGGTGGAGGGGGGAGTTGGGCGCCGGTAGACTCCCTTAACATGGAAAATCCAATATGCCAACTACAAATATAAATTTCTCTTCCCAGTGTACATAGCAGATACTGTACAAATGAAACCATTCCTTGCAGTCTGAGCAGTTTAACTTGTTTTACTGAATATTTTTTTTCTGAAGCCTACATATTATGCAGATTGTACAATAAGGTCACATTTTACATTTTAAACTTGTAACTAAACAGTTTGTTAAATAATTTTTCAATAAAAAGCCAATACTAAATAATCCTGGAATCGCTAAGTATATATCCTAGACCACTAAGTATACTCTACACATCCACCAAAACTACAGGACTATGTAATCACATGAAGATTTTACTATCTAAAGGAGCTCCTCTAAATGTCTGAAATAGTTTGGACCATATTTTGTATATTTCTGCTTGGCAGTTCTAGCTCTAGTACTTGCTACTGTGTCAACTAAATATGGAACATTGGTGGCATGAGACCACCTAAATATACACCTTTTTAGTCCGCGGAACCATCTTCTATTCTGATGGTTGGCGTTGTTGTCTGCTAGTTTTGATGGTGTCTTGTATGTATTTTTTCCTTTTGAAAACTAGACTTGTGATTCTGATGGCTCGCCCTTGTCGAGTAGCTTCTGAGCTCGCCTGTCGGTAGCTTCTGATGGCTCGACCACTTTGTCGGTAGCTTTGATGGATCGCCATTGTCCGTAGTGCTGATGGCTCGCCCTTGTCTGTAGCTTCTGATGGCTCGCCCTTGTCTGTAGCTTCCGATGGCTCGCCCTTGTCGGTAGCTTCTGATGGCTCGCCCTTGTCTGTAGCTTCTGATGGCTCGCCCTTGTCGGTAGCTTCCGATGGCTCGCCCTTTTTTTTTCTTTTTTCGGTAGCTTCGATGGCTCGACCTTGTCGGTTAGCTTCCGATGGCTGCAACGTCCTGTGCTGTAGCTTCGATGGCTTCGTAGTTATTGGTCGTAGATTCCGATGGCTCGCCTTGTGGTTGGTAGCTTCCGATGGCTCGCCCTTGTCTGTAGCTTCCGATGGCTCGTCCTTGTCTGTAGCTTCCGATGGCTCGCCGTTGTTGTCTGTAGCTTCCGATGGCTCGCCCTTGTCGTCTGTAGCTTCTGATGGCTCATCTCTGCTGTCTATAGCTGAATTGTAGTTTCCCTGCTCTCTATTAAGAACAAGTTCCTCTTCATCATGGCTTGGATCATGAAAATTATCATGATGAAGTATCGTGTTGAAAAATTCATCTTTGCTGTTTGCTGCAAAAGAAATACCATTAAATCATAAAAGAAAATGACAGTGAAATATTACCGGTCAAGAGTTGCTGGTGAAAAATGAAAGGCACATGAAAGAACAAGAGAAGCCACATATCTATACAGGTGCCCTAATATGAAATTGTAAGACCTAGTACTATACATAGGTCATCATAGGTCTCTGAAAGTGAAATTGCAGCCAAATGCTGTAAATTTAGTTTAAAACCAAACTTTTGGGGTTACATGCAGCGTAGCTCGTGCCACTGCTGCATGACTGTTGTGTGCAGAACAGTCTTCACTTGCAGACTAATAAAGGATGTGTGTGTATTTTATACAGCACGGAAATTTAAAGGGGTTTTACAGAATAACCAGGTTCGGATCCAGGTTTCAGTAGGCCCCTGCGTGACAGAGCCTCACTGGGCCCCTTTGCAGTGAACTCACGTGGCGGCATTAAAAATTCGAAAACTAAAACAGTCCCCCGTTCCCTAAAATATTCCAGAGTTAATCATCCCAAACAGCCCCCTCATGGTTATGTTTTTTTTTATATAAGCCCCTCTGACACCCTATTCATTCATTCGTTTCAGCCCCCCCCCCACTACTATGGATTCTTAATGTACAGCCTTATGTGGGACCCCCAGCAGCTCCGGGCCCAGCACTTGGCCAGGTACACTTCTAAGCTTAACCCTTACAAGACTTGGCCCTTTTTCATTTTTGTGTTTTGTTTTTTCCTGCCCTGATTCCAAAAGTGTAACTTTTTTTTTTTTTTTTTTACTTTAGAGGTGTGTTATGGCTAGTTATCTGCGCAACTTTTTAGGTCTGCCGTTTAATATTCTATGCAATGTACTTGAAGGCTGAAAAAAAAAGTTCCAATTGCAGTGTCCTGCACTCCCTCCGATGACTACAGTCCATTTTGCTAAGCTTGGACATTGCACCTGTCCCATGGGATCCGAAGACCCACATACTATACACTCATAGAGTGGCCTACATCAAGTTTCTTTTGAGAGTTTTGCATAAGGGAAAACTTCCAGTTTTTGCTTCCATCAGCGAGCTCACACGCAGTACTATCAGATTTTTAAGAGAAAGGCCAGTCCGCTTCGTATCTTGTATATCTTGTATAATGTGAGCCGCGCAATGTTAATGTTCTTTAGGAAGAGTACATAAATGGTTGAGGAAGTTTATACTTACTAAACCATACAGCCATGCAGATTTTGTTGTCGCCCATTCTATAGCAAAGCACGTAGGAGCGGCAGGGCTCCGTGGTGCACCACTTCATGATCTCCGCACTGTATCTTATCAATACGTCACTTTTTTCAGCAAAAATATTGTCGTCGTCGAATATATACCCAGATTTATAATCTAGTTCCTTTTCTTCTGGGTTTCCTTTCTCCTCATCAGTTTGGTTGGAAGGTTTATCTGGAATTAAGTTAATAGAAAATGAATGGTAGAGTGATATCTGATCAAGACGTCACAGCCAAAATGCCTCGCACTCAGGGGCGTAAGTTGAGGGGGTGCAGAGGTTGCGGTCGCACCCGGGCCCAAGAGATTTAGGGGGCCCTTATGGTGTCACTTTCCCATATGAGAAGACTAGTACTATAAACCATACATTTATAGGCGGGGCCTGGCACAGACTTTGCACTGGGGCCCATCAGCTTCTAGTTATGCCACTGCTCGCACAGCTACTCCTTTGTGCCTTGTCATTCTATACAACATGTGAGTTTTTTTTAAAAATAAAATTAATTCTGGAAATGTAGGTGTTGAAATTCTTCCTTCTGCGCTACAAAATATAGCTGATCTGACTTACATACAATTTCATTTTACTGTGTCTTTGCCTCCTTTCATAGCTACAGCCTTTCCCTGTTCTCACCATGCTGCCCTCCGCATATATACACAGCTTCCTCCCCCACTCACTGCTCTAGGCCTTCTTATGGCTCCTCCCACTGTCTCACTGACGGACACAGGGAAAGGGAAGGGGAGATGAGTCATAATCTCCTGCTGCAGCTCCTCCTATTCACCAGCGTAAAGACATGTAAACAAAGATCCACAGAGAGTTTACCAGACAACACTAAAATATCAGGGATAATGAATAAATTGATGATCATTCAGGGCTTATTATTAAGGCAGTAAAGGCACATGGACAATTTATGTAAAAAAGAGAGGCCAACCCATTAAAAGACAAACCTACAGAACCTATTGTCCAAAGCCCCAGTACCTAAATTACTGGCCCCATGCTACACATTATACCTCAATATAAAAATATATGCTACACAGACATATACACACATACACAATTATATTTTACATACAGCATCATGTATACAGGGCATAACAAAAAGATTGGGAAGGTGGAATATCAATGCGATATACACATTGGATTGAAAAACTAAAAATATATGGGGACCCTAAATAGGAATTCCCTTTTTTTTTTAATTGCAGTTTCGGATTCCCCAGGAAAAATTACATTGATTCAATTGACAAATCAATTTATTTTTTTGTTGTTGCCTACAGAGTTTTTGAATTTCGAATTCTCTACATTCCGTGCTCGAACTTTGCACCTAGTTGAGTCTGACAATACCCTACTTGATGGTAAAATGGCTTTTTAGATGACCCCAGAACGAAAGAGTCTAATGTCAACAAGTCAGGAGAACGAGCCACTTAATTCCACATCTTCAAACAATCCATCCTCTTACAGGTTGTCTGTCTAAAAATTGTCGAACTGTTACAGCAAAGTGTGGTCCTTCACCACACCTGCACCTGTATAGGAGTAGATGACGTGTTGAATTTGGTAACACAGCTTTTAGAAAAATACTGCGCACATCAGATTTCAGTTTTGGATCTGTATTTTTCAAAGTATCTCCACACATTTCGATTTTTAGCACCATCTTTCACCAAAACTGTCAAATTATCGAAATTTTTCCTGGGGAATCTGAATTGACATAAAAAATGGGGATTTTCATTAAAGATTTTAAAGTTGCCCCACCCCCAGGGATAGGGGAGGAGTCTGGTATCCTAGGTTAGATTTTTTAAAAATATTTTGACACCTATATTTTTAGTTTTAGTTTTTCTATCCAGTGTGTATTCCGCCATCTCAACCTTTTTTGTTACACCTTGTATACACAGACACCATTTATATGCTACACACAAACAAACCATATACATGCTACACTCATTAACACATACTTTATATGCACTACAATGCAATACACAGTTACGTATAAACAATGCAATACACACATACCTGTATAACACTGATAATATACAAGCAATTAAATACAACACATAAATACCAACAGTGAATGTACCACAGTAATTCCTAAAGAGTGCCAGCACCCCCTCATTAGTATGTAGCACAGCAGTACTCCATTAATGTGTAGCACCACATCATTATATAATTGTTCACACATGCTACATATTTTTCAATATGTAGCACAGCATCTTACATTGATTTAAAATGAAATTATTTTAACATGGACACACCAGAAATTAATATGCAGCCCCCTTATTAATTAATGGTGATTTCAGCAGCCCCCCATTTATATAAGTTCATGAGGGGCTCCTTATTACTTAATCATGAGTTTATCGGTCCTCCAATTAACTCAAAGTTCAACAGCACCCTCTCAATTGCTGAGTTCAGTATCTCCTCCTTAATAATCAAAGCAGAGTACAGTGTTCAGCAGCTCCTCCTTAATAATCATAGCAGAGTACAGTGTTCAGCAGCTCCTCCTTAATAATCATAGCAGAGTACAGTGTTCAGCAGCAGCCCCCTGCACCCCTGCATACTTAGTATACCCCTATCCCCATAATTACTTAGTAGATTCCTCATGGTAGGTTTCCATTATAAGAAGTAGATCTGATGGCATATTCCTCCTGCCTCCCTCTGCCCTAAACTGTAATTTAATAATCCTTGAACCTAGCCTGGCCTGGCACTGAGAGCTAAGGCTAGTACACGCCCCAGTAGCCTCTGCAGTTAATTTACATATTACTAAAATAAAGTTTTTAACAAGTTGGGCTAGGTTCCAGGACAATTAAATTACAGATTAGGGCAGAGGAAGGCAGGAGGAATCTACCATCCGATCTATTTCTGATGGTAGATCCCTCATGGTAGGTTTCCTTTAATGCAGAGTTCCGGAGGGCCCCATTAAAAAAAAATAAACACTTTACTTACCTCCTGCATTGCTGTGGCTCCAGTCTCTTCCGTGGCTATAGCAGTTTCTTCCTGTATAAGACGCAGGTGATACGGCACATGCAGAGTGCACAGACCTGTTTCTGTCCGCACCTCCCCTATAGTCAATTGTAGGTGTGTCTTAAAGACCCCTTGCAAATGCGAGCCCTTCCAACTCTGGGCCCAGTCAAGGTGTCTGACCACATTACACCCCGGTCCCCTGCCTATCGTGTATCCCAGGAACTGCCCGTAAAAAAAAAAAATATTGGGGCAGATTTATCAAGCTGTCTGAAAGTCAGAATATTCCTAGTTGCCCATTGCAACCAATTACAGCACAGCTTTTATTTTACCAGTGCTCATGAATATTTTAAAGGGGAGCTGTGATTGGTTGCCATGGGCATCTAGGAATGTTCTGACTTTTAGAGAGCTTGATAAATCTGTCCCATTGTGTATTATCCAGGAAACTTGTGTGAGGTTTAATATATTCTTTTCCTGTGATACTTCCAATGTCGGACTGGCCCACCAGAGTACCAGAGGATCCTCCGGTGGGCCCTGGCTCAACCCAATACTGAACACCAGAGGTCCATCAGAAAACAACACAATATGGAGGCTGCTAGAGTATATTTCCTGGGGGATAATGAAGAGTGTGCTCCCAAACTGATTTTCTCTGGTGGGCCTAAGGAAACCCATTCCGACACTGGATACTTCTGTATCAAATAAGAGATGACATTAGTTATTCTCTATTGGGGAGATGATGACTGGTCACAGAGTCTCATATCATATGGATCAAGATAATCATTTACACATAAAGAACAAGAAAAAAATGTATGAAAATGTTACCTACCGAGGCGTACCGTCATGCAAACAATGTCGTCAGCCAGTTTAACGCAATATTTGTAATAATGGCAATTATCGCCAGTGCAATCCATCATAACTGCATAACTGTATTCCAACAATAAGTCGAGTTTTGTAGAAAACAATCCGTCCAGATTAATCACATAATCCGAATCTAATTTTGGAACAAAGGGTTGTACGGATTCTTCTGCAAGGTCTTTTGAGTCGACTGAAATGACACATCAACACAACAAATTAAAGAGGTTGTCCAATAAGTAATAATAGAATATTCCCTCCAGTACTGCTGCTGCTGCTCTATGCTGAATACTACGTCCTGTGTCTTAGGACTTCACGTGAAACACTCGGAGAGAGAACTCCTAACCAATCAGTGGTTGGAGCAGCGACCCTTCTCAGCCAGTGATTGGTGGAGAAGCCTCTCATTGGGGCACATGTGTCATAGTTTTTCGGCTGCCACTTTTTCCAGTTTCCTGAAGTTGGCTACTTAATCGTTGCAATGTATCGTAAGTTTTTTTTTCCCTGTGTGATACATGGGATGAGTTACCTGTTTAGTATCACTTTTGCAACTTTTTTTGGTGTGCAACTTTATAGTCCCAAATAATAGTTGCGGAAGAAAGTCTGGGTCCAGCACGCTCTGTTTTAGGTGCCAGAATGGGACAATTTCAGAGCCCAAAAGTCTCATAAGTTGAACAAACATTTGGGCTACAAAGAAAAATCCGGCCACTGCATTACACCCTGGAGGAGGCTAACTTTGGTACACTGATTCTGCACCTAAAAAGTTGCAAACTATGAAAAGTCTCAAAACAAAAGAGAATGCAATAGGAGTGATACACGTCCCCCATTGTGGGGTTTTGGGGGATTCCCTGGCATTGAAATGCTGAAGGAGCTGGAGCAACACTCCTAATATGGGAAGTAGGGATCCATAAATAATGTTTTAGTAGGTGTTTGGGGTTGTGTCCAGCAATATTTGCTCATGCACAAGAACCTTGTTGTTGTCCATGTGCTTCCTGTTAACTCAACAAATAGAACTCCGATAGACAAATGTATTTCTATGGGCTCATAGACAAGACAAAACTCTGAGCAGGTCCTATTCCTGCACATATTTAGGACCTTTATTTAGTCTTTATTGCATTCTCCGGCATATGATCAAACTTCAGGCCGCTGAGTCTGACCCCTAGTAATCATACCAATAGGACCCCATTGGTGCCCATATGTGAAGCAGTGCTGGAGTGCAAGCTCAGCCACTTAGACTAAGGGACTAAGCAGTAAATGGGGTCTGGCCAAGCAGGTTAATCGGTGCTGCATTATATATGGGCACCTAGCATCTCTTTTGATGATCCATAATGAGAGACCTTCTAGCTTTTAAAGAAAATCTACCATCAAAATCCATCATGATAAACCAGGGACACTCACTCGTAGATCTAGTCACTGTGACTGTGCCAATCTTATTATATTTCCATATTCATAGCCACCTTCCTTCTAAAATCAATTTTTAGAATTATGCTAATTAACCCGAGGGGCTCTGTGGGTGTTACCAGATCCAGGGACCGTGACACTGGTAATCTTCTATGTGTTATCCATGGCCACCTCCCCTCTATAAGCAACTTTAAAATCATGCTAATGAGCCTAAGGGTCTCTGGTGGGTGTTACCAGAGCCCCTAAGTGCTGCAGATTCACAGGTCTTGCCTAACCACCTGCTCTCTGCCTCCTCCGTCTACCTTTGTAATCTAGCAGCAACAGGAAGTGCAGGGGGAGGAGAGGTCTGCTCTGCTCATTGTAACATCTTTTGAAGCTACAGCATGGAGGAACTCTGGATAACCCCTTGGGCTCATTAGCATAATTTTAAATGTTGATATTAGAAGTAAAGAGGTCATCGATAACAAATATAAGAAGATCACCACAGTCTGGATCTATAAGTAAGGCCACATTCACATGGCTAGCTCACAGCCACCGTACACACCATGCGGTGAGCACATTGTATCTGAGCCATGCGGCCGCATGGAGAGTAGGTCCTATCCCTGCCCTGATTTTCAGCGCAGCTGCTCAGCTTCCTCTCTTCTCCAGTCTTGCGGCTCACGGCACACATCTGCATGTAGCCTAAGTGTCCCTGGTTTACCATGATTAATTTTGGTGGTAGATTTCCTTTTAAGAAGGAAACCATTGCAAAGCTCCCAAAATGTCCCACCCCCACCACCAAATTTAAGCAGTGCCTCAGATAAAATTATCATAGAATTACACCATTGGCAAGAGACTGGAAAGGGGGTTGATACTTACTTATCTTTATATCTATGCAAATTTCGTAATTGCCCTTTCTTTGACATTTTGTTAAAATGTGGCTCTCGTCACTGGGCAATTCTTTCCCAATCTGAGCAGACAATATTAATAGTGTATCGGCTCTTTTAGCAAACAATATATCGTCGTCAAACACATTTCCATCTTTAAACGCTGTCCCATCCGGAAATTCTGTTGCCGGTTCCTCCTCTTCGTTTGTAGACTGTTCTGGAATAATAAATGTATTTCTTGCAGTTACCTAGTAAAGAGGTTTGCAGTTTACCTAAATGACAATACATTTTGCCCTGTAATTAGATTGTAGAACAACATTCTACAATTATTCCCTGGACCTTATGTGAGCTGAGAACAAAGGTATATGGATAGACTTGTTTTATTCATAAATTCTTACCTGCCAAAGAGATGTGAATCAATGCCAGGCCAAATAGAAATGTCACACCTCTGGCTCTCATTTTGCCGGGAGACGGTGATAGTCCTCCTCTAGTCTGATGTGAGGTTAGTCTTGGTCTTATATACAATCCTAAACTGGCACAGGTACAGTACACCCCTACTCGGGAAATCTTCCACTCCTCCTTCAAAGATCTTTGTGATTTCTTAGCTTTTCACTTTCTTTTCTAGCAGTAATCTCACTTCCGAACCTTGTAAAGTTGTGAGCGTGTTTAGGGGACAATAAGGACTCCCTTACATGGTTGTCCACATCCTATCTAGGATGACCTGTGTACTAAAATTTGGTTCTACCATCACCATAGACAGGGGGCATCCTCTACACCTAGAGGAGAGGAGGTTCTACCATCACCATAGACAGGGGGCATCCTCTACACCTAGAGGAGGGTAAATTGTGGGGATTATGGGGGAGATTTACTTTGGCTTCTGTCAGTTTTCTGTCGGAGATTACATAAAAATTTCTCCTTCTCCGCTATTTTAGTGAGTTTCCTGCCCCACACCCAAGATAAGACCTCATGTAAGCAGGTCTGACCCAGCGACATTGCATCCTCATCTACTAAGAACAGCGGGGGCGATTTTACGACTGTCAGTTGAATTAACGCTGGAATTAATGAATTTCCTCCTATGTGTTTTATACAAGGTATTAGGAGGGTATTGCACCGTTTTATTTTGTTGAGAAGGGCTTATTTTAAAAAAACAATTATTAGGATGTAGGTTTTAAGCGTACATGGATTCTCTGAACCTGTAACCAAACATAACGAGAAGTGTTTGTTTTTTTTGTTGTTTTTAATGAACCTGATGGAACATGTCAAATGTCAATTCTAATTCCCTATTGGTTCTCATGAAATCCTATATTGTGGCCGGCCTTAGTTCTTGTCGGTGATATTTTCGTAACATTTTTATACTGTGGTATATTATATAATGCTTTGTGTAGTTAAGCCGGCTGTGAGATGTAAGCGAAGATTGGATTTATCAGATTAACTTTTAGAATGTTTTATATCGGATGTTGCCTTGTTAATGAGAAACTACAAATCCTAGTCTTTTCTGGAAGATTGTTGCAGCACATATTTATATATCTATATATTCCTATAGTGGTGAATACACCAGTGGGCCTTGACAATTTGCATTATCTCCATCAGAAGACCCTGCCAGTAAGAGTAATAGTACTCAGCTCCAGGAATAGTATTCAATCACTTCTGTGTCTGTATGACCTGTGACTATTTTGGCTACTGTGGATCCCATGTGAGTATATTGGCTACTGTGGACCCCCTGTGAATATATTGCCTACTGAGGGGCCCCTGTGGGTATACTGGCTACTGTGGGTCCCATGTGACTATACTGGCTACTATGGGGCTTCTGTGACTATATTGGCTACCCTGGGGCTCCTGTGACTATTAGCTACTGTGGGGCTCCCGTGACTATATTGGCTACCCTGGGGCTCCTGTGACTATATTAGCTACTGTGGGGCTCCTGTGACTATATTGGCTACCCTGGTGCTCCTGTGACTATATTAGCTACTGTGGGGCTCCTGTGACTATATTGGCTACTGTCGTGCAGTAATAGTAATCTCTAGGGGAGCAAGAGAACTGTATTAAATTTGTGATAAGAAGGTGGATTAGACAATGATGATGATGAACCTTAAATTTTTGTGTTGCTAATTCTGCAGAGATGAGTCACGGATGGAAGAAGCTGACATTGCGGCCAGGTAGAAGAAAAAGCATGAAATACACTCCAATGATCAAAGATGTACGAGATGTAAAGATGTAATCTGTCAGTCACCAGATTTACAGTAAGTCGTATTACCTTACAATTCTGCAGCATGTTCCCAGTGCAGTGACAATTGGTTCTCCTCTTCTAAGAAAGAGGCCACCATCTTACCGTATACTGTGTCAGATTTATCATCCAGCATCGGACACTGAGATAACTCTGGTGCAGTATAAGGCTGTCTAAATCTTTGGTTCCAACCCTGGTTCTGGTCATGTATCTATGTGGTAAGCTTGGTTCCCTTATGTATCTTTTAGTAATCTTGGTTCTGGTCATGTATCTATCTAGTAAGCTTGGTTCCCTCATGTATGTATATAGTAATCTTGGTTTTCAGAATGTTATCTATATACAGGCAGTCCCCGGGTTACATATAAGATGGGCTCTGTAGGTTTGTTCTTAAGTTGAATTTGTATGTAAGTCGGAAATGTATATTTTATAACTGTAACTCCACACAATTTTTTTTTTGATGTCTGTGACAATTGGATTTTAAAAATGTTGGGTTGTCATAAGAACCAGGATTAACAATAAATCTTAATTGCAGACGCCTTTGATAACTGTTATAGCTGTTTATTGTAGGTTGGGACTAAAGTACAGTAAATTGGCAATTACCAGAGGTCTGTTTGTAACTAGGGGTCATCTGTAAGTCGGGTGTTCTTAAGTAGGGGACTGCCTGTAGTAATCCTGATTACGGTCATGTATCTATGTAGTAATCTTGATTTTGATAACATATCTATGTAGTAATCTTGGTCCTACTAATGTTATTCTTATGCTGAGTTCTCATACATGAGCAGGTTACATGTGCGCTTAGTGCTGACCCTGCTTGGCTTGGCGAGAGCGGTCATCGGATAGCCAGGTGCACATGGTGAATGATCACGGCAGGCTAGCTGCTGAGCTAACCTGTGCCCGCTACCCATCTTGGGATGGGTTTGGAGTCTCGGAGGAGGAGAGGAGATGGGGTAGCTTGACTTTATACTGGAGCTCTCCTACCTCCATGACTCCATATCAGAGGGGTACATAAAAGTTAATTTTTTTTTTTTTTGGACATATACAGCTAGCTATAAACTACAGTGTGGGGTTCACGGCTGGTGACAGGATCCTTGTTAACATTTATATACTCCTTTATTTAGTGGTTTGTGCCTGGCACTGCCACACATTTTTGCTGTTAGCCCTATTGACGGAGAGATTACAATACAACAACACAGAAAGGAATTTATTTTTTGAAAATGGCGATTATATTGTGCAAAACAAACAAAAAGATGCAAATATTTTTTGCAAGGAAAAACAGTTTATCCAGTTTATTTTTCTTTATTTAGTTTTGGTTTGTGCTGGTGTTTTTCACTCCTTATTTTCTTTCAGAACAGATTTTATTTTTTTGGTTATCCACACATGGCTGCAAATTATATTATAATTCTAAAACAATGAATATTAGATTAGTTCTTACTGAGTTTTACAATTGAGGTAACCAGACTGAGATAATTTCTTCCAATATTATACATGAGCTTATGTAGAATGCAAAATTGGAAACTTGATTTGAAGGTTGTACAGCGCTGCCATCTAGTGGAGGCTCGTTTACTTACAATTCCTTAAGAAAGACAACGGATGATCTTGATGGGTGAATTGCTCTGTAAACTCTTTTATATATTTTTGCAAATATAAGACTTGAGAATCCCAATAAAACATAACATCTAATTACAAAAATATGTTCTAACCTACAGTATTTTTCGGACTAGAAGGCGCACCGCAGTATAAGGCGCACCATCAATAAATGCCTGCTTAAATGTCTAGGTTCATATATAAGGCGCACTGGACTATAAGGCGCACCTGATTATAAGGATGAATGACCAGCAGGTGGCAGACCTGTGCACAGTTCAAGGCAGCTGTTGTCTGTAAGTACGGTTCATATATAAGGCGCACTGGATTATAAGGCGCACCTTTGATTTCTGAGAAAATCAAAGGATTTTTTTGTGCGCCTTATAGTCCGAAAAATACGGTAATACAACTTTTACAATAAAAAAAAAAGTTTTACCCAAACCACCAATTTAATTCACACTTAAATGTTAAACAAAGTAATCAAAAAGGGGTTTTGATGTCTTTACCGCCCGGGACTTGATACCAGGGAAAATTCAAACTTTAAGAATTTTTTTATTTTTTTTAGTTCAAATCAGTTACTGGAAATAACGTCTGGGGATTGGGCACGTTATCCATACGTCTGGGGATTGGGCAGGCCAGAGCAGTGTTGGTGGAGATATTTCTTGATCTGTGTAAATGAACATTACCAGGGGCGTAACTTGGAGAGGCAGGGCCCCTTAGCAGATGTCTGAATGGGGCCCCCTACACCCTCAGAAAATATACATATTTGTATGCTCACACATTTATACACTCTTGCATACATACATACATACACACATTTATGCACTGAAAAATATGCTGCTCAATGTGCAACATAATATGTATATAATGGTGCACATCCTCCATTCTTTAATGTGTCAGGTCAGATACCAGGGCCCCCTTTACACTGTGGGGCCCATAGCAGCTGCTATGGCTGCTACCGCTGTAGTTACACCCCTGAACATTACTCTACTGAGAAATGTGAGATGGAGGCAACATGTGTCCCACTTATAAATATTAGGTGTGACCAATTTTTCTGGTCTCCCCAGATCATCACACCAGCAGTTGAAATTGTATGTCAATTGCAGAAACTGCTGAGTTAAACCAAATATCTTTTGTTAGGAACCTAAAAAAATGACCCAGAGATAGAAGTGTGCAACAAAAGTACCACAGGTGCAGTTTTGGACTGCATTTTATGGACCCGCCACACATGATTATTCTGTGGTCCCACCCTTCAAGCTCTAGAAGTCTCCAAATTAGGTTGTCCCTTGCTGTATCTCTGGGGTCCAGTATTTGGATCTAGCTTGAGCCCACCGGAGGGTCGTCCGGTACTCTGATTGGTCACGCCAACACTGTATGATTGTCTGGATGATGGTCAACAAAGCTAAGTTTTTCAGGCTTTTTGGCGGATAAAACAATCTTTTCTACTGGTGGTCCGTTGGGCTGTCTTGAACCTGTTTTGTGTACACTTTCATAACTATAGCTACTTGGACCCCCAACATCTCCCATGGAATGGTCAGATTAGTAGTCCAGCTTGTAGAAAGTGAAGAAATACATCTGTGGAACGCTATGACATCTAGGAAGAATCATCGTTTGCCTTTGGTACTCTACACCATGTAAAGAAGTTTTTATGTGCTGCTCAATGCCTCATATTTAAAGGAATTCTACCACCAGGATCAAAGGTTGTAAACCAAGCACACTGACATGCTGGTGTGTGTTCCCTCTGGTAAGATCTGCACTTCTTTTAGCTTCTTATTCCCTTGTTTTTACAAAAAAAAGGCTTTTAAAATTTTGCAAATGAGCCTGTGGGGCTTCAGACTCCATAGGTGTTAATGGAGCCTGAAGCCCCTCAAGCTCATTTGCATAATTTTAAAGCCTTTTTTGATTAAAAACAAGGGTACAAGTAGCTAAAAGTAGAGCATATCCTGTCAGAGGGGACATACACCAGTATGTCAGTGTGCTTGGTTTACAACCTTTGATCCTGGTGGTAGAATTCCTTTAAGTGAAATTTAACTGTGCATTTTTTTATTGGATTGATTTGAGTACCCTTGGATTAGTAATGTTAAATTTCTATATGTCCATGGGGCGTCTTAAAATAAACAACAAACACTTTTACACTCGCCTCTTCTGGTGCTCCCATTCTCCCACAGTGTCGCTTCTCCCTTTAAATCTCAGTTTGTTGGCCAGCGTTGTAGCAGGAACGCGCCTGTGATTGAGACCTAACCGTTAACCTCTCTAAACGTACACAGGCGTCCCGTGACGGGCGGCGCAGAGAGAGAACGGCTGCGCGAGAGGATGTAGGTATATGTAGTTTATTATTTTTCAGGCCTCCCACTCCCAGCCATGTATTACTATTTTTTTTTTTTTCCCCTGGACAACCCCTTTTAGGTTACATTTACTAATGATCTGTATATACATTTAAGTCATTCCCGTGCACACAAAATATTTGTTAACACCATTTATATCTACAACTCTATTGCAGGCCCCAGATTACATAATATAATTGCAAGTTTTCCTTCTCAGACTAGAGGAAATCTGGAACTACTAAAGCTTTTCGAGAAAGATCCAAGATTTTCTTCCTTTCTAAGGCCAATTCCCACCCGCTGTGCCGAATACACTTATTACATGCCACTGACCCCAGTACTGTAGTATAACGTAACATTTGACACACACTATATGAGGTTTACAGCTTTATCCTTGTTATGTTTTATTCAGTGTCGTTCAGTTAGTTTTATGGCATCGATCCCAACATTTTTCTCATCATGTTACTGGTCAGTAAAAAGATTTATCCGAATTTTTTTATTATTATTATTATTGCACTGAAACAGCTATGTGTTCACCACTGATTGCCGGATATACTAAGAGGCTCTGCCCTTTTACAATAAACACGGATGAGTGCTCCGACTCCCAAAAGAAATCTCTGCCGGGTCTAAACTTTTTTTTTTTTTTTTTTATAATTCTGTTTATTGATAACAAACAGCAAATCAGATCGTTTGAATGAGAATTACAGAGTGGAAATGGTGAGATCTAATGTCATACTGTACAGACCAAACGTTTGGACACACACGTTTTCTGTATTTTCTTGACTATAAAAATTGTAGATTCTCACTGAAGGCATCAAAACTATGAATTGACACATGTAGAATTATATACTTAACAAAAACGTGTGCAACAACTGACAATATGTCTTATATTCTAGGTTCTTCAAAGTAGCCACCTTTTTGCTTTGATTACTGCTTTGCACACTCTTGGCATTCTCTTACTGAGCTTCAAGAGGTAGTCACCTGAAACGGTCTTTCAACAGTCTTGAAGGAGTTCTCAGAGATACTAAGAACTTGTTGGCCCTTTTGCCTTCACTCTGCGGTCCAGCTCACCCCAAACCATCTCGATTGGGTTCAGGTCTGGTGACTGTGGAGGCCGGGTCATCTGGCATAGCACCCATCACTCTCCTTCTTGGTCTTAAAGCCCTTACACAGCCTGGAGGTGTGTTTGGGGTCATTGTTGTGTTGAAAAATAAATGATGGTCCAACTAAACACAAACCGGATGGAAAAGCAGCCGCTGCATGATGCTGTGGTCACCATGCTGGTCCAGTATAATCCCCAACAGTGTCACCAGCAAAGTCCCCCCACACTATCACACCACCTTCTCCATGCTTCATGGTGGGAACCAGGCATGTAGAGTCCATTTGTTCACCTTTTCTGCCTCGCACAAAGACACGGTGGTTGGAACCAAACCTTTCCAAATTTGGACTCCTCAGACCAAAGGACAGATTTCCACTGGCCATGTCCATTCCTTGTGTTCTTTAGCCCAAACAAGTCTCTTCTGCTTGTGGCCTGTCCTTAGCAGTGGTTTCCTAGCAGCTATGTTATCATGGAGGCTGCTGCACAGTCTCCTCTTACCAGTTGTTGTAGAGATGCGTCTGCTGCTAGACCTCTGTGTGGCTTTGACCTGATCTCTAATCTGAGCAGCTGGTAACCTGTGATTTCTAAGGCAGGTTACTCTGATGAACTTATCCTCCGCAGCAGAGGTGACTCTTGGTCTTCCTTTCCTAGGGCATTCCTCATGGCAGCCAGTTTCTTTGTGTCGCTTGATGGTTTTTTCAACAGCACTTGGGGACAATTTCAAAGTTTTCCCAATTTTTTGCACTGACGGACCTTTTTTTCTTAAAGTTATGATGGCCACTAATTGTTTCTTTATTTAGCTGCTTTATCTAGCCATAATACAAATTCTATTCAGTAGGACTATCAGACGTGTATCCACCTGACCTCTGCACAGCACAACAGATGCTCCCAACCCCATTTATAATGCAAGAACTCCCACTTTTTAAACCTGACCGGGCACCTGTGATGTGAAAATCATTTCAGGTGACTACCTCTTGAAGCTCATCAAGAGAATGCCAAGAATGTGCAAAGCAGTAATCAAAGCAAAAGGACCTACAATATAAGACATGTTTTCAGTTGTTTTCACACTTTTTCGATATATATAATTCCACATGTGTTAATTCATAGTTTTGATGCCTTCAGTGTGAATCTACAATTTTTATAGTCATGAAAATACAGAAAACTCTTTAAATGAGAAGGTGTGTCCAAATTACTGGTCTGTACTGTAGTCACTGCCGTTTTTCCAGTGCTAACGCCGCGTCACAGCAAAAGTGTTTGTACATCCGTTGCCCACTAAAAAACTGTCAGCCAAAGCATGTTAGATTTCCTCATTACCTTTTTTTTGTGTATTTTGATTTCCTGTTGTTAAAGAAATCTACCATCTGGAATCTACTTATTTAGTAGATCCTAATGGTAGATTCCCCAATTCAAACTAATCACCTTTTTATTATCTTCTAAAACATAAACTTTAAGTTTTTATACTTTTTTTTTTTTTGGTAATTGCCTTCAAAGGCTACTGGGGTGTGGAGTAGCCTCTGTAAGCTCTGGGGCTAAGGCTACTTCAAACCCTAGTAGCCTCTTCAGAGCCACCCCCTATGCGTCCATGTCACCTGTGACACAGCAGCGTGGCCCGTGCAGGGGTAGTGGCTTCTGACATATCGCCTCACGTGGCAGCTCGGTAGAGGCTTCTCGCACCATGAAGTAGCCTCACCCCAGGAGCTCACAGAAGCTACTCAAAGCCCCAGTAAGCTCTGACAATTACCATAGAAATAAGATCAAGCATAAAAACATATACGGTAGTTTCATTTTTAGAAGATAGACAAAGGTGAGTAGGGATAAGTTTGATTTGGGGAATCTACTGTCTAGATCTACTAATTAAGTAGATTCCTGACTGAAGATTTTCTTCTTTTTCCCTAATGGACCGTGGAGAAAAAACAATATGGACGCACTCCATTTGTTCCTTTGGACCATAGACTTGCATTAAAGTCAATGGGGCACATTTACTTACCTGTCCTGTTGCGATCCCTGAGGTGCTTTGTCCGACGAGGATTCGGAGCTGTCGCGATTCACTAAGATCGTGCGCCCAATTTCCTGCATGTGTCACTTCCCTGCTCAGGTCCCCGGAGTTCATCTTCCCGGTCCATGTAAGTGCTTGGCTTGTGACACCATTTTGAATGTTAAATCCCGCGCGTTGTCCGAATCCGTCAGATCGTCCGACGGCCACACCTCCCGATTTGTGTCGTGTGAAAGACTGCGCCGATGTGGGGCTTCCATCATGCACAGGTGCACAATAAATCTCCACCCATTAGACTTAAATTCTCATCCTTGGGTATATACACTCACTGGCCACTTTATTAGGTACACCTGTCCAACTGCTCGTTAACACTTAATTTCTAATCAGCCAATCACATGGCGGCAACTCAGTGCATTTAGGCATGTAGACATGGTCAAGACAATCTCCTTCAAACCGAGCATCAGTATGGGGAAGAAAGGTGATTTGAGTGCCTTTGAACGTGGCATGGTTGTTGGTGCCAGAAGAGCTGGTCTGAGTATTTCAGAAACTGCTGATCTACTGGGATTTTCACGCACAACCATCTCTAGGGTTTACAGAGAATGGTCCGGAAAAGAAAAAACATCCAGTGAGCGGCAGTTCTGTGGGCGGAAATGCCTTGTTGATGCCAGAGGTCAGAGGAGAATGGGCAGACTGGTTCAAGCTGATAGAAAGGCAACAGTGACTCAAATCGCCACCCGTTACAACCTCTCCTTCTCCATGCAGATTTCAAGTAGCTTAGAACTTCTTTACCATACTATAAAAATTAGCTTCATTCCAATGACTTTGTTTTTTTTTGGGGGGGGGGGACAGAACATGAATACATCACTAAGAACAACCCAGCTGTAACACACACATCTCATTGGTTATTTTTGGACAGTCACTCTATTTGTCCAATAGACCATCTGCATTTGCCGCAGGCTCAGACTGCAGCGATATTTATTTGTACAGAACTGCAACCTGGTTATTTCTTTCATTTATTCTAAGAGCTGCAAAAAATATCACTCCCTTGACCAGTGAAAACCAGGAAAGGCTAAAACAGGACTTAAATGTAAAAAAAAAAAAAAAAAATCTTTATAAAATGCTTTAAAAGTTTTTTTGCCCATAATAATGAACTACAAATAGTGGAGTTGCCAAAGTTTTTCAATAACTGAAAATGATCGAAACTATGAAGACTCAAAACTGCACGAAAGCTGGCAAAAGTTTGCTTGCTTAGATGTGTGAGAGGCAGGTGCACAATAAATCTCCACCCATTAGACTTAAATTCTCATCCTTCTCCTTCTCCATGCAGATTTCAAGTAGCTTATAACTTCTGTACCATAACTATAAAAATTAGCTTCATTCCAATGACATTTTTTTTTTTTGGGGGGGGGGGGGGCATGAACATGAATACATCACTAAGAACAACCCAGCTGTAACACACACACCTCATTGGTGTTATTTTTGGACAGTCCCTCTTTGTCCAATAGACCATCTGCATTTGCCGCAGGCTCAGGACTGCAGCGATATTTATTTGTACAGAACTGCAACCTGGTTATTTCTTTCATTTATTTCTAAGAGCTGCAAAAAATATTCACTCCCTTGACCAGTGAAAACCAGGAAAGGCTAAAACAGGACTTAAAATGTAAAAATAAAAAAAAAAAAATCTTTATAAAATTGCTTGTAAAAAGTTTTTTTGCCCATAATAATGAACTACAAATATGTGGAGTTGCCAAAGTTTTTCAATAACTGAAAATGATCGAAACCTTACGAAGACTCAAAACTGCACGAAAGCTGGCAAAAGTTGCTTGCTTTAGATGTGTGAGAGGCAAGACGTACGAAATACACAAAAAAACAGAAGGCAGACTGTTAGTACAGAACTGCAACCTGGTTATTTCTTTCATTTATTTCTAAGAGCTGCAAAAAATATTCACTCCCTTGACCAGTGAAAACCAGGAAAGGCTAAAACAGGACTTAAAATGTAAAAAAAAAAAAAAAAAAATCTTTATAAAATTGCTTGTAAAAAGTTTTTTTGCCCATAATAATGAACTACAAATTTGTGGAGTTGCCAAAGTTTTTCAATAACTGAAAATGATCGAAAACCTAATGAAGACTCAAAACTGCACGAAAGCTGGCAAAAGTTTCTTGCTTTAGATGTGTGAGAGGCAAGACGTACAAAATACACAAAAAAACAGAAGGCAGACTGTTAACCCTTTCTTTGAATCGCCGGAAGACCCGAATCCACTGCAGGATCGCGAATGGACCGGGTAAGTAAATCTGCCCCAATGACTGTGAGGCATCCGTGGAAATTCACATGATGGACTGGGGGGACGTATATGTTGCCCCATATACATTCCCATAGACTGCAATGGTGGTCCGGCGGCGGTTCCGCGCTGTAGACGTAGAAAAGCTAGAGTATGCTCCATCTTTCCCCATATGTGTCACGCTGTATTCTAAGGGGAGGGGAGGGGTGAGCAGCGCCGGCACACGTGTGTGTGTGTGTGTGAATGTACCCTAAAGAGTAGTGAACTGTGCTCCTGGTTTGTCCCATATTTAGGGTGATGCCACCCGTGGCGTTTTGAACCCGTTTTTGGTCCGTTTTTAAGCAGTCCATCCAAAAAGGCATGCGTTAAAAAAACCCATCCTTTTTTGAGCAATTTTAATTAAGATAATTGGTAAAACCTGTCAAAAATGGATGAGTTTTCAAAAAACCGATGCGTTTTTTAACGGACTGCTTAAAAACGGACCAAAAACGGGTTCAAAACGCCATAAGGATACAACTGGTATGTGTAATGTTACTCTTAACATATCTCCAAAGTCTTGTTAATGTGTAACCGTTTTTTTGAACATAACAAGCTAACGTGATGTATCATTAATTCTCTCATATTTTTACCCCTCGCACCCAACGTTAATTATGTTATTGTCAGATTTTCCTTTTACACGTTTTGTAATCAAACCTTCTCTAATGACTTTTATTGGAGATGTTCTAGTTAAAGGCGGCGGATAAGTCCGCTCATTAAGCAGCCCCTGCCTCGCCTTCTTACATCTCAGAATAATAATAATAAAACTGAACCACGGAGAAATCGAGCTGCTCTAATTAGCTGTGATTAGTGACAAGTAATTAATAGGAAATATTCAGATGTACATTAAAAATACAACAAAACTAGACTTGTCACAAGTAAGATGTGCTGCCCACTGTGATGCATCCCTCGTGTTGGGTACATTTGGTTCCTTCCCTTTATTCGATGTGTGCCCTCTTAAAGGGAATGTATTGTATGTTCCAGTATGACAACCTTAAAGCATAGCTCCCAACCGTCCCAGATTGGCCGGGACAGTCCCGCTTTTTTTTTTTTTTCTTTTACCTCTGCCCCGCGGTCACGGAAAGCTGGCAGATTGTCCCGGATATTCCCTCCAGGTCCCGCACTGGCTGAGGTTGTCCCGGCTCTGTGTCCCAGCCGAGTAAACACTTTCAAAGCCAGAACTCATAGTATTGAATGGCTTCTACAGACATTGGGCAGGGAATCCTTTTAAGAGATGTGTCGGGTTAGCGGAGAGCAGCGACCACGTCATCATGGAGAGATATCATCTGTCCATATATGGTCACTACATCTCCTAGGGTTCCCCAGAGCAGACATCGGGGAGGGAATCCTTTTCAGAGATTTCAGTGTCGGGTTAGCGGAGAGCAGGGACCACGTCATCAGGTTCAGATCACCATCTGTCCATATATGGTCTCCACATCTCCTAGGGTTCCCCCAAATACAAGGTTCAATTAAATACATTTTTGCCCAGCCCGGGATTCGAACCCAGACCCTCTGCAGTCCAACTGCCATGGAGACAGAGCCTCTATCCACTAAGCTTAGTGATTATTTAGCTGAGGATTTTTGGTAACTAAGAGCTGTTAACAGCTACTGTTACACTGCGACACATGGACTGTGCAGGTTCTAGGTTCAAATCCCAACCTGGCTAAAAAAAAACGTTTCCACTATGCAAATTGGATTTATTTCATCGGGCATATAGGTAAATACAGATATTTGGAGAGCTGACAGGTCCTCTTTTCCTGCTGTACACTGGACCACCTGCGATTTTTGGCTGCATATTCCGATCCTGGCAGGAACAACCTGCAGTACAAACTGACAGAAAAGGATAAATCGGGCAGATATTCATATTCATGTCTTTTGTATGGCTTTTAAGCTCATGAATATCAATAATTTTCTATTGATATAACAGTCGTGGCGTTTTAAAGGGCATAAAGGTGGCAAACATGGGGTTAAAAAACCCCACTTTTTATATCACTGTATGTGGTCCATTTACCGGTCCTGTGCATTGCGTAGATTTATATAGATTATATAGCTGCTATAATTCTCCATATATGCTAGACCTGGAGGGGAATGGAGGGGTGACGGTCTGTTATGAAATAATGAAATAAGGCATGAAAGGAAATCTACCAGTAAAATCCATCCTAAAAAACCAGGGACACTTACTCATAGATCCAGGCACCGGGACTGTGGTAATCCTCTTATATTTGTTACCCAAGGCCTCCTTCCTTCTAAAATTATCCTAATGAACCAGACGGGCTCCTGCTAAGTGTAACCAGAGCCCTTCAGTGTTGTTGCATCACAGGCTGTTACACTGTGCGGGAGCACTTTCCCCTCCCTATTGTGTGCGGAAACTACCTCTGCTGCTTAGAGTAAAGCAGGAAAAGGGGAGGGGGGGGGGGAGTACTGAGGGAGTCAGGAGAGTGGTAGAGCCCCTTCATGCTCTGGATTTACAGGCTGTTACACTGTGCAGGAGTATGTCACACCTCCCAGGAAGAGGAAAGGAGAATTGCTAAGGGAGGGGGGGGGGGGGGATGTGCACCTGCACAATGTAGGAGCCTTTGAAGCTACAGCACAGAGGTGCTCTGGTAACACCCACCAGAGCCCTTCTGGCTCATTAGCATAAATTTTTTAGATGGAGGAAGGCCATGGACAACAAATATAAGAAGATTATCACAGTCCCGGTGCCTGGATCTAATCCCGTAGCAATTCTCCTTTCCTCTTACCTGGGAGGTGTGACATACTCCGCACAGTGTAACAGCCTGTAAATCCAGAGCATGAAGGGCTCTACCACTCTCCTGACTCCTCAGTACTCCCCCCCCTCCCTTTCCTGCCTTTACTCTAGCAGCAGAGGAAGTTCCGCACACAAGAGGGAGGGGAAAGTGCTCCCGCACAGTGTAAGGCCCCTTCTACACTGGCGTTTTTCACGCGCGAGTTTGCGCGTGCATTTGACGCGCAGAAACTTCGCATTGCACTCTCCCATTGTATTCAATGGTCCTTTCTCCATTTGCGTGGTTTTCAACGCGCGTGCTTGCGTTCGTTGCACGCGCGTCAAATCGCAGCATGTCGATTTTGCGATTCACGCGCATTTTTCACGCCCCATTCAAGTCTATGGGGACGTATCAAAAACGCATTGCACTCGCAAACATTGCAAGTGCAATGCGAGGCAATGCTTTTAAACGTAAGGGTTGCTAGGTGACCAGTAACAGTATTTCCCCTGCTCGCGCAACGATCATTTAATTAAAAAACACAATGAAGAACAGTGAAGAATAGAATAAAACCAGTGAACACAGTGAACACAGTGACCACAGGATCATTAAGATAAAAACACAGTGCAGAAACACAGTGCAGAATAATTCAGATGTTCGGACATCTGCTTACTTGTCGCGGAGATACGCGCGGAGCGGTGCGAACAAATACATGTGAAGAACAATATATATTGATGTGAAGAGACATGCGATGTATGGAAAAATCCGCAGGTTCTTTACACACATATATATTGTTCTTCACGCATCATTTTGTTCGCACCGCTCCGCGCGTATCTCAGACAAGTAAGCAAGATGGCCGAACATCTGTAATCTATTCTGCACTGTGTTCTGCACTGTGTTTTTCTCTTAAATGATCCTGTGTTCACTGTGTACAAGAGATTTATTCTATTCTTCACTGGTTACTCACATGCTAAATTGGTCGGAGATAATATACGCGCGGAACAGTGAAGAATAGATCGCAGATGTTTGCAAATTATCAGAAGAAATTATTTTTCAATTAAATAACACATTTTAATCCCAATCATGGTCCCTTTGAAAACTGCTCGAGTCTCCCATTGAAACGCGCGTCAAAAATGCGCCGAAAACGCAAACAACGCTAACAACACGCGCGTGAAAAACCAAAAACGCAAATTCTCCAAGGAAAAATGGAACAAAAACGCAGCCAAACGTCAGTTTTTCACGCATTGCACCCTGACGTGAAACGCAACGCTAGTGTGCAAGAGGCCTAACAGCCTGTGATGCAACACACGAAGGGCTCTTGTTACACTTAGGCAGGAGCAGTCTGGTTCATTAGGATAATTTTAGAAGGAAGGAGGCCTTGGGCAACAATATAAGAGGATACCACAGTCCCGGTGCTGGATCTATGAGTAAGTGTCCCTGGTTTTAGGATGGATTTACTGGTACCAGTAAATCCATCCTAAAAAACCAGGGACACTTACTCATAGATCCAGGCACCGGGACTGTGGTATCCTCTTATATTTGTTACCCAAGGCCTCCTTCCTTCTAAAATTATCCTAATGACCAGACTGCTCCTGCTAAGTGTAACAGCAGAGCCCTTCGTGTTGTTGCATCACAGGCTGTTAGGCCTCTTGCACACTAGCGTTGCCGTTTCACGTCAGGGTGCAATGCGTGAAAAACTGACGTTTGGCTGCGTTTTTTGTTTCCATTTTTCCTTGGAGATTTGCGTTTTTTGGTTTTTCACGCGCGTGTGTTAGCGTTGTTTTGCGTTTTCGGCGCATTTTTGACGCGCGTTTCAATGGGAGATCGAGCAGTTTTCAAAGGGACCATGATTGGGATTAAAATGTGTTATTTAATTGAAAAATATTTCTTCTGATAATTTGCAAACATCTGCTCTATTCTTCACTGTTCCGCGCGTATATTATCTCCTCGACCAATTTAGCATTGTGAAGACAGTGAGAATAGAATAAATCATTGTACACAGTGAACACAGATCATTTAAGAGAAAAACACAGTGCAGAACACAGTGCAGAATAGATTACAGATGTTCGGCCACCTTGCTTACTTGTCTGAGATACGCGCGGAGCGGTGCGAACAAAATATGCGGTGAAGAACAATATATATGTGTGTAAAGAACCTTGCGATTGTTCCATACATCGCCATGTCTCTTCACCACATATATATTGTTCTCACATGCTATTTGTTCGCACCGCTCCGCGCGTATCTCCCGACAAGTAAGCAGCATGTCGACACATCTGAATCTATTCTGCACTGTGTTTCTGCACTGTGTTTTTATCTTAATGATCCTGTGGTCACTGTGTTCACTGTGTTCACTGGTTTTATTCTATTCTTCACTGTTCTTCATTGTGTTTTTTAATTAAATGATCGTCGCGAGCAGGGGGAAAATACTGTTACTGGTCACCCTACGCAACCCTTACGTTTAAAACGCATTGCCTCGCATTCACTTGCAAATGTTTGCGAGTGCAATCGTTTTTGATACGTCCCCATAGACTTGAAATGGGCGTGAAAAATGCGCGTGAATCGCAAAATACATGCTGCGATTTGACGCGCGTGCAACGAACGCACGCACGCGCGTTGAAAACCACGGCAAAATGGAGAAAGACCTGAATACAATGGGAGAGTGCAATGCGATTTCTGCGCGTCAAATGCACGCGCAGAACTCGCGCGTAAAACGCCAGTGTAGAAGGGGCCTTACACTGTGCGGGAGCACTTTCCCCTCCCTTTGTGTGCGGAACTCCTCTGCTGCTTAGAGTAAAGGCAGAAAAGGGAGGGGGGGGAGTACTGAGGAGTCAGGAGAGTGGTAGAGCCCTTCTGCTCTGGATTTACAGGCTGTTACACTGTGCGGAGTATGTCACACCTCCCAGGAAGAGGAAAAGGAGAATTGCTACGGGATTGGGGGGGGGGGGGGTGTGCACCTGCACAATGTAGGAGCCTTTGAAGCTACAGCACAGAGGTGCTCTGGTAACACCCACCAGAGCCCTTCTGGCTCATTAGCATAAATTTTTTAGATGGAGGAAGGCCATGGACAACAAATATAAGAAGATTATCACAGTCCCGGTGCCTGGATCTAGGAGTAATGTCCCTGGTTTATCAGGATGGATTTTGATCTAGATTTCCTTTAGGCTGTTTCTTTTTAGATTTAATTTTGTTTCCTAGAACAAGAGAGAAATGAACAGAGGCAGTAGTTTTGGTCAAACTAGAATTTGACTGAAATGTACAAACTTTGTCACGATAGAAATTCCGGTGCTTTAATTCCCAACTAAAAGTTGTATCCATTGATCTCAACATACGTGGCCGTGTCTGTCGCACATTCCTGTAGTAGATGGATTTATGACCTGTAATCAGTAATATTTATTTCTTGCCCCACTTTTTCACTGCAGTCATTGCTGTAAATGCTCGTCACTGGTTATCCCCACTAATCCCCATCCCTGACTATTCTTACACTGTGCTTTTACTTTCTATTCTTCCCCTGTGAGTATCATTCCGCTCGCTGTGTAAGGGTCATTGTGTATGTAGCCAATACTTATAGTCTACATCACTTCCCCTCACACGTACATACATGCATTTTTTTAAAATCTTCTAATACAGTACTCTTGTCCTTAAACTACGGACGTGAATTATCGTCTTAAAATCACAGTTCGATACATCAGGTCGGTCTTCTATTCTGTTGATGGGCAGCCGAATCTGGTCTTTAAATGACTTTTAATATAATTTTTGTCATGGGTGCTCCCACGATCCCGGTCTTGGATTGCGGGCAGACACGTGGTCCTCTTTGTGCCCCCGCACCGGACTCGTCCCAGCTCCTGCTATTCTCCGAACTGCCATGCATGCGCGTCCCCTGTCGAAAATTTAAAGGGCCAGCGCACCGCTGATTGGTGCGCTGGCTGAAAACCTCCACTTTATAATCCGGCACCTCCCTTCCGGCTCTGCCGGATCTTTGTGCCTCACAGCCTAAGAGAAAGCTTCCAAGCAATATTCCAGGATTCCTGTGTGTTCCCGCTCCTGAGTCCTGTGTTGCCGTGTTACCAGAGTTGTTCCGTGTTCTCGTTCCCATATGCCTGGATCTCCTGTTGCAAGGTCAAGTCCAATCCGGGGTCAGCATCTTTGCCGGCTGCCCTGACCCTGTGCCTGGACCTGACCACGAGACCGTCTTCTGCTAAGGTACCTCGGTGGCCACCGCGGGCTAGTCGCACCTGTGGAACGACCTGGTGGTACCCTGCCGCAGCAAGTCCATCCTGCTGAGCGGCGGGCTCTGGTGAAGACCAGGATTCCACTTAGACTCCGGTCCCAGGTGTCGGCTAGTACCACCTCCCGTGGTTCTCCAGAGGATCCACTGATCCTTACAATTGTTGGATTTTATAGGGGGAATTTATCATGGCTTGTACCTGACTTCTTATCCCCCCGTGCCCTGCTCATTCCGAATTGGTGGCAGTGGGCCAGGGTGGTCATGCCATGGCCTGGCACACTTTCTATAGCTTGCAACAGGATACCACAGAAGCTTCTGTACCTGATATAGTAAGAGTCTGGAGTATATTGGGCGACTTATGCACCGGTGGGGGATGCCATGACTAGCGCACTATTCTCCCAGTCACGGTAAATACCCACCTATGACTTTATTTACTCCAAATCCTATGGAACATGTAGACTGTATTACTGTCTGATCTATGTGTAACCACAGATTACATACACTGTATGTCTAATGCATCTAATAGCATTTCTACATTAAAGGGGTATTCTCCTCTGGGCATTCACATTCAGTTTGATAAATCTGCCATATATAAACATTTCTTCAATTAGAAACGAGATGGCTTCCTCAGATACGACCTCCACTGCTGGAGGGATTGCACAAAGATACAAAAGGTTTTTGTATATGAAATGTCCGGGAGTTACTACAGGTCCTACAGCCGTCCTCTGGTAATGATCGCTGAATCCTGGTGGTCCGGCAGGACTCAATAGCGCATGTCTGGCCACCACTGCCTGAGTGTGGGGTGGTTGTATCCAAGGAAGCCATCTCGTTTCTAAGGGACTATATCACTACATTTATGAGAAATTATCTTCACACAGGAACATTTTTTTTAATAACATCCAATTGAAGAAATGTTAATATATGGAAGATTACTGAAACTGGATGTGAGTGCCCAGACGAGAATACCCCTTTAAGTACTCTGGATAGTTTTCTCTATTCCTTTTACCATGTGGATAAGCCTTGATCAGGACCATTTTTCTTGTAACCCACCTTCCACCTGCTGACGTGCATTTACCACAATGTTTCCACCATCAGTGGTCATGCAATGGGTACACAACCCGTAATCACCAGTATAAGCAGATGGATCATCTTCTATGCAGAGTCCAGAATGACTTAAAGGGGTTTTCCCATCTGGGCATTTTCATTTAATGAAATTAATTTTCCATATGTAAACGTTTCTTCAATTGGATGTTAATAAAAAAAAAAAATGTTCCTGTGTGAAGATAATTTCTCATAAATGTAGCCATGGTGTCCCTTAGAAACGAGATGGCTTCCTCGGATACGACCACCTCACACTCTGGCAGCGGTGGCCAGACATGCACTACTGATCCCTCCCTGACCACATGGATTCACCAATCATTACCACAGGACGGCTGTAGGATATACAGTAACTCCTGGACATTTCATATACAATTTTTTTCTTTGTACAATCTCTCCAGCAGAGGTGGTCGTATCCAAGGAAGCCATCTTGTTTCTAAGGGACAACATGACTACATTTATGAAAAATTATCTTCACACAGGAACATTTAAAAAAAACAAAACATCTAATTGAAGAAATGTTAATATATAGCAGATTAATGAAACTGAATTTGAGTGCCCAGACGAGAACATCCCTTTAAAGGACATCTACCACCAGGATAAAAGACTTTTATGCTTTTCTTTTCCTTTTAGTATTTGCTTTTGTGTAATACAAAACATCGGACATGCATAATAACACAACAATTGAGGAGCACATTAAGAGTAGCAGAGATTAAACCTTACAAATCGGCCACAAAATAAAAAAGAGCAGCTTTTTGTATTTAAGAATTTTTTTTTTTTTAATTTTTATTAAATTCAATTGCAAAAAATTCCAGCATATTTGCATTTTTTTTTTTTTTTTGTGCTTAACACGCAGCATCCAGGGTTCCGGCCTATTACACAATTCTTGCATTCTCTCACATATTAGCGCAATCGATTCTGCTGTTACATTTAATCAAAGAATAATACTAGGGTGTTTCGGAAGAGATGGTGTGAATGGAGGACTATGGGTACAAACAATTGTTTCTTGGGTAAGGAAGGGTTTTCCACATTGTTAATTATTGCAGTGGAAGGAAAATCATGTTGTTGGGTTCCCAAACCAACAGAAAGAATATAAAAAGTGGTCATTGGGTTTCTTATGGATACATATAACAAAACAAAACCTCATGGTATGTGACCGAACCCAGAAAATCCCTTCCAGCTATTTAGAATTGGGCTTTTAAAGGGGTTGTCCAATTTTGTTTTTAAAATTATAAAGCCGAGCTTGGTAGGGATTTAAAAAACAAACAAACCTGTACTTGACTCCTCCGTTTTTCCTGGTGTCCCGTGCTGCCGTCTTGCCGGTCTGTGCCCGAAGCTCCGATGAGTTTGGCTTCCGGACGGTCACGCCCCTATTCCCAGCGTTGTATCAGACCCTGGGATATGGGGACGGGTGGCCGTAGTCGGCCGGGAGCTGAACTCAGCAAGGCTTCCGTGCCCTTGTAAACAAACAGGGGGATGGACCCGTGAGAGATGGCGCGGGACACCGGGAGCGACAGAGTAGGTGAGTATAGGTTTTTTGTTTGTTTTTTTTTTAAATCCCTCCCCAGCCCGGCTCCTAAATTTTAAAAAACAATTCAACAACCCCTTTAAGCTACTTACTTATCCAAGATCGGCTGAGAGCAGTGGGGGTTATATTCACAGGACGTAACCATAAGATGATACTCTGTCCTTAGTGTAATTTGTAACATTGGGCATTAATAGTTTTGGCCTGGAAAAAGCCCTATATGTCGTCATTACGCATACACCCCATAATGAAGCCTGATGGAACACGACACTAAGCAAATCTCCTTACACCATCTCTTCCTCTGTTAGTTTTAAGAGCATTGACAGTAGTCTATATCAGTAACATACAAAGTTAGTGCAAAATACTTGAAATATGGTAACCCCTGTGCATACACTGTAACAAGCATCGAGGAAAATCCCCTTCTCAGAAGTTATTGCTTCAATATAATGTGCATAACCCAGATGGATCCCACATAGTCAATGTATTATTGTTCCCAACCTTATGGGTGTCAACGTTGGTGTCCTAAATCAATAAAGCTCTGTACAAAGTAGTGTAGGTCCGATGGGCGGCACCCTAGAAAGGGCCCCGGGTCCCGTTTTAGTGTTTGTTAGGAAAGTAAATGAATGGACACTATTTAATACTTAACTTTGCATAAAGTGGAAGCTTGACTGAATATTGAAGTTCTGTAAGGCTGTTTTTTTGGCTTTTCTTTTTAGTATTGAACCCAAATTCTACTTTCTCTTCCCCTTTTTTCTTTTGCGTTAGTCGTATTGTCTCTTATGTTACAGTTAACACCGAGTGACGTGTGTGTGGTGTGTGTATGTATGTGGTAGGTGTGTGTATGTGTGAGGTGTGTGTATGTGTGAGGTGTGTGTATGTGTGAGGTGTGTGTATGTGTGAGGTGTGTGTATGTGTGAGGTGTGTGTATAGATACATGTTATACACAAACACACACACATATACAGAGACTTTAAGTTTTAGAAGGGCACAGTCATGCCCCTCCTTCAACTCCTCCCTATTCAGAGACGAGTTGTAAGACAACCGGCTGTGGCAGGAACCTCCCAGTCTGTAGCAGGACAAAAAGCCCTTGGCTACGCTCTGTTTCCTACATGTAAATACTGCATAATAACGTGTGTGATGTGATGTGTAATGATTTATGGTTGGTTTAGGTACCTTTTTATATAAAGTACACCAAAACGGGTCAAATAGAAATCTATACAGCAACATGTGAACAACAAGTTAGCGCCCTCAAGAAGGATCCACGTAATAAATTATCTGTACAAGAACTGTACAGAGGAGACGTAATAGTCCTAAATTACAGAATAGGGGGCTCCATAACTCAAGCTAGTCAGCAGGTCTTCCAACATGTGCATTTCATACAGTAAATGTTTCCATAATTCCAGTAAGAACACCCCCCTCACATAAAAATCCTATCCAAATTTTACATATATAAATATATATACTGTCCCCGTCTACAAATATATAATTGATAACCCAACAGAAACTCAAAAATAAAAATAAGGCTTCCCCTACTTAAGAACACCCGACTTACAGACGACCCCTAGTTACAAACGGACCTCTGGATTTTGGTAGCTTACTGTACTTCAGTCCCAGGCTAAAATAAACAGCTATAACAATTATCCGAGGTGTCTAAGATTTGCTGTTAATCCTGGTTATTATGACAATCCAACATTTTTTTAAAATCCAATAGTCATAGAGACCAAAACATTTTTTGATTGGGGCTACAATTATAAGGTATAGAATTCCGACTTAGATACAAACTCTACTTAAGAACAAACCTATCTTGTACGTAACCCCCCCCCCCCCCCCCACCGCCTGTATAGTTTCTTAAAATTTCCTGCACAACTTTTTAGGCACTTTGTATTCTCGAAAAACTGAAATATTTAAAAACAGATATTTTTCAACAATTTTTACTCAAATTTTATCTATTTAATCTGTAATACATGGATATATATAATCCATATACAATATATGGATATCAATGCCACCTCATTAGAGTCTCTGGACCAGACTATGTCCTTATCCTGCAAGGTCCACTTGCTTATTACCTTAGGGGATCACTGATGTTGTAGTGGTAATGTAAAAGTAACATTAGTTATTACTAATACTAGTAATTCAAAATGGCTTCCATCGCTTAAAGCATAGTAGAAGTGTGCACCAGCATCACTTGGTTCTAAACCATTATTGCCACAGACTATATGCACACGTAGCCAAGACTAAACAAAGATAAAAAAACATAAAGTAAACGCTACATCATATACATAAAACATCATTTCAAACTAAACACCCAAAATAATTAAATTAGATTCCCACTCCCGATACAGCACAACTGCAAGCACAAGTACTCATGTAAACCAACCAATGTGTAACGGCTATGAAATTAAGAGACTCTCTGGACCTCAGAGGAAAATAATAAAATATATAACACGCCACATAACATGCAATGCAATCAAATAAAGCCTTGCTATACAAAGATCGGGGGAAAAAAAAAAAACCTGATGACCAAAAAGGATTATGGAAATGGAGATAAAAAAAAAAATAGGTGTTAGAAAGTAAAGTATTAAAATTCGAATGACTTCGTAAACAAATGCAGAAAAAAACGTAGGAAGTAGGGATTTTCTCTGCCAGGCCTTCCACCCTGCGGCACAGTCCACCGCCAGCAGTGGTAGTACAGGCATCAAAGGACAATATTCCATTTGAAAGAGAGTTCAATGGTTGGACATGTACAGCAGATAAAAAAAAAAAGATCAAATATAAAAATATAAGGAATAAAAACCATTCAAATAGCCAAGAAATAAATTGCACTAGTAAAAAGTCTGCTGTGTAACTAAATTTAGAGATAACTGCAGAAATGACTAGTGCAGATGATAACCGTAAACTTTGTAACCTACTTAATTCAAGAAAATCTGTTCCTGTGTCCTTCTTTTTCCCTTGCCTTTCTTCCTTTAATTAAAGATGTTAGTTTCCAACAACTTAACTCTTTAAAAACAGTCTCCAGATAGTCTAAAAGCCTTACAAAGTGGATTTTTAGCACTCCCCCAGTCCCCACAGAGCATAGTACAGTGATGGGCAACCTTTTGAGCTTGGTGTGTCAAAATTCGCCAAAAAACCAAGCATAACTCGGGTGGTGTGTCACCTTGACAAAAAAACAGAATTTTGTGATATTTATAGTTTAACTAACAAATATGTATACTATTTAACTTCTAGGGTACTTTAACCGTAGGTTGCCTGATTGATCCTACCATGTGCTGCCATACTACAGTATGGCAGTATATGGGGATTTTCCCAATCATCTAATACTATGTGCAAATCGCACATTGTAATAGATTGGTTACAATCAGACAGGTGTGGAAATGCTTAGTGACCTGTGAACTTTCTGTCATGAAAGTTCACAGGTTATAGCGAGGGCGCAGGCGCCGCTGTCTGCATCTCCCTCTTGGCATGGAGAAGGTGTGAGGAGCAAAAGATTTGCAATGTCTGGCAATTTGCAAGGCGTTGCGATTATTTCAGGGCTTGTACATCACAAAACTATCATACCGTGCACTGACCTTACTTACTATATGATGAGAGTGGTTGTCCTCCCTGGCCCCTGCTGTGGAGATGGTCAGTGTAGAGGTGGCAGCTGCTGGGACATCACACCAGGCAGCAGTGATGTGGCCTCTGACTGTGCTGCCATCTTCCCCCCACCACAACTATCAGGAGCTGCAGAGGAGCCTCCTGGGTGTATGGCCGGGTCACCTCTCCTGCTGTGCCCCATGCTGATACCTGTGCTGACTGGAGACACTAGGCACAGCTCACACATGGGGAGGGGCCGGCCCGGAGGAGGAGGAGGGGGGAGTGCTGGAAGCTTAGTGCAATCTCCCCCCACCCTTGGGAAACATGTGACCTTTTCAAATATATGAATAACTCCCAACGCTCGGGATTGGCTGTAGAGGTCACATGGAGTAGCTGTTCCCCAAGGGTGGGGGTGGGGGAACTGCTCCTTTCCAGACCCTCCCAATTGGCAACTGCCTAGTCATACAGCAGATGCTAATGAAAGGTACAATATAACATATCTTTTTTCCTGTAAAACCAATTTTTAATACAAAAACACTTTGGCAGTGTATGTGCTATGCTCTGTGGGGACTGGGGGAGTGCTGAAAATGGGTCTCCTGGTGATAGGTTTCCTTTAATGTAACAAAGAAGAAGGTTCCCTTTAATGAAGTATATTACAAAGTTTACTATTATTACCGGCTCTATTCAATTCAGCAATAAGAAAAACATTTTTAAAACTTTTGGTTATGCTTTGAGAACCTGTTATCTATCCTTGCAGGTCTGTTATTAAGAGCATCTTGGAATGCTCCAATTGTAATATTTGGGGAAATAGGCTTATGCACTAAATAGACTGATTCTTTTTAAGACTCCAAAAAGTTTTTTTTATTAAAAATGTATCTTTTGGTGAAGGTAAACTCTATCTGGTCAATGAGTAATAATACTAATCCTTAAGTCACAAACTGATTATACTGTAAACTCTACAATTTCGAAAGGAAGCAGCTTCTGATTCTAGAATTTTCAGAATGATATAAGGCGGCTTAGAGAACAAAAACCTGCACTACCATAAACTGCATAAAACTGTAAAAAAAAAAACTAAAAAATGGTCCAGTCTTCTAGATAACGATCCTCCCCTCTCCCAACCGGTAAAAATTAGATCCGTTCTTGAAGTTTTAAAAAATAAGCCACTTTGTTGCACTGAATCCGATAAAGTTTCACATAAGAGAACAACAATAAATAGTGATCACGAAAGTTGTTCCAACGCGGATTCTGAAATGTACAATATCTTGGTACGTCGCAGAGAGTAGAAAACTATTGCAGTACAGTAGTTCCGGTGCTTCAGAAGTAAACTTGGGGTCTCTTCTTCACTTTGTACTTTAGTGATCCATACCGCACCTGCAAAACACATGGGAAAATTTGAAGTTTGTACAAGACCGCTATCAATGGTCTATGGAGCTGGCGCGCACTGCAGCGGCAAATTGTGTTTCAGTATTAATAATTTTTTTTACAGTGAATTTATAAATTTAATTTGTGGTGTGGCAGCTCCTCTGGAGTATAATAATAATTCCTTTATATAGAGCACACAGATTACGCAGCGCTGCACAGAGTTTGCCAAATCGCTCCATGTCCCCAATGGGGCTCAGTCTTATCAACCTAACAGTATGTTTTGGAGTGTGGGAGGAAACCGGAGGACCCGGAGGAAACCCACGCAAACACAGAGAGAACATACAAACTCTTTGCAGATGTTGATTCTGGGCCTTGAACCCAGGTCTCCAGCGCTGCAAGGCTGTAATGCTAACCACTAATCCACCATGCTGCCCAGTGTGATTGGGCTTTGGTGCAGGTTTTATTAAAAGCGTAAAAGGCATTTAACCAAAACTCTAGAGCCAGAGTCTAAGTGGATGAAAGTTCCTTGGAGACCTCCTCATTAATGAGAGGGACGCGGCACGGATGCCCCCTCTCCTTGCGACTCTCCGCCATCTTCATTGAACCGTTTGCCATTGTGGTAAAGGAATTTGGTAGGGATTTGTGGGGGGGCGGGAGTGTCAGGGAAGAGAGATGAGATATCCCTGTACACAGATGATGTGTTATTTACATTTACGAAATTCGGCGACATCGATTCCAGAATTTATTAAGGTAATTGCAGAATTTAGAGCTTTCTCAGGGCTCTCTCTATTAATTGGAGAAAGTCAATTATGCTTCCATTATTGGATAAGGAGAAGGAGATTTAAGGCAATATGAGAATATGTGGGACATGCATACGTCCCCCATACATTTGTGTGACTGTAGCCTTAATGGGGCAGATTTACTTACCCGGTCCATTCGCGATCCAGCGATGCGTTCTCTGTGGTGGATTCGGGTCTTCCGGCGATTCACTAAGGCAGTTCCTCCGACGTCCACCAAATGCGGCGGTTTCTCCGAATCCGTCAGGTTTTCGTTTGACCACGCCCCCGATTTCCGTTGCGTGCATGCCGGCGCCGATGCGCCACAATCCGATCGCGTGCGCCAAAAACCCGGGCCATTTCAGGGGAAATCGGCGCAAATATTCGGGTAACACGTCGGGAAAACATGAATCGGGCCCTTAGTAAATGACCCCCAATGTTTTTAAAATTAAATAATTACATATATGTGAACCCAGTATTTGGAACACATTAAAATTTTTTACGTTTGGTCAAAAAAGAAAATAAAAATGTATAAAATAAATTGCATATTTATAGCTTTGGAGCTTGCCAGAAGGCTCGACAGAAAGGGAAAGGCTAGTGCTAACCTGATATAACAGTGTGTTGTATCTGTATGGCTGGGAATCATTACTGCCTCGGCTATCTGGCAGGGAACGCTATTGGCTGAGAACCTATGCAGAGGGGGCAATGCACGGTTCAGCTAGAGTTTAATAAAACACATACAGAATCTGGAGCTGTACTGTGCTCTTCAGTATGAGCCACTGCCAAAATAAACTTGCTGTGTTTATTAATGTATACTTCAAAAAAAATTTTTAAAAAATAAAATGTAAAAAAAACCCACAGCGAATACCTCTTTACGGCCTTTGACGACCTTTACAGATCTCATGCTCTGTGATCTCCGGAGCCCCTTGTGTGCGTACGTTTCATCTTCCGAGAGCGCCCCTTCTGTTTCTTCATCAGATTTGTCATCTCCGGAATCTTTTCTTAATGAGCCGAATCCTACAAAAATCAAAGGAAAACGGTGAAATATGAAGCGGAATAATAAGACTGAGCTATAGCTGGGAACGAAAATAATGAACAAATTAGAGTCTCCTTCCCCCTTTCGACGTTATTTTAGTGGTTTACTTCTACAGATACTCAGGAAAGGAGGTCTACTTTTTTTTGGGATGTGACTGGAGAAGACAACATGATGAAGGTAAAATCGTAGGAATTAGGAGGACTTACTACTCAACCATCTGTGCTGCTTCTATATCCAAACATTAGGGGGTGTCCTCAGGCCAAACTGGAAACCCTTAAGAGTCCAGGGCAGGAATTGGTGGCAAGGGGGGAATACCCAGATTCCCATTCCAATGCCATTTACACACTAGCATGCGCTGACTACAACCTCCTGCCCGAAAGCGGACAACCGGAACAGAACTGAGTTCAGTTCCCGTTGCTCAGTGTTTGGGCCGGATGTTCCAACCAGCACATGCTGTGAGTTGGGTGCATCACACTCGCTAGTGTGGATGGGGCACTAATCTTATAGCGGTCCAGTTGTGCTGGTAGCTGCTGAGCACTTCTCTTGAGGTCAGTGATATCTGACCATGTGATATCTAGCATTTCTGGTCTGACCTTGATAATAATGAGGGACATGGTGCTAGAATATGGAGACAGGGAAGGGTGGGCACATTTTTATAGTTGAGCCTAGAAAACCCCTTCAATGAGGCTTATGGGAAAAAAAAATATCACACTTATTTACTAGAGAGACCTAATAATACCACTTTTCGCAAACTCAATGGGGGAGATGTTCTAGACAGATAAGCATTAAACCAAGGGAAATTAAAAGAGCAATACATCCTCTGCCCACAAAAGTCCACCTACAGAGGCCCCCTTTTGGACAGGGGGCCCTAGGAAATCGCCCAGTTTGCCGCTCCTAACGCCGGCCCTGCTTGGAGCACTACATTTCCAGCCTGCTGTAAGCTACCCTGTACTGGAGTGACATAAAAATACCACTTTTCTCAAACTCAATGGGGTAGATGTTCTAAGACTTGCTTTTTAGATACCCGCCTTGGTTGTATCGCACCCCAGATTTACTAAGAGGGTCTGGCGTCTTAGTAATATTTACCTACAAACAGACTATGCACCAAGTCTCTAGAATATGAAGCAATCAATCACCACTTGATTTATCAAGAATGTAAACTTTATTCAATTATATGCACAAAATAACATATGTATCATCACTATGACATAAAAACAACCCATAAATACAACACATGATGAACACCGCAGAACATCTCTGCTCCAATTATTATAAATGCTAGTGCAATCTTAAATATACATGTCACAGCTAGTAAAATGCAGGATAATTCTATTACAAAGTGCAAGCGCTGAACTAAGTATTGGAAAGTACACAAATAATACAATGACTGTATCGAACAAAAGTGACAAGTGCCTAGTGCAAAAATAATTGAGTATCACAAACCCGACGTGTGTTTCGCCGTCGCTTCCTCAAGGGATACTACAGGTTATGAAAATCATGACGCGTGTTTCGGTATCTGAAAACCGGAAGTGGATACAAGTGCATTACTTTACACACGCCAAATGCTGGCGTTTCACATCAACACACTATCTACACCACTATCCCGGATAATAGAACCGGAATGCACATAGTCTGTTTGTAGGTAAATATAATCTGGGGTGCGATACAACCAAGGCCGGTATCTAAATAGCAAGTCTTAGAACATCTCCCCCATTGAATTCATCTGTTTGTAGGGAAATATTGTTGAATAATATTGCAGGCCCTGCACCTCACTAGCGATTCTGGCTAATCGGTATTTATGGCCTCTTAGTAAATCCGAGAAGGCAGTCTAATGGCTCTCTAGCTGTCAAACAGGTTTGACTTGTTTTTAGCCAAATCTGGTCTAAAAAGTAGGGGTAGTCTCCATACTTTTTAGGTGGAGACTTTAGTCAATTAGGCAGGCCGGGATGTTCACGCCTCTGCCCAAAGTGGCGTATGTGGCAGTAACAGCAAGCTGCAACACTGGCATCAATAAGCCTTGTCCGCCCATGTTCATATAGGTGAGGATTGGGACCTCTGTTTTATAGTACCTAAAGTTTTTTGTAAATGTTTCTTCACCATGAGCAGATCTTTGTAGATGGTTTGAAGGACCTTTTTACCATCTCCACCATCTCCTTTTTAGCAAGCGTTTATAGGTGCTATTCATTTAGCCTCTACTGTCACTGGCATTTAGATTAGCCCAGTATGGTAATATGGTTCTTCAGTGTCATGTGGGTGGTTCCATGCCAGCCCACTGATTGCTCAGGATCTCCGAAATATAGACCAAAAATGTCAAAGGCACCAGAGTTTTCGATGTGTCCTCTAATAAAGCGTGCACACTGGTGTGGGTGGTAAAGAGTCATCCAACTCCCCGCTAACACAATTGCAACTAAACCACTCATCTGAAATGTTCCATCTCGTTGTTCAAAAATACAACACAGATTTTATTCAGGGACAAAATCTAGTAGTAGTTTTGCTAAAAAAAATTGGGCAGTGTTGGATTCACATCCTTTTTGATGATGTCATTGTTGTTGTTTTTTTATATCGCCTTTTGGAGACTAGCAGTACTCTAGTTTTTGCCAAGCGGCATTAACATTTTGGTTTTATGTGTAAATGTTAAACAAATAGATTATTCAAGAATCGATAGATGTTATCGTCACATGGAATATGCTATACTTCACACCTCTTAGCAAATCTCTGTGGTCTCAGACTCTAAAAGACCAGCGATTGGCTGAAGCGGTGACATATGGGGGCAGATTTACTTACCCGGTCTTGTCGCAATCCCCGGGGTGCGTTGCCCGACGAGAATTCGGGTCTGCTGCGATTCACTAAGGTCGTGCGTCCAATTTCCTTCATGTGTCGCTCTCCGCTGAAGCCTGTCGGAGTTCACCATCTTCTTCCCGGTGCATGTAAATACTTGATCTTGCGACTCAATTTCGTTTTTAAATTCTGCGGTTTGTCCGAATCAGTCGGGTTGTCCGACGACCACGATTTGTGTCGCTTGCAAGCCGGCGCCGATGCGCCACAATCCGATCGTGTGCACTAAAAATCCAGGGCAATTCGCCGCAAAAAGGAAATATTCGGGAAACCCAACAGAAACGCAGTCCACGGTCCCTTAGTAAATGTGCCCCATGGTATCTGATCCATCACTGCTGCAGGCAAGTAAACACACAAAGCCTGGTAGGGGGACCAGAACAATGGCACTGGAATTGGGTTTTTTCCATTGTTTATTTATTGTGTTGCACAGGTTTTTAATAATCCAACACGGGTTGGACACGTTTGTTGAATTTTGTCTAAAAGAACACTAAAGATTTACTTAGCTTCGCTGAGTGCTGATAGGAATTAAGAAGAGGACAACACTTGGCAGCTGATGGTCAACTTTCTAAATAAAAGTATCAAGTGCCAGTTCCCATCTCAATTCTTTCCTCAGTTATTGTGTAGCAAAATCCATGAGAGGTGACTACACAGATATAAGGTTTATTGGAAAGATTCTCACCTGGGATATGTGGTTCTGGCCCCCATTAACCAATTAAAATAATTAATCAAGTATTGAAGTATTGAGCGATCTATCCAAAAAAACAATCACAACACACATTTATGCTTGAATATACATAAACTCTTATGGAGGCATGAGGCAGCTCATAGCATGGCTAGGTTCATCCTCAGCATTGAGCCTGACTTTGTAAGGATAGGTCGGGCTACAATGTATCCCACTTTATGCACATACAGGGGGATAAGTCCTCCACCCCTCTCCCCTGAAAGCGGGAGGAGAAGTGAACATCTGAAGCAGCCGCCTATGTTAAGGGTGTTGTAATTGTTCCTATATGGACAGTTACATCACTGTGGAAATTCTCAGTGTACGCTCAGCGAAGGCCAGGGATGGATGCCATACAGTTGCATCCATCTCCCATAGGCCATCATGACCACTGCTTAGCATATACATCACTAAGCATCAACATCTGATGTTTCCGGTTTCTTGTGCAGATAGAGACCACCAAGAGAGGCCTCAGTCTGTGGACAGGTTCATTGTATACGTCAGGCTAAACATATTTAAAAATCACAACGTGAATGCAGTCTAAGAGAAAGCCCATATTCTGCAGGTAGATTTATTTTTCTGGGCACCATCTCTGTAATACTATGGCAGTCTGCCCGGCACTTCTTGTCACTAGCCGTTTCCTGTCCTTTTAAGAATAATTTGGTTTATTATAAGTAGCAATGGAATAAGAAAACATAACTTTCCACATCACAGACTCGGCTCTAGGTTTCATCAGACAGGGTTAATGATGGCCGCTGATAATAGACTGCTAAACACAATGGGGCTCATTTACTAAGGGTCCGCGGACCGCACTATCGTCGGAATATCCAATGATTTCCAATGTGCGCCGCATTTTGAAGGGCTTTTTGTTGCACGTGATCAGATTTTGGCGCATCGGCACAGGCTTTCAGGCAACACAAATCGGGGGGCGGGCCGTCTGACGATCTGACGGATTCGGACAACGCGCGGGATTTAACATTCAAAATTGTGTTGCAAGACAATGAACTTACATGTACCAGGAAGAAGAAGGTGAACTCCGGCGGACCTCAGTGGGGAAGTGACACATGCAGGAAATTGGACGCACGCTCTTAGTGAATCACGGCAGCTCCGAATCCTCGTTGGACAACGCACCTTGAGGATCGCGACGGGACGGGTAAGTAAATGTGCCCCATTGTTTTTGGGGACAAGGTTGAAAAAAAAAATACAGCTCAATGTGTGGACGTCGGGGACACTTGGCAGCCGTGTACTATAATTTACATTAATAAGGAAAGTAAAATCTGGAACTAGTCACAGGGTGAGGACAGTGGAGTTAAACAGACTCCCTCACTCCATATATGTATATGCATGGCTTGGAAGCGCCTCGGAGATATTCTTTATAGGAGGCGATGGTATGCTGTATTTGGATATCCTCCGTACAAGAGACTAGACGCGCTGGAATGAGACACATACAGCCGGACAGCTCTTTGGTCTGTCTTGGATAAACAGATTTTTCACAGGCCATTGCCTTGTTGTACTTGGAAGAGTGAAACTTTCTAAAGGGAAGATAAAACATTTGCGAAAGCCAAGACTAACAGAAGCCGGGGGATAGTAAGATGAATCTATGGTTTAAACACTTCTACAAGTGTGGTAGAAAGCGGAAATTAACCATTGAAGTTCTGCTACTTTACAGGATATCTACCATCAAAATGAACGATGATAATTCAGCGACACAGTTTAACAGCTGTTGAAGCTACAGCACGTAGGGGCTTTCGAAAAAACCCCTAGAGCCCTTTAGGCTTATTTGCATAATTTTAATCAACGATTTTGGAAAGGAGGAGGCCATGGATAACAAATATAAGGAACACTCCAGGCGAATCTAATTCACTGAATAATACATGGTGCGGGGCCAGAAGGGAGGGGCATGAGTCATATTCATTGTATTCCTAGAGAGTCATGCTCCTCCCTACAGACTCTGCACATGGAATTCAATGTTCCTTTTAATGTGTGGTGTTAAAATATGTATCATTGAACCGGAATGGCTCGGTTTATCCGTCAATAACGAGCTACATATACTATGTAGTGTTGAAGTAGGATTCCTGTTCTCTAGATTAGGTTCCCAAGTTGTAGCGATGTTGGACCTGTTCTAGAACCTTGTATTTTTAGCAGCTTATATGATGTTTTTGGAAACTTGTACACCTTTCTAAGGCTAAGAGGTAGTTCTACCCCCCCCCCCGGCCTGGCTTAGGTTTTCTGCACTTCTTATATGAGGGTGCACATTGGGGACATGCATTTACAAGCAGTGGTAAGACAATGGGCTGCCCTGTATTGTGAGGCTTGAATTACTGCATCATTACTGCATAGTGTGAATGTACGTCTAGAAGGAACATGAAAGGATTCTTCCTCTCTACCATTAACGATTGTGTGACAATTTCTCATTTTTTAAGTCAATCTCATGATTATTCAGAGCCAGAATACTAAAAGTTTCCTTCTCACTGGAGGTTTCTCAGGAGAACAGAGAGAACAAGGGCTCTTCACGCTCCAATCATTACAGCATTAATCTGCTTAGAAGAAGCGAGCACATCCAGTACTATAGCCGGAGGATTGCTGATTACACGTCCTCGCCATGCGTCCATAATACTGCCATATAAATATCCACAGAAATCTACCTCCCACCCTACTGCACCCAATTATGAAGGTTTGCTTTGAGCAACACAGATTTATTGTGTCACTTGTGTCATCACCTTCCCGGGCAACACTGCTACTGCTCCCGATCCAGCTGGGGATATGCATCTGCTATCTGACTGAAGAGACGCTGTTTTTTAATGAGAATAAATCCCTGGTACATGGGTATAATATACAGTAAATACTCAAGTATAAGCCAACCAGAGTATAAGCCAAGGCACCTAATTTTAACACCAAAAAAATGGAAAAACTTATTGACTCAAGTATAAGCCGAGGGTGGAAAATGCATTGGTCACAGACTCCACCCAGTATATAGCCAGCCAGCCCATGCCCCTCTAGTAGATAGCGAGCAGGTTCATGCCCCTCTAGTATATAGCCAGTCAGCCCATGCCCCTCTAGTATATAGCCAGTCAACCCATGCCCCTCTAGTATATAGCCAGTCAGCCCATGCCCCTCTAGTATATAGCCAGTCAGCCCATGCCCCTCTAGTATATAGCTAGCCAGTCAGCCCATGCCCCTCTAGTATATAGCCAGCCCATGCCCCTCTAGTAGATAGCGAGCAGGTCCATGCCCCTCTAGTATATAGCCAGTCAGCCCATGCCCCTCTAGTATATAGCTAGTCAGACAGCCCATTCCCCTCTGGTATATAGCCAGCCCATGCCCCTCTAGTATATAGCCAGCCCATGCCCCTCTAGTATATAGCTAGTCAGACAGCCCATTCCCCTCTGGTATATAGCCAGCCAGCCCCCTGCACCACTTACATTGGGCCCTCATGGGTAGGTACTGTGTACTTTCAGTAGGATGGCCACTGGGGTTAGCACCTTGTGATGTACAGTACAAGCAGAAGAGATTTGGGGTGCGAGATCTATTCTGTACTTCTGCATTGTCCTCCCTCCTAATTAACTGTATTCAAACAGGGGCTGCTAGGGCCCAGAGGAGAGCGGGGCTGCTAGGGCCCAGAGGCTGGCGATATTACTAGGAGGGGCGGGGGCCTGTGCTACGCTATATTACTAGAGGGAGTAGGGCTGGCTAGCTATATAATAGAGAAGGGCAGGGGCTGGTAGAACTAGTGAATAGCTCTGAAGGGAAGGGGGGATGAGTAGCGCTTATTGCTAGAAGGCAGGCGGGTGAGCTAGTATATAATAGAAGGGAAGGGGGAGCTGGAGCTATCTGATAATAGAAGGCGGCAGGGGGCGGAGTGGCCCGGGGGCTAGGCTATAATAGAAAGGGCAGGGGCTGGCAGCTATATACTAGAAGGGCAGGGGGCTGGCTAGCTATATACTAGAAGGGCAGGGGGCTGGCTAGCTATATACTAGAAGGGCAGGGGGCTGGCTAGCTATATACTATATATATATATAATATATATATATATATATATATATATATATATACACACATACACACTAAGGAGCAAGGGCTTGCTTGGGCTATATACTGGGTGGAGTCTGTGACCAATGCATTTTCCACCCTCGGCTTATACTTGAGTCAATAAGTTTTTCCATTTTTTTGGTGTTAAAATTAGGTGCCTTGGCTTATACTCTGGTAGGCTAATACTCGAGTATATACGGTATATTACACCCATGTACCAGGGATTTATTCTCATTAAAAAACAGCGTCTCTTCAGTCAGATAGCAGATGCATATCCCCAGCTGGATCGGGAGCAGTAGCAGTTTTGCCCGGGAAGGTGATGACACAAGTGACACAATAAATCTGTGTTGCTCAAAAAAACCTTCATAATTGGGTGCAGTAGGTGGGAGGTAGATTCTGTGGATATTTAATGGCAGTATTATGGACGCATGGCGAGGACGTGTAATCAGCAATCCTCCGGCTATAGTACTGGATGTGCTCGTTCTTTCTAGCAGATTAATGCTTGTAATGATTGGAGCGTGAACAGCCCTTGTTCTCTCTGTTCTCCTGAGAAACCTCCAGTGAGAAGGAACTTTAGTATTCTGGCTCTGAATAATCATGAGATTGTGTGGACAATTTCTCATTTTTAAGTCAATCGGTAATGGTAAGAGGAAGAATCCTTTCAGTTCCTCCTAGACGTACATTCACACTATGCAGTAATGATGCAGTAATTCAAGCCTCACAATACAGGGCAGCCCATTGTCTTACCACTGCTTGTAAGTGCATGTCCCCAATGTGCACCCTCATATAAGAAGTGCAGACAACCTAAGCAGGCCGGGGGGGGGGGTAGAACTACCTCTTAGCCTAGAAAGGTGTACAAGTTTCCAAAAACATCATAAGCTGCTAAAATACAAGGTTCTAGAACAGGTCCAACATCGCTACAACTTGGGAACCTAATAAAAGAACAGGAATCCTACTTCAACACTAAATAGTATATGTAGCTCGTTATTGACGGATAAACCTAGCCATTCCGGTTCAATGATACATATTTTAACACCACACATTTAAAGGAACATTGAAGGTATATAGCCAGCCAGCCCCCTGCACCACTTACATTGGGCCCTCATGGGTAGGTACTGTGTACTTTCAGCAGGATGGCCATTGGGGTTAGCACCTTGTGATGTACAGTACAAGCAGAAGAGATTTGGGGTGTGAGATCTATTGTGTATTTCTGCATTGTCCTCCCTCCTAATTAACTGTATTCAAACAGAAGCTGCTACAGCCGAGGGGAGGGAGGGGCTGTACAGCAGTACAATGACTAGATCTCATACAGCTTTGCACTAGAGTGCTTTGAGTCCAGCTACAAGTCTGGAATCTAAATGCATTTTTCACAGTGCTGCTGCTACTACTACTACTGCTAACACACGCAAACACATTTCCAAGGCTACTACTTAACACCATCTGCAGTTTTTATGGTTACAAATAATGACAGTTTCCCTAAAAACCTTTCTGCAGAACCTTCTAGACATTATAATACAAAGATTGAATGCAGTGGGATACACATTTTGGGAAGTTTTGCTAAAGAGCTCATTAAACCAAAGAATTATCTGTCCCCAGCTTAGGACAGAAGCACTGATGGTTTCCCTCGTTCTGGAGGAGATGACATGTTATGTGCATTACACAGTTGTCACATTGTTGGTGTGGCTTAAAGGACACCTGTCATCAGGTCTCTGCCACTAGTCCTGTCACCTCTACCTGTTGGAGCAGCTCACAAGGATCCCATCCCAGCCTTTATCTAGTTATTTCATACATTATTCATTGTAAAATCATCTATTCTTTATTATGTAAATGAGGCTCGTCACATGGTCAGAGGCAGTGATGTCACCCCTGTTACCCCTCCCCTCTCCTCCCCCTGCTCATGTCTGTGTGTAATGTATAGTAAAGCATTGCTAGTGTGTGTGCTGCATCTGCTGACATGCTGCATCCTCCTAATACACAGAGACACAGACATCAGCTACACAAGTACCTGACATGCAGGGGGTGCCAGTGCCAGGAAGCACATGGAGGAGCCATTATACCTCACATCATTATACAGGCTGTCAGTCATGTGCATAGGAGTATCTCATACACACAGGCTGCAGGGGGCGCCAGCACCAGGGAGCACATGGAGGAGCCATTACACCATTAAACCTCACCTCATTGTACAGGCTGTCAGTCAAGCACTGGGGGTGTGGCTGCACCTCCCTCTCATGAATAAGCTGGACAGCTTGAAAAAGCTAACCACCCATTGGACATCTCACAGGTCATTTACAAGGTATAGATGCAATGCTTTCTAATGGCAGTTTATGAAAATATATTTAGTTGAGGGGGTTAATTTGCCTGACGGGTTCTCTTTTAATTATCCTCTTTGGTGGTACATGAGGGGAATTGCAAAGACTCATTTTGGGTGGTCCGAACTAAATGGATTGTTAAAATCAGACATGCCTTCAAATAATTACTCGTACATGTTCTCTGGTGTTCAGTGTTGTCTCAGGGTCACCTTGCAAAAATAAATCTCTTATGAGGAAGAACAGCAGCTAAAATAAAAGGGAAGGCCATGAATGAAGATTAGAATCCCCATCATAAAGTTATGGAATGCAGGGCTATTCTTAGAATGCTCGTATTCTGTCCGTATTAGGAGGATATTCCATCACCAGCCATTAGGTGGCACAAGCGTCCTACATTGGCGCGCTGCAATCCTCGGATAACGCAGACATCTGGATTATATTATTTCCTACTTCCTGTCTCTTTTCAAAACAAACCGTTCGACATCACATCTATGAACACACGGATTATTATGAAACGTCCGAAATTATTTGGATTACAATACCCATATGAATCGTTTCAACTTGATGAAACCACCGTCCCTGCGGTGAACGTACGATTTTTGTTTTTTCCATTACTAACGCATAGCTATTTACTGGTAATATCGTCTATGGTGACTAACTGGAAAAATCAAAAAATCTGTTTTAATTTTATGGAAGCCTCAGATTTCCCATTTTGCAGGGATGAGGCGCTCGGCGTGTACTATTATAATTCCTGGTAGACCAGCGGCACATTGTGTATTGTAGTCATGTCTGCCCCGCGCTGAACGATTTCCAGACTTGCTTCTCTGAAATCTTTTTATCTTCCTTTTTTTTCCTCTCTCCTTGCTTATGAATTCACATCTTCTACATTGCTCTCTCCTTGCTTATGAATTCACATCTTCTACATTGTATTCTATCACCGTGAAGCTTGCTAGATACTCAAGTGTCTGGGGGATAAAATCGCAATATATCAGGCAGACATTCTGCAAATTATGTTGAGATTAACACGCTGTGTGATTATATATTATAAAGGAGGACTTTGTTTTCTTGCTGCGGTAAAAGTTAGCAGCCAGGTGCTTGGCTGAGGCCACGGTCACGCGTGCCACGGAAATGGGGCATACCATCTTTTTATGGTAATTGTATCATTACTGAGAATTAAAGGCCACCTACCACCCCGATTCTACCTATAAAGGTAGAACGGGTGGTAGGTGGATGAATGGGACATGAGGATAGCCCTTTTTGGGCTAATCCTCACATCCTGGCTATCTTTTAGAAAACTTTATTGCAGGCATATGCAAATTTATTTAGGTGGCTACTGGGGTGTGGAGTAGCCGGACATGAGGCTACTAGTCCGCGGGCTACTCACGCCCAGTAGCCACGTTACTCCGCCTACCATTTAATCTTCAGCGCCAGCTACCGATCCCCCGGCATCTGCGGCCTTCTGCGCATGCGCAGTACTCTGGCCCCGAGCCACGCGCCGCACCGAAAGCTAGGACGAGCTAAGCGCTACGATGAGCTGCGTGACGAAGATTAAATGGTAGGCGGAGTAACGTGGCTACCTTTATAGGTAGAATCGGGGTGGTAGGTGCCCTTTTAAGGGAAGAATTATTGCACAATAACCGTACCCCTAGGAAACACTTTATATAGAATTTATAAACCATCCAAAAAATTAGGAGAAGACATACCAGGGATCAGGGGGGAAACATACCAGTGGTGCAATCTGTGCAGCCACAACAATGCCAATGCCACCCTACAACCCCTTACTACCGTCTGTAACATTGTATGGACTGGCCAGAGATGATAGATTTTCCTTTTTAACCATGAAATTTACCATCAAAATCCATCATGGATAAACCAGGGACACTTCCTCATAGATCCAGGCACTGTGGTAATGCGATGTTCTTAGATTTGTTATCTATGACCTCCTTCCGTCTAAAAATCACATTTTTATAATTATTCTAAATGAGACTGAAGGGTTTTGGTGGGTGTTTCAAGAGCCCCCCTCCCTGCTGCAGCTTCTTAGGCTGTTACAATGAGCAGAGCTTTACTCACGTCTCCCAGTTGCTGGAAGGGAGAGAGCAGGGGGTTGGGAGAGACGTGTTCTGCTCATTGTAACAGCCTATGAATCTGCAGCACTGAGGGGCTCTGTTAAGACCTCCATAAGCTCTTTCGTATAATTTAATAAGTTAATTTTAGAAGGTAGGAGGCCATGGATAACGAATATAAGAAGATTATCTAACAATTATTAATGGATCTTGAGCTGTACAGATTATGCTCTGATCCAATACATAATATAAGGGTCTTCTCCATATACCATTAGTGTCCTGCAAAGAGTCATTTCACAAGAGGTTACAATTTAATCCTCAATATCTGTATAGTATCTTCTGCAACAAAATATAGACTGAATCCATAAAACATTGGGGGGAATTTATCATATGCCGATGGAAGCCCCACCCCACATCCAGAGGCTTAGACCGTGTCTGGCATAGATTTGCGCAAAAACGTTAAACGATAAACATTAGCAAGCTATAGCGGAGTACACAGTGGCCGGACAACGCCACCGCAATTGTTGGTTTGCCAGTGATTGCAATAATTTCGGGGATTGTGCACCAAAAAAACACTTCAAAACAATCCCATTTTTTCGGATCCATTGTGGGAGCAAAGTTTTGGATCACTAGACCGACAGTGTTATATAGATATGGCCCCAAATCTGTTATAGCTTAACCCTCCTATAGCTTGTATATGGAGATAACCAAGGTAAAAGTTACACGGTCCCCTTCAGCCTTCTGCCTCCAGCCCATAAACAACATTTCTCTGTAAGTGCAACCAATGGGCAGAGCAATGACATTGGGGCACATTTACTAAGGGTCCGCGGATCGAATTTTCGTCGGGTTTCCCGACTTTTTCCGTTTTGCATCACCTTTAACTGGGGTTTTTGGCGCACGCAAATCGGATTTTGGCGCAATCGCAACGACTTTCATGCGATACAAATCGGGAGGTGTGGCTGTCGGACAACCCGACTGATTCAGACTAAGTGGACATACCACGGAATTTAACTTTCAAAATTGTGTCGCAAGACATGCACTCACATGCACCGGGAAGAAGAAGGTGAACTTCGGAGGACCTGAGCGGGGAAGCGACACATGCAGGAAATTGGACGCATGATCTTAGTGAATCGTGGCAGCACAGAATCCTTGTCGGACAACGCACCTCGGGGGTCGCGACGGGGCGGGCAAGTAAATATGCCCCATTAAGTCAAAACCCTTTGAAATGACAGAATCCTATGGACTTTTATAATGATTTATTGCTCTATTTTTTGCTTCTACTCATTAGTGTATAATAATATCACACAATGCAGCACTTTTTCCAAAGCAAAATGCTGCAAACTGAAAATCCAACATAACATAGATTGTGTTAAAAAGTATTTAACATGTCCTAGCCCACAATAAATGGGGTATATGAATGTAGAATGTAAAGATGGAAGTATATTTTTCAACGCAGATCTAAAAATTGCTTTAAAATACAGTATATCCAAAAAATCTGAGCAGTTGCACAAAACTGAAATACCGAGACGACATACAAGACAACCACTACAAAAACAAGAAGCGTAACACTAAAGAATTAACCAAACAACCACAAAACCAGTGTATGCACAGAGGACACAATTGGCAAAATATACCCTTTCCAAAAAACCCACCAATTTCCATTAAAACTGCAATACCTTGCACTGCCACTATGGAGCGTATGGCATGACATTTGAAGAAAAAAGAATTGGATCATAAAAAGCAACTTACCAGATCCATCACCTCCGGCATTTTTGGGTTTCTTCTGTGCATCGGGTAGAGATGGATAGAGTCTGCTGCCGGCGGTCTCGTCGCCTTGTATTGCAGTCAGGTCATGCATACTGAAACTTCTCAGCCGTTCTGTTATGGCCCCTTGGCCCTGAGCAAGGACACAGACAAGGTACACGTCAGACATTGTGCAGCCATTACCCAACGTATCTGTATGGAGCAGCATACAAAAGGCAACGAGAAAAACAAGTATAGGCAATCCGTGTGTCTGAATTGGTGGAGAGATTCGTACTTTGGTAGATGTGACCCCTCCCCTGCCGTTCTGTGTGGAGAACAGTGTCGCGGTTTCAGTTGAGCTGAAGTTTGCGGAAATGAGGATTCATAGTCATGAATAATAACAGTAAGAACTCACTTAAAAATCCAAATTGATAAAACAGGGACACTAACGCATAGATCCAGGCACTATGACTGTAGTAATCTTCTTATATATTTGTTATCCATGGCCGCCTCCTTTCTAAAAAAATCAACATAGAAAATTATGCAAATGAGCCGTAAGGACTCTACCAGAGCCCCCTCTGTGCACTTCCCCCTCTCACTGTGTGCTGCTATGGGAAAACGGTCGGCAGAAAAAGAGGGCGAGATAGAGTAACAGCCTGTGGAGCTTGTGTTTTAGAAGGAAGGAGGCCATGGATAACACATAAAAAAATTACCACAGTCACGGTGCCTGGATCTACGAGTTACACTACATTCACACAATGTCGGGGGCAAGCTGGCGGCCATACATACGTCCCCCATAGACGGCAATGGGCGTGTGGAGTGATATGGTGGAGCACACGTCCGGCACTGTACCGCCGTGTAAAAGGCGACAGACATGTCCCATCTTTCCCCGTGTTACGGCACCATGCATCCCTATGGAAACCGGAGGGGTCACCACCCCTGCTCTCCAGTTCGCCGAACGTATGCCCGGCCTACATTTTGTGTGAATGTAATTTAAGTGTCCCTGGTTTATCATGATGCATTATCATGACAGACAGACTCAAGTTAAACAATGTAAGAAGTTCTGCATCTTTAGTAGCCTAGATAATTCCTACACAAGATTCCTCTTATGGACTATTGTGTGGAAAACGTATATGGTACTGTCACTATGTGAACAGTCAGTATCTTGTGCTCTGTTTCACACCTGAAACACCATTGTGGTTTATCACACCACAATAAAAAGGAAGACAAAAAAGAGCAAAAGTTTAAGAAAGCCACTGAACATACTGTAACCATATCCTAAACATTCACTTACCAAAAACTCTTCAAGTAAGTTCTTAAACAAAAAGTGCTCATTTTACAGTTGGGAAAAGTATTTAGTCAGCCACCAATTGTGCAAGTTCTTCCACTTAGACAGATGGGAGATGCCTGGAATTGACATGATAGGAAGACCTCAACTATGGTGGAAAATAAGTATTTTGTCACCTAGAAACCAACAAGATTTGTGGCTCTCACAGACCTGTAACTTCTTCTGTAAGAGGCTCCTCTGTCCTCCTCACATTAACAGTAACAATGTACGTGGTAAACCGATTTGTGGTTGTGGACAAGTGTCTTTTATACTGATACGTTCAAACAGTCACACTCCAAACTCCACTATTGTGAAGACCAAAGAGCTGTCGAAGGACACTGGAAACCAAATTGTAGACCTACACCAGGCTACGAAGACTGCAATATACAATATTACAGCAGCTTGGTATGAAGAACCCAATGTGGGAGTAATAATTAGAAAATGGAAGACCTACTGATAATCTCCCTCGATCAGGAGCTCCACACAAGATCTCACCCCGAGGCTTCAAAATCATCACGAATGGTGAGCAAAAATCCAAGAACCAAATAGGGGAAACTAAATACTGACCTGCAGAAAGCTGGGACCAACGTAACAAACGCTACCGTCAGTAACCCACTACACCACCAGGGACTCAGATCCTGCAGTGCCAGACGTGTCCCCCTGCTTAAGCCGGTACATATCCGGGCCCATCTAAAGTTTGCTAGGGAGCATTTGGATGATCCCAGAAGACTATTGGCAGAATGTCATATGGTCAGATGAAACAAAAGTAGAACTATTAGGTAGAAACACAATTCGTCGTGTTTGGAGGAGAGTGAATGAGGAGCTGCATGCAAAGTCCACCATATCAACGGTGATGCATGGGCGGGGGGGCTACGTGGCCTAGCCAGTCCCCATATCTCAACCCCATAGAAAACCTTTGGAAGGAATTGAAAGTCTGTGTTGCCCAGCAACGGCCCCAAAGTATCACTGCTCTAGAGGAGATCTGCATGGAGGAATGGGCCAACAACCCCAACCTTGTGAAGACTTACAGAAAATGTTCGACCTTGGTCATTGCCAACAAAAGATATGTAACAAGGTATAGAATTGAACTTTTGTTATTGACCAAATAATAAAAATAACTTATTTATAAAGCGCCAACAGATTCCACAGCGCTGCACAGACCTTGCCAAATCGTTCCCTGTCCCCTTGGGGCTCCGAATTTAATCAACCTACCAAATGACCAATTATCTTCCACCATAATTTGCAAATAAATTCTTTAAAAATCAGACAGACAATGTGATTTTCCGGATTTGTTTTCACATTTCGTCTCTCATAGTCGAGATCTACCTATGATGTCAAGTCCAGGCCTCTCATCCTATAACGTGGGAGACCGTGCACAATCGGTGGCTGACTAAATACTCCCCCCCCCCCCCATTGTATGTACTAGAAGCATCTATGTATCTTCTGAACACCTCACATGATGTTTGTCTTCTACAGGTGGGTGACATTAGTGGCGGACCCCGTGGCCGGATACAGTCAATACATTTCAGCATCTCTGGCTTTGCTTTTACACAATTTCCCTATAAATGAGTGAATTACAGTAGATCTGGCGGATCTCTTTTATAACACTATAATATATGACAAGACCTGGTTGCCATGTTTACTACTTTCAAAGTCTTTTGCTTTTGCCTTAATGTCCTTAAATGAGCGAGATTATAGATAATAGCGGACCCAGAACACAAACAAATTTAAGCTTAATTATTAATTTGCATTCAGAGCCCAATAACATACAGTGACAGCTGTAGATGTAGTATGGGGGTGAAAAATAACCTGTAATACAATTAAGGGATGTTGAGACGGAATAGTTGATGCTTGGTTTTCACAAAACTGTACAGAATATTAACGGCGCCATTGAGGGCAGATGCTTTGTGTTTCGTTCGCTTTCATGTTTACTTAAAGAATAATTTGTGTGACTCCAGTCTGTGCATTCAGCTATGAGCCCTCCAGTGTAATATGGAATGCAAATTACAGTAAATTATCTGTGCGAGCACCGGGACCTGTTACAAAGCCACAAGTCATTTTAGAAAGGAAAAACTCAGTCTTATAATAAAAACCTAAAAAAAAAACTAGCCGATAACTAATAAACCATCCCCACCTATAGGGCAACATGCATATGGCTGTTTTTGCTATGTGTTCAGTAAAGGCAAAAAAATGAATATCGCTATTTTGAGGCTTGGACGTACAAGTTTGGTTTCAGGAACTAATGACCACAATAGTGAAATTGTAGCTAATTATTTGGCACACATTTTTGTAGACAAAAAGAATGGGGACCAGGGAAGAGATGCAAAGTTTCCATTACACTTTCTGCATAGATTCTACTTTTGGCTTTGACCGGTTTTTTATACCAATCCTGTAAAAGGGACCTTAAAGGGAACCTGTCACCAGCGGGACACCTGTTAAACCCCTAAAGATAACTTATAGGGCAGTGGTGGCGAACCTATGGTACGGGTGCCAGAGGTGGCACTCGGAGCCCTTTCTGTGGGCACCCAGGGCTTCACCCCAACACAGAGTTTGCAAGATTGACTCAAGGCTTTCTCCTGTAGTCCAATATAGCCCATAACTTGGCATGCCCAGTGCTATTTTAAAATGACATCCTTGGCTGTCAGGACTACAGGTGGAGTGAGAAGGTGTGGATAGAGATGGATTGTCATTTAAGTGCCTGGCTCTAGGTCCCCTGATTCTTCCTTTTCAGGGGACCCTTGAGGGAAGCTACAATCCATATTTCTCCATCTTTCTATTGTTTTGGTGAACTTAGGACACCAATACGATTAAAACCTGTGATACAGCAGGGATCAATAAGTTACTGCTTAAATTGTCATGTTGGCACTTTGCGAAATATAAGTGGGTTCTGGTTGTAGCTTGGGCACTAAGTCTCCAAAAGGTTCGTCATCACTGTTATAGGGTGTAGTAAATGTTGTCCATGTAGGTCCTTATAACGATGGTGTGCAGGCCGCAAGCTGAAATAACAACTTATGTTCCAAGTCGGCTACCAGTCGGGGGGTTGGGCTTTGGGGTTGAGTAGTCAAGCATGCACCCAGACTCCAGCCAGGTGCGTCATCAAAACTCTGCCTACAATTCTCTTTTCAGCCGATTCCTGCCCTGCCTCCAGCGTCTCCCCGTCCTCTGCGATCTCATCCGAAATCTCTGACACTTGCAGTGTGTTTAGTATCGCAACTCCAGCCCTGCGTGTATCTGGAGGGAGAAACGTGCACCTTGCATGCACGGCAAGATGCGCACCTCGCTGTCGGCTGAAAAGAGAAATTAAGGCGGAGTTTTGATGACTCAGCTGGCCGAAGGCTGGGCGCACGCTTGACTTCTCGACCCCGAAGCCTGCCCCCCTGACTGGTAGCGGACTTGGAATATAAGTAATTTCGGCATGCGGCTAGCACACCATCGTTATAAGGACATGCTTGGACAACACTTAAACATACCTTATAGGGTGTAGTAAGGGTTTAACAGGCATCCCGCTGGTGACGGGTTCTCTTTAAAGGAAATGTACCATCGGGTTTAACAAATCTGCAAATGAGCCTGAAGGGCTCAGCATTGCATCATCAGAGCCCCTCCGCGCTCCACCATCTTTTATTTATACACACTACTCTTCTGCTTACTCTCTGCCTACACCCTCCTTTCTCCAGCCAGTGGATCGACTGCACAATGGGGGATAATAGCACGCATATGCGGGAAGTCCTGAAAGCGGCTGACATCAGCAGAGAAGGGGCTCTGATAATGCAACGCTAAGCCCCTAAGGTTCATTTGCATACTTTGTAATCCTTATTTTAGTAAAAATGACTGCCCCGCAATGTAATTGTCTACACTTTTAAAGGGCTGTTCTGGAGGTTGATTTCCTTTAACCAATTATGTCCCCAATCTCTGGACGCTAAAGGCTTATTCACACCTCAGTTTCTCACTACGCCATCTAAAATTTCCAATAATAGCATAGTGGCCATTTTTACTCTACGTGTTTGTTTTCAGTTGGAAAAAAAAATTGGAGCATATCCTATTTTTGCAGACAACGGACAATGTGCAAAGTCAATGGGTCGGCAAAATAAACCGATGACCTTAATGTGCAGCAGTTCTTTTCCTCGCATGCTGGTGGGGAACCAGGAGTTTTGCCATGTAATTTTTGTAAACCATCATCTTTTTTTTTTTGGCACGAAAAGCCCTGAAAACAGATGTGGTTTTTGCAGACACGGCTGCGTGAATGACCCCTTAGGCCGATTTTGTTTTACATAGTAATGAAGGCAGCCATATTGGTAGTCTCCTTTACTTTTACTATAGTTTATTGGCGGTTTCATTCTAGATCTCAAACCTCAAATAAGCAAAACCAAAAAGGACTTGAAGCACAGTGGGTAGAATTTGTCCGATGCTTTACTTCCATTTCTGATGTAGAACAAATAATTAGAAAATTGCTAATCTTAGTGCAGGCTACGGCTCAAAAGCAGATACAACCCCTGGGCAGGAGACAGAAGCCGTTCCCTAGAATACAGCACACACCATTTCTATTTACACTCAGCCTGGTGATTATATTCAATTAATGAAGCCTCAGTGAGCGAGGTAGAAAATAACAGGCTGCCACCTGACATTTAGAGTCCAATTTCTGCAATTTGCAAACAAATGAGTCATTTCCAATTACAAGGTGTCTGTGTTGTGCATGTGATACAATGCATGAGGACGCCGCTTTCCTTCTGGGTACTAGACTATGAAATATATGTAACCATATTGAATACTTAGTTTGGGAGCAGCCATGTGTGCCCATACCCTTATTTCTAAGGTGAATTGTGACTTATCACAATTAGGTTCCCTTTAAGAACTATATAACTTGTCACCAGGAGACCCATTTTTAGCACTCCCCCAGTCCCCACAGAGCATAGTACATACACTGCCAAAGTGTTTTTGTATAAAAAATTGGTTTTACAAAATAAAAGATATGTTATATTGTACCTTTCATTAGCATCTGCTGTGTGACTAGGCAGTTGCACAATGGGAGGGGCTGGAAAGGAGCAGTTCCCCCCCCCCCACCCTTGGGAAACATGTGACCTTTTCAAATATATGAATAACTCCCCTCACTCAGGATTGGCTGTAGAGGAGCAGGGGGCGTCGCTAAGCCAAGTGATGGGCGTTTTCATATATTTGAAAAGGTCACATGGAGTAGCTGTTCCCCAAGGGTGGGCAACTGCCTAGTCACACAGCAGATGCTAATGAAAGGTACAATATAACATCTTTTTTTCTGTAAAACCAATTTTTAATACAAAAAAACTTTGGCAGTGTATGTACTATGCTCTGTGGGGACTGGGGGAGTGCTAAAATGGCTCTTCTGGTGACCGGTTCCCTTTAAAACCTCCAAAAACATTCCCTTCAGAGAAAGGGGTTGTTATCTGCAGCATTGGGGGTTGTAGTTGCTGTGCCGGCGTAGAGGAAGATATTTTTTGGCACCCGTCCATTACCAGGAATCATCCCATGGTTGCATGTAAATACGACCCTAATGAGGAGACTCTAATATTCGCCCCAGACTGGTTATGTTGTGATGACAATTAGCAGTAATTAATGGACTTTTCAATAACAAACTTCAAATACAAAAAGTAAAAGCAAAATGATTACAAGAGAAGCAGAGGTCAAATTATTTACTATGTATTAATAACGCAATAGTCATGTATCCGAATATTCTAATGTAAGCATCACATGTACAGTCATTTGTATTTTAGTAAGCTGCCGCTAGTGAGTTATGTAGTGGGAGACCGGTATAAGCGGATGGTTCATGCTCAGAATTGGTGACTATTTACCTTCACTTGATTGAAGGAGGACAGTGGATAGATTGCTGAATGAATATTGGCCAAGGACAGCAAAATGAGAAAAGAGAGAGAGAGAGAAAGGTCATTTAATAAGGGACAAACATTTCCTCCTACAACCTTCCGAGATCACCGATGGAAATATCTGTCGGAGTCTTCCATGGTTTACCATTATTGAACTCTCCAATTAGACACCGGAAACAAAGACTTGGGTAATGAGGTTTTAGGAATTAGGGCTGTTTTTCTCCAGTGTAACCCAATTTCGAGACCATAGTTTTCAGACCATATATAGTTTTTAGACACATCCATTGTGATGACCAAACCAAAAGGTGATGGCCATGTGCCATGAGTGAATGAAAAAAAATGGGCAACAAGCGGTTTTTATTTTCAATTCTCTAGGCTTCCGAGCTGAAATTTGACAGTATTGCTTCCTAGATAAATGTGTTTTTGTAAATTTACAATATGGGGTCTTTAATCTGAGATGCCTGATGATGATCTGATTTGGGAAGAACTGGCCATCTTTGAAAGTGGTTAAAGAGCAGCGGTTCCTCCTGACTCCCCTATACACATGTATACGCAGCTTGGTAGATAACGCATGCGTTTTTACACATTGGCGCCGGGGAGAGGAGGAGGGGATGAGCGCCTCTCAATAGCGATGTATGGCGCATGGCACCGTATTCTGGGGAAAGATAGGACATGTGTATGGGATGGTACAGTGCTGCACCGTACGGCACTGTGCGCCCATATACAGCGTATATACGATCCCCCAAACGGTTGTGTAAATTTAGCCTAAGCAAGTAGGATACAACCGACATTAGGGCATGTCACCCGCCCATTGGGGAATTTGATAGCATAAAATCTGCAGATTCTACTGGCCATCACCCCTGTACGCCCTATGTGTGCGTGGAGGTGGTGCAAATTATTAGATTGCACAAAAATTTCTGGCTAAGAATCAGTGATAAATCCCCCCCCCCCCCAGTGACTTCCTTTTGAATAGCACAAATACAGGTTCTGTGACCTTGTGTATATTACATATAGCGTTATTTAAGGGCTCCGATAAGCTGTTGGTGTCTATTATAAACAGGGAACTTTTAGTCTGACACCATGAACTAGAGGCACACTACAAAGATGGGTTCTTTAGGTTGGTTCTTAAAGGAAATCTACCACTCGCCCCAGGTAGGTTTTACGTAAATCACACTTACACACCGGCGGTATGAAACAGGATCTTATCTTCAGTAATGCTAAAAATGATCAAATCCGCAGAAAATACTTTAATGAAATTTTGTAAGTTAGGTTTGGGCGCATCTGTGAGCATCATCCAAGCTGCTCGCTGCTCTGTCCGCTTACAATAATGCAATCCTCCTGCTGGCGCTTATTCCCTCCTCCTCCGTGACGTCACCGGGTATCGGGCAAGATAATGAGAGGGAGGAGGAGAAGGAGGGAATAAGCTCCAGCATAGGGAGTGAATAATTATAAGCCAATGGAGCGCAGAGCTGCTTGGATGATGCTCACAGACGCGCCCGAGCCCAATTTACACATTTTTGTAAATCTATTCTCTCCAGATTTGATTATTTTTAGCGTTATTGAAGATAACATCCTATTGCAGAATCATACCACTGGCATGCAAGTGTGAATACATAAAAACTACGTGCAGCATCCCGAAAAATTTCCTTTTAAAGGAAATTTGGAATCAAAATCCATCATGATAAACCAGGGACACTTATAGATCCAGGCACCGTGACTGCGGTAATATTCTTATTTGTTATTGATGGCCTCATTCCTTCTAAAATCAACTTTTGCAATTATGCCAATGTGCCTGAAGGGCTCAGGTGTTTCCAGAGCCCCTCAGTGCTGCTGATTCACAGGCTGTTACAATGAGCAGAGCAGGTCTCCCCTGCACTTCCTGCTGCTTCTAGATTACACAGGAAAAGGGAGGAGAAAGAGAGATGTTCTGCTTCTTGTAGAGACCCTGCCTATGTGCAGCACTGAGGGGCTCTGGTAACACCCCACTAAGAGCCATTCAGGCTCATTAGCATCATTTTAAAAGTGTATTTTACAAGGAAGGAGACTATGGATAAAAAAAAATATATATAAGAAGATTACCATAGTCTAGATGCCTGGACCTATGAGTAAGTGCCCCTGGTTTATCATGGTTGACTTTGATGATCAGTGGTGTAACTAGAAGCTGATGGGCCCCAGTGCAAAGTCTGTGCCGGGCCCCTGACTATAATGTATGGTTTATAGTAATAGTCTTCTCATATGGGAAAGTGACACCATAAGGGACCTCTAAACCTCTTGGGCCCTGGTGCAACCGCAACCTCTGCAACCCCTCAAGTTACAACCCTGTTGATGATGGATTTTCTTTAAAGTTGAATTTGCACGTAATTTGGAACTGATTAATAAGAAAGCATCATTGTATACACCTATGATAACTTTTACTGTTGATTAGTCCCAGGCTGTAAAGTTCAGAAAGCTTTCCCAGAGATCACTGTGGCTGGAGAGGTTAGTCTGTAACTGGGAGGGTGTTCTTAAGTGGGGAACTGCCTGTATAGTAAATATCTAACTTTGTTTTTTTTAAATGTTAACATCATGGACAACTCCTTTAAATCAGTCTTGCTGCCCCATCTGCACATAGCAGCCCAGGTCTAATAAGAAGGCACAGAGCCGCTCCGTAGACTAGAAGACTTTTGCAATTAAGTAATGATCTATTCTGGATTTTACAAGGAAAAATAATTAGAACTGTGTGCTAACGAGTAATAAAGTGGGACTCTCACCTTCACAGCAGCGGTCACAGCAGCGGTAGCAGCAAGATTTAAGCCTTGCTTGCCAAAGTTCACCATGGTTTCATAGCCCTTCTCTTTGGCTTGAACAATGTACTCATCAATCTCCTGTTCAGAGAACACAGAACATGTAACTCATGACGACTGAATATACAATGTATCAGACGCAGGATCAAGAAATGCGGCAAAGCTTCACTTCTGACAATAATAATAATAACAAACATGTTGTTGATACATTTGGATTTGGTTATAATTATTAGAACTTTTAGAATTCTATAATGAATTACACAAAAATTTCCGTCCCCTACGAAAATTCCAACAGTCATAGGTGACTCTTAACAGATTTTGGAATTTTTTTATTTTTCACAAACAAATAAGTTGTATTCAATATGCTAATATGGCTCTCTGTCAAATGGGCGGTGCCAAGCTGCCAATTCCAGCCCATGACCACCCATTTCTAAGGGCTCTTCCACATTGTCGTTGATGTTTGGCTTCAGTTGCGCATCCGTTGTCTTTTGTCTCCGCGATGCATCAATTTTGTCTCCATGTCCGCAAAAATAAAAATTAAGGTTTAAAGGAAACCTACCATTTGATTTGATGCATTATGAAGCAAACATACCTTGAGAATGCTGTAGTTACACTGATGCAGGATCATATCTTGGTTAATCTCTGTGCTGAGTGGTTTTGCTGATAAAACTATTAGAAAATTATGATAATAAAGCTCTGTCACTTCTGTGGCGCTTTTCCTAGCACATTAGTTATACACTGCACCAGAGGATGATGTAATCACTGTTCTCCCTGCCAGGCAGAATAATCAATTGCTGCACCATCCCCCAGCTGCTGTGTATGAGTGATCCAGCTCAGGTTGAATAGTCCTGTCTTGACTAAGCTGTGTGTGTAAAGTATTTATGTAGCCAGCCAGCTTCACCCAGCTTTCCCAAGGTCCTGAATGTCATTGTTTTTTCAGCAAAACCTCTCAACTCTGGCATTAACCAAGATATGATTATGCTTCAGTATTCTCAAGGTATGTTTGGTTCATAATGCATCAAATCAAATGGTAGGTTTCCTTTAATATTGCTTTGAAAACATCATACCTGGTTTTTCACCCACATCTGTGAATAAAATCCTGTGCGTTGTCCCAATCCGTCGGATCGTCCGCCGGCTCGCCACCCGATTTGTGTCACATAAAAGCCGGTGTGATTGCGACACAATCCAATTGCGTGCGGCGCGATCCCCGAAAATGACGGGAAACCCGACGGAAATGCAGCCACAGGACCTTATAAGTCCCAATGATTTGTCTTGGTGTGGCAACTCTAAGAGAAGACTACACCTGCTACAATTTTTAGGTAGTATTAATCAGACTTAACTGATCTCAGACTGTAGAAGAAAACAAACGTGTGGGAGAAATTGGGACTCACAAATTCATTGCTTTTGCCATGTTAGGTGACTGGAGATTCAATGATGTGTTTACTAGAACTGCCTAAATTTACACGTGCTACTCTACTCTTCCGAATTTGGTTTTGTTGTTTTTGAGTATGAATCTGAAACTATGATGTTATCTGATAAAAACTAAAATATCCTAAAATCTATACACTTGGAGGCTGCATTCCCATGTACAATCTCCAAACCAGCTACTCTTGTGTTTTTCCACTATGTTTATCCAGTAGAAATTTGAAGACTACCCATTTTGATAGGTCTGGTAATGGTTTTTCTTTACCTTCAGGATAAGTAATCAATATCAAAATTCGGTGGGTGTAACACCTGGTACCCCCACCAATCAGTGGTTAATGTGGTCACTGCCCAGCAAGTGTCATTTTTGTCTCAGACGCGTGCCAGTAATGTAATTTCATCCCATTCAAGAGAATGGGGCTGAGCTGCGATCCCAAGCACAGCCACTATACATGGAAGGGCGCTGTGCCTGGTAGAGTGTGAAATGTCACAATGCTGCGGTCTCTTCCTTAAGGGAGGTACCATGTGCCAAACACCAGCCAAACTGATACTTATTGCTTATCCTTAAAATAAATAAATCCTGCAATACCCCTTTAAAAAGTTAAAGGACAATGAAATGCTGTATGCAAACGAGTCTGACGGGCTTCCGGCTCTATTAACACCTCTGGAGCTCCTGAGGCTCATTTGCGTACAGTGCTTTATCCTGGTGGCAGATGACCTTTAAGGCCTCATTCACACTGCCGTATGGGGGACATATATACGGCCGATATACGTCCCCCACAGACGGAAATGGGCACACTGTGCAGCACACCTGCGGCACCATACCGCTCCGTACCCCGTGAGAAGATAGGACATGTCCTATCTTTTCATGGCATACGGCGACATGCGCCATATATCCCTATGAAGAGGGGTGGGGGTGAGCAGCGCTCACCTCCTCCTCCTCCTCCTCTCCCCGGCGGGCAGCGGCAGTGTGCATGTAGCCTTAGGCTTAATTATAAGTGAATAAGTTCAGTACAGGCCCAAACAACAAATAGGGTTAATGTTCTATGGGCTACAATGTATCTGCCCCGCACTTTCTATATCTAACCAATCACAACTTACCTTTTCTTTTTTAGAAAGAAGAGGATGCAGGAACTTGCGGTACAACAAGCTGGCGCCTCGTGTATAAGGAGATAATAACCAGATTACAAAACCAATCTTCACCTCGTAATACAAAGGAAACCTACAAGCAATAAGAGAACGGAATGTGGAATAATCTAAGATAGCGGGAGATTATTACAGGATTGGACAATGCTATCTAGATCCTATAACGCACAATCACGTAAGCCAAAAAGAAAACGTGCCATATAAACAAACAAAGAAGAATGAAAATACCGAATGGTTTACACAAGGAGCAAAAATAGATGAAATCTGTGCCGATCTGCATCGCTGTTCAGTGTCTGGTTCTGAAAGTATCCAGTAATGTGAGGTCATTTCAGGATACGGTAGGGGGGGGGCATGCAGGAAATGTGCACTATGTCGCGTATGGACGCGTTTTGATGAGTTTGAGACACAGAGAACGCCATCCAATTATATATGGCACACTCCACGACCTTGTCTCCCAGACTGCCTGGAGAGATGTGCCCGTTCTCCGAACTTGTCATACTTTCAAATTCTTCCCTTCATCTCTTGTTTCTGGTCTCATGTGAATGCGGGGACGATCTGTGCAGCTTTGTTATAGCGGAACAGACCATAAAATAAAAACTCCATCACATTTGATGGAGGCGAATACACATAATAAGGTAGAGAAACAAAAAAATGATTGCGACCGAGTGAATATCTGCAAAAGTGAACTATTGGCAGTCATTAAAGGGGTTAAAAAAACATGGCTGCTTTCTTCCAAAAACAGCGCCACACCTGACTATGGTTTGTGCAGGTATTGCAACTAAGTGGCATTCATTTCTATACAGCTGAGCTGCAATACCTGCACAAACCACGGTCAAGGGTGGCGCTGTTTTTAGAAGAAAGCAGCTGTGTTTTTTTTAACTGGGGAGAACCCCTTGAAGGTATCAAGATAAGGATACAAAAATAAAATAATAGGGATACATTTGTAACGAGGTGGTGCCAGGAGGGGTGCCAATATTACTAGCAGCGTAGCACACTTAATACAGCCAATCAGTCACTAAATCTGGCATTCTAGTTTCTACAAAACACAAGACCTCAGGGGTGTAATTTAAGGGGTGGCCTACAATGTATCACTTCCCCATATGAGACTAGGACTATTATTTTAGCACTAATATTGTATTGTCGTTGGCTTGTTAGGACTTTAACCTCTACCTTTACTATGGGCCTCAAAATACTTGTGCCAACATCAAACTAAATGAGATAACAAAAAAAACACAACAACAACTTTTTTTTCTACATCCAGAATTTTATCACCTGGGTAGATATCATGTCTATCATATCAGATTGATAAGTAGACAGGCCAACCATTGAATGTGTATGGGGGACTTCCAACTGTACTCGACGGCTGAGGTCATGGAGTGAAGGACCGATCTATATATATCAACTGATTGGTCCTTCTCTCCATGACCTCGGCCATCAAGTACCATATTTTTCAGACTATAAGGCGCACCAGATTATAAGGCGCACCATCAATAAATACCTGCTAAAACGTCTTGGTTCATATATAAGGCGGCCCGGATTATAAGGATGAATGACCACGAGGTGGCAGACCTGTGCACAGTTCAAGACAACTGTTGTCTCTAAGTACGGTTCATACATAAGGTGCACTGGATTATATGGTGCACCTGATTATGACTGAATGACCAGCAGGTGGCAGACCTGTGCACAGTTCAAGGCAGTTGTTGTCTAAGTACGGTTCATATATAAGGCGCACCATCAATAAATGCCTGCTTAAACGCCTAGGTTCATATATAAGGCGCACCGGATTATAAGGATGAATGACCACCAGGTGGCAGACTTGTGCACAGTTCAAGACAGCTGTTGTCTAAGTACGGTTCATATATAAGGCGCACCAGATTATAAGGCGCACCTTCAAAGGATTTTTTGTGCGCCTTAGTCCGAAAATACAGTATATAATATATATATATATTTACAAATAATATTTTAACATTCCCAATCCACTGTTTAGAACACATTCACATCTAGTGCTGGGACCTGTGACTTTGTGGATGTGTATGGATGCTGGACAGGATTCATATGGTTATCTGCAGTGTATTGCAGGCTTAGGCAGTTTATTCAGTGTCTGCGTTTTGCCATTAATATATAATGTATACTGCAAACAAGCCAAAATATAACCATACGGAGAACTTCATCTGCAGCAAAACCAGTGCGAAACATCCCGGGTTAAGGATCGCTGCATAAATGGAAATGTAAGCTCCTATATAGATGTAATAAAACATTGGGAGCTCTCAGTGTATCCTGGCTCCTTACACAACATTGTGAAACACGGCTCGGGCCGGAGCCAGAACACATGAAATCAATTATGTATCGGGGGCCACGGCCAAGTCTGTTTTCCATGTATGATGCCGCCCCCCGGAAGAGCCGGCAGGGTGTGTTATATGTCCTGTACTTATAGAAACAAACGCTGGATAGAATTTCTACGTGTTCTAGAAGGGAGTACAATCCCTCTCTGTATGGGAAAGAGGATCGGGAAGCAAGACGAGGAGCAGCCAGACCCACCTTCTATGGAAAAATATACGGTTAGAGAAAAAAAAAGTTCCATCCTGTTCTATAAAATATAGTGCCCCCCCATGGGTAAATGGGGCTTCATAGCAAGTCCTAGTACTGTATGTGTAAGGAACTCAGAATTTCTCATATTCAGTGGTATGCCGATGGATAGATTTTCAGGTAAACCGCAAATTTTTATAAATCATCTTTATATTTTTTATTTTTTTCGTTACACTGGCAACTTATGAGCCCCCACTAACTTACATTGCATGGACTATTATTTTCCCCACAAAATAAGAAAAATAACAAAATCTGGTAAATGTAGGTTCAAACACCATAGTCTTAAAGAGAACCTGTCACCAGGGACCTCATTTTCATGAAAGACAAGCTTCAGAAGCCCATCACAGCTGCAGTGCAAATATGTCTTTCTGCTTTCTCTGAGCATTTGTAATATAATATAATTGTGTGTTATAACTTACCTTGCACCCTGACAGAGTCCTCTGTGTAGTCTCAAGGGTTGGGCTTTGGTTTGGATGCATTTAAAAAAAAACATGTGACTTGTCTGCAGACTCCTCAGCTCTCAGTCCCCACCTTTGTGCTCCTGTACAGGCTGAGATCTGAGGAGTCACATATTGTTTTTTGAAATGCATACAAACCAAAGCCCAACCCCTGAGACTACACAGAGGACTCTGTCAGAGGCAAGAAACAGAAAGACATATCAATGCAGGTATGATGGGCTTCTGAAACCTGTCTTTAGTGAAAATGAGGTCCCTGGTGACAGGTTCCCTTTAAAGGACATTTACCATCAGAATACCAGAAGACTCTCCTTCCCGTCCCCATGTGCAGTAATCATCTTTTAGTATGTATAATGGGTGTAGTGTTTCTGACAAATAAGGGTATTGAAAATGTGTAAATTAGCCTGAGCCTCTAGGCTCCTCCTTTTAGTAATTATGCCTGACAGGTTCCCTTAACATATGAAAAGAAATAGGCCAAATGCCCTGTTAAACAGAGGTCCTATTCTACCTTAGGTCTTTGCTTTAAATTCTGTAGGAGATAAAGGATTCGTAGATAATTTATTGTTTCCTTAAAGAAAAGTTCTACAATTTTCCAATATACTCTTTGTATCAATTCCTCACATTTTTCTAAAACTCTGCTTGCAGTCATTCAACAGGACACTTGTCCGTGGTCATAGCTCATCACATGATCCGGCTTATAACCAGCCGTGTTCTGGTTTTATCAACAGTACCGTATTTTTTGGACTATAAGGTGCACCGGATTATAAGGCGCACCATCAATAAATGCCTGCTAAAACGTCTAGGTTCATATATAAGGTGCACCGGTCTATAAGGCGCACCTGATTATAAGGGTGAATGATCAGCAGGTGGCAGAGCTGTGCACAGTTTAAGGCAGCTGTTGTCTGTAAGTACGGTTCATACATAAGGCGCACTGGACTATAAGGCGCACCTTTGATTTCTGAGAAAATCAAAGGATTTTTTGTGCGCCTTATAGTCTAGTAAACAATAGTCAAGTAAACAATGAAGCTTCCCATAGAAGGACAGCAAGCCGAGATTGAGAAAACCGTGATGAATTGATACAGAAAGTATTATGGAAAGTTGTACAATTTCTCATTACAAAACAATTTTAATAACTTTCAGAAATTGGACAACCCCTTTAAGTATATTAGTCCGGCCTTCTAAAACCATTCCAAGTTCTCATGTAGCCCTATGGGTAATACCCGCCCCTGATCTGATGTGCCTAGGGCATCTCTCCCAATCTAGGTGTTGCATAGCCTTACATGACTTATAAGGACTCCTTAGTATGCAGAATATGTCCCCTCGGCACTAATGCCATGCGCCGTTGTCTAAAATCCCGTTGGTAAAGTAATTATGGGAACTTACCAGGATATCGTTAAATCTGCTAATGTTTCTGTCACAGTGTAAAGGGCAAAAACAATCCAATACATCATCCAGCGGACCTAGAAAACAAGGAAACAGACAAATGTCATGTCTCTCCGCCGCACTGAATCCTAAGCAATGGAGCCAAAATGTTCTCATATAACACGTAACATTATGTAAGGTCATCGCTGCCCGACTAGAGGAATGCACAGAATAGTGGGAAGGACACGGATTAACAAATCAGAATACAGCCAGTCTCCGGGTTACGTACAAGGTTCTGTAGGTTTGTTCTTAAGTTGAATTTGTATGCAAGTCGGAACCATTTATTTTATAATTGTAGCTCCAGACAAATTTTTTTAGGACAATTGGATTTTAAAAATGTTGGATTGTCATAAGAACCAGGATGAACACTAAAGCTTCATTACAGACGCCTGAGATAACTGTTACAGCTGATTATTGTAGCCTAAGGCTAAAGTACAGTTACCTTATTACAATTACCAGGAGGTCAGTTTGTAAACTAGGGGTCGTCTGCAAGTCATGTGTTCTTAAACAGGGGACAGTCTGTACAGGGCCGAAAATGAAATTTTATGGCTATACATAGGGCTGGCACTTGAAGCAAACTGGATGCTGCTTGTTCTTATAGCAGCCTATAATCTGCAAATGAACAGAAGTCAAAAAAAGACAAAATTCTATATCTCAAACCAATTTGTAGCAACAGATGTAAGGTCCTATGTAATAAACACAGACCCATAGGTATAGATTATGGACCCAAATACAGTACTGCATTATGGGGTTTCTATGGGACTCATAGTCATAGTCATCTATGGGCACAGTAGTATAAACTCATAAGTACCTTGGTCGCCATATGGACTATTTGGGTCATTTATTTCCTCCAATTTTATAGGAAGTGTCACAAAGTGTGTATATATAGTACATTAGAGCTGTAAGCACTATTTGTTCTGCCTTTATACAGCAGGAGGAGCTGAGCAGATTATACATAGTGTCCTATCTGCAGGTAGCATGTTATAGAGCAGGAGGAGCTTAGTAGGTTGTACATAGTGTCCTATCTGCAGGTAGCATGTTATAGAGCAGGAGGAGGCGAGGAGATTATACATGGTGTCCTATCTGCAGGGAGCATGTTATAGAGCAGGAGGAGCCGAGGAGATTATACATAGTGTCCTATCTGCAGGCAGCATGTTATAGAGCAGGAGGAGCTGAGGAGAGTGTACATAGTGTTGGCAATTTATCAAGAGCTGGAGCATAGTTTGCCATGGATCGCAACAGTTTCATGCCCCGTACGCTATAAATTTCCCCTTCTTCCAGTGTCCAGGAGTAGATCAATATGTAACTAAGTAAAAACAAATCATCCTAATCCATTTTATACATTTTCGCCCATTCTGGGATAAGGAGTCTAGTAGGCAGTCCTATTTAGTGACCTCCATATGATTGACAATGATCTTTATATTCAGTCACTGGTTAAGACCTGCCCACATGACTCCTAAGCAGAGAACGGGCAGGCATATATATTAATCTGTTATAGATCAGGGATACGAATCCTTTCCTGGTAACTTATGGAAAGAAAGATTGGCTCTGACTTTATCCGGTTAAAAATCTGGTTAAGTTTTATGCATCCAATGAATGAGGAGTCTCCACGCGTCACATGGCGTCCAATTCTTTATGACTGTATTGAGCCTGTGCTGTCCTTCATTGGATGAATAAAGCTTTACCAGATTTTGAACCGGATAGTGAGTGTCGATCTATCATTCTGCAAGTTGCTTGTTTGACAAGGGATACGAAGACACAGGATGTAACTATAGTGATAGCAGCTGCTATGGGGCCTGCAGTGTCATGGGGCCCCTTCATCCGACCTGACACACTAAAGAATGGAGGATGTGCTTATTTGCTGAAGGGATAGGGGGCCCCACTATGCTAGCGTCTGCTATGGGGTCCTGCCTCTCCTTGTGCAACTGGATGTAAGCAGGTTTCTTTTTTTTTATTTATTTTTACCCATAAAAAATTAAAAAATTTATAATAATAATCACTAACTGAACCACATGTTAGACCTGACAGGTTCCCATTCATGCAGCTACCTACTATAACATAGTAGGTTTTAAATATTTAAATTATAGTAAAAAAAAAAAAAAAATTCCACGCAGCTATTGCTCCCGCGATAGTCTGATATACATCATAATATTTGAGTGTAACATTGTCATCGCCTCCCAGTCGTGAATAAGATTTTACACATCGCTGAATAAAATCCCTGCAATTTAATTGCTTCAAGCTCAAACATTCTGTAGAGTCAGAACTGTGATTGAGGCCCAGAAAACGTGTGTCCCCCCCCCTCCCCGGATACAATTGGATTCTCGATTTTATAATCTCATATTTTACAAGTAAAACTTAGGAGTCTTCAAAATGTGTCGTTTCTAAATGCATTACACTCTGCAGATCTCAGCAGATTCCAGAGAACACATGCAACAAACTATTCTGCTCTCCTAAAAAATATCTTATTTAACCCCTTCCCACCCAGGCCCTTTTCCGTTTTTGCGTTTCCACGTTCTACTCCCCACCTTCATGAATCTAACTTTTTTAATTTTTCAACGTAAACAGCTGTGTGACGTCTTGTTTTCTGCTTAACAAATTGCACTTTTTAGTGACATATGTCATTTTCCATGCCCTGTACTAGGAAGCAGGAAAAAAATTTCCAAATGCAGTGAAAATGGTGAAAAAAACTGCATTTGCGCCGGTTTCTTGTCGGCTTGGATTTTAAGTCTTTAACTGTGCACCACCAAATAACATGTCTACTTCATTCTTTGGGTCGGTACAATCACGGGGATACCAAATTTGTATAGGTTTTATAATGTTTTCATACATTTACAAAAATGAAAACCTCAAGTACAAAAAAAAAAAAAAAAAAGTCTTCATTTTGACATCTTCTGGTGCTAATAACTTTTTTTATACTTCAGTGTACAGAGCTGAGGGTGTTGTCGTTGTTTGCATCTTTTGATGAGGTTTTCAACGCTACCATTTTTAGCACTGTATGGCCTTTTAATCGTTTTAATAGATTTTTCAAAAATGGCAAAAGTGGTCTTTTTAGCACTATTTTCAGTTACAGGGTTAAACGTTGAGAATAATCGTTATTATATTTTGATAGATTGGACATTTTGGGACGCGGTGATACATAACATGTTCATGATTTTTACTGTTTCTTTATATCAGTTCTAGGGAAAGGGGGTGATTTTCATTTTTAGTTTTTTTAATAAAAAAAAGTTGAAAGTATTTTATTTTTTTACTATTTTTCAGGACCCTAGGGTACTTTAACCCTAGGTTGTCGGATTTATCCTTTCATATACTGCCATACTATAGTATGTCAGTATATGGGGATTTACCTCATCATTCATTACAATGTGCAAATTGTAATGAATGGGTTAAAACCAGACAGCCTTGGGGGTGTTGATCGTAGCAAAGATGGCGGCGCTTTACAGGGTTAACACCCCCAATCGGTCCCAACACCGACTGCAGGTGTTACCAGTGGGTATTCGCTGCAACAGGCAGCAAACACAAACCCATGAGCCCTCTCCATACCCTGCAGCCGGCATGTGACGTAATACTATGTCACATGTCAGTAAGTGGGAGGAAATCTACCATTAGAATCCAGCATGAGACACTTACTCATAGATCCAGACAATGTGACTGTGGTAATCTAATTATACATGTCGTTCATGGCCTCCTTCCTCCCAAAATGAACTTTCACCAGAGCCCCTCGGTGTAATCTAATACAGTGGAACAGCTTTTGAAGTTACAGCATGTAGGGGCTCTGGCAACACCCACCTAGAGCCCTTCTGGCTAATTAGCATATTATGGAAGATGGATAACAAATATAAGAAGGTTACCACAGTCCCGGTGCCTGGATCTATGAGTGTCTCTGGTTTATCATGATGGATTTTGATGGCAGATTTCCTTTAAAGTCTTAAGAAAAAACAAACAAAAAAATACAAGGGGAACAATTAAAATATTGAAATGCTCATCTCAAATGAGAAAAGACAAGGGGACACCAGGCAGTGCCAGTTTCGTGCTTTGATTGCTTCTTCAATTATTTAGACATCTATTACCTTGCACTGTTAAAAAGAACAAGTTTCCCACATTTTGCAGCCAGCCATAAAATATTAATGGATGAATTTTCTCATTTGTATACGTCGTATTCATAAATAGTGAATTAAATGGGTAAAAAATTAAAATTAAAAACTGACAGCCAGCACTACCTTATCGTGTAAAGAACCAACAAAATTATTCTCCTGGAGTACAGTTTGACCTAAAGTTGCAGACCACAGTCTCTACACTCCAATTCAATACGTGGAGAAGAGGATTATTTATTTCCGAGGAAAAATCTAGCTACATAGTATCTGCATCTTACAGTCTGAATATTAGGCGGATCCAGCACTACCAGAACCCCCCCCCCCCCCCCATCAACTGTCCTTGAGATCGGGTGAAGTGCTGAAAAAGCGCATCATACGATCTCCGTGAGAGCAGAGCCCCTGCACAGCTCCCTCCCTTGCCTGCCCCTGGCACGACTATTACTGCAGGACCTAGAGTGAGATCAGAAGCATGTGACTGATCACCTGCAAGGTCCTTATACCCATTCATGCTGTCAGGGAAGAGCTGCGTGCGGGTGAATGGTGGTAGCAGAGCAGTGTGAATGGTGGAAACAGAGCAGTGCGCGAGTGAATGGTGGTAGCAGAGCAGTGTGCGAGGGAATGGTGGTAGCAGAGCAGTGTGCGATGCGAGTGAATGGTGGTAGCGGCAGAGCGCGAGTGCTTGCGATGCAAATTGAATGGTGGTAGCAGAGCATGTGCGATGCGGTGAATGGTGGTAGCAGAGCATTGTGCATGGCAGTGAATTGTGGTAGCAGAGCATGTGTCAATGCGAGTGAATGGCTGGTAGTCAGCAGCAGTGTGCGAGTGAATGTGGTACAGAGCAGTGTGCGAGTGAATGGTGGTAGCAGAGCAGTGTGCGAGTGAATGGTGGTAGCAGACATGGTTGCGAGTGAATGGGGGTTAGCAGAGGCAGTGTGCGAGTGTAATGGTGGTAGCAGAGTCAGTGTGCAGGAATGGTGGTAGCAGAGCACTGTGCGAGGGATGGTGGTAGCAGAGCAGTGTGCGAGGGAATGGTGGTAGCAGAGCAGTGTGCGAGTGAATGGTGGAAGCAGAGCAGTGTGCGAGTGAATGGTGGTAGCAGAGCAGTGTGCGAGTGAATGGTGGTAGCAGAGTAGTGCGTGAAGGAATGGTGGTAGCAGAGTAGTGCGTGAAGGAATGGTGGTAGCAGAGTAGTGCGTGAAGGAATGGTGGTAGCAGAGCAGTGTGCGAGGGAATGGTGGTAGCAGAGCAGTGTGCGAGTGAATGGTGGTAGCAGAGCAGCGCACGAGTGAATGGTGGTAGCAGGGCAGTGGCGAGTAGCAGTGGTTGTCCAGAGGCTGTGCAGCGAAGATGGTGGTAGCAACCGATTGGGCGTGTTGTGCTTGTGTGTCACTAAAAGAATTTTGAATTGGTGTCAAATAAATTTGTCAATTTTTTTGGAGGATTTTTGGCATAAAATACATGAGATATCCCCAAATTTCACCAGGGACAAGGAAGACCCTACTTCACCAAGATCCGGTTGACTAAATAATACAACACCACAGATCAGGATACCAAAGGATTAACCATATAAGTTCCAGATTTAAGCAATCAATCCAATCCTCTCGGTCACTGAAAAATTAAACGACAGGGGAGAACGTACGAGTTCATCTTGCACCCTAGATGATGAAAAGACATTACCCTGGCACGGGGCTTACAACCAGCAATTTCACTGCCATAATAATTCAGACAGAAGCACGACATGTTGGTCGATAACACTTCCTCGATCTTAGGAATCCCATTTATATTTAAATGCCCTGTCACTCATGTCATGGGTTTCTTGCTAAAGCAGTCGCCCTCCAACCTTGTATCGCGTGGTAGACATCTTCAGACTGATTGCCGACGGGTCAGGTATAAAATGAATTAACTGCACTGTCAGAGCAAATCTGATGTGACGTGATATTAGTACGCGCCGACGCTTAACCCTTTCACCACCAAAAGTTGCTTTGCCATATATTTTACAGTCAGTGGATATGTCAAGGGATTATACAGAAATGTCTTTAATCACTTATTAGCCATCAGGTTATACCACAAAGTAGCTAAGCAGATGCAAATGTATCACTTCAGACATTCCATCCTTGAGAATTCTGTAGCTACAACTGATGCAGAAGCATATCTTGTTTATTCCCTGTGCTAAGTGGTTTTTCTTAAAAAAAAAAAAAACAATTATAAGATTATGATAATGAAGCTCTGTTGCTCCTTTGCCTGGCTCCCGCTCTTTTCCTCTCACGTTAGTTATGCACTGCACCAGAGGGTGATGTAATAAGTGTTTTCCCTGAGAGGCAGGAGTAATCAATTGCTGCACCATCCCCCAGCTGCTGTGTATGAGTCATCCAGCTCAGGTTGATTAGTCCTGTCTGGAAATTGCAGACAGCTCCGTGTAATGTGTTTATGTACTGCAAGCAGCATGTAATCCAGCCTGAATTTTATAATAGTTTTTTTTTTAACATTTTAGCAAAACCACCTTAAAAGGAAATCTACCACCAGGATGAAGGATTGTAAACCAAGCACCCTGACATACTGGTGTGTGCCCCCTCTGGCAGAATTTGCTTGTCTTTAAGCTTCCTATGCCCTTATCCGTAAGAAAAAGTGTTTTAAAAAATTATGAAAATGAGCCTGAGGGGCTACAAACTCCATTAACATCTATGGAGCCTGGAGCCCTGCAGGCACATTTGCACAATTTTAAATGCATTTTCTAAAAGAAGAGCAAATCCTGCCAGAGGGGGCACACACCAGCATATCAGTGTGCTTGGTTTACAATCCTTCATCCTGGTGTGTGGTGTCCTTTAAGCTTGAAACAGGAGCTACAGATCATACTTAATTTAGCATAAAACATACATTAACGTAGACAAATAATCAAAAGCTAAATATTCAATCTAATGTATACTCCGCACATTACGTTCAGCTTGAGATTTTATAAAACCAGATCTGACTGTGCTCTTGTCTTTCAGTTGCCGTAAACCTTGAACAAAGTCATCGTGACCCGCAGACTCATTAGCGCCGTACAAGTCCGTGGGTAATTGGAGGAGCGCTCATAAGCCGGTGCATGCTAGATGAAACGGACTGTCCGTAAAATATTGACCACTACAACCAGATGGAAAAAGAAATAATCTGAAACGTGGGGGGGGGGGGATGACACATACAGACACATACAGACAAATGTGTATATAATAAACGTCAGGTCCTTCTGAAAGCACTCTCTGCATGTGGGCACTGACGGCACAGCGGGACCTGGTATCAAAATAATGGGAATTGTGTTTCTGTGAAAAGCATATCAATCCAATCCTACTTTCATATTTTCCACATACCGTATATACTCGTGTATAAGCAGAGGTCGCTAATTTAACACAAAAAACTGAAACCTATTGACTCGAGTATAAGCCTAGAGTGGGAAATGCATTGGTCACAGCCTCCCAAGTATATCGCCAGCAGCCCCCTAGTATATAGCCTGCCTCCTATGCATAGTTTAAAAAAACAACAAAATTTCTGTACTCACCTTTCCGACGCCCCCCGCAGGTCCTCTTCTGAAGCTCCGGCTCGGTCTTCTCAGCCTCCCGGGGTGTTCCCGTGTTTATACACCTCCCGATGGCGGCACACACGCTATGATGTTGCCAAGCGGCTGACGTCATGGGGTACGCGACGCAGCACACAGGGACCCGAAGACTGAGCTGAAGACCTGCGAGGGGCGTCGGAAAGGTGAGTACTGGGTCTGGCGTTTTTTTTTTTTTTCCATAGACTCAAGCATAAACTGATTTAGGGTTTTTCGTCACATTTTGTGGTCAAAAACTCTGCTTGTACTCGAGTATACACGGTAGTGAATTGGCAATGTAGCGTTATCCCTTGGTCTACAATATTCGAGAAGGTTACTATGGTAATGTAAATGTTTTTGTTAGAAATAGAAAAAATAGCCCTGAACATAAATTTGAAGAGTAGGTAATATAGCAAATAAAATTTGTAAATTTGAGAGTGGAGCATCCCTACACAATCTTTATATCACATTAATCAGACTCTCTTGATTATCATGACACCAGAATTGTGTTTCTCGGTGCGAGGGTTCAGGTGATATAGGCGTTTGAAGTAAGAATATAGAAGGAGCTGCAAGACTTTCACTTTGCACATGCACCCTCTGCATCTGTAGCTCAACCTGGGAAAGGCGATGGAATAATACTGTACATATTTGTAACATACCATAGTTTGGTAAAAAGTTACTGATTATTTAAAAAAACAAAAAAAAAAAAAACAAAACCATAATTAATAAAACTATTCTATCACGTTAAAGTATCACAGGTCATGAAAAGAATAGTAAAAAAATGTAATGTGTAAAGCTTATCGAAGCGCATAAAGAACGTCAAAATGAGGGTAATGGTCACTCAATATCAAGTGGGTAAAACTACATTCCCAACAATTTTTCTTAATACAATCAGCATATAAGCCAGTGAAGCTCCCGGGGTATACGCCAAGTGTATCCATATACTTACTGTCAGAGGGAGGTATTCATTTTTGCCTCGGTATGACTAGAATACATTATATACTATGAGACACATGGAATGGAAAGAGGCACTAAGCAACGTCTTTCCGCGGTTCCCGACGGCTCCTCTTCTCTCTTCTGTAGCCGGCAGAGTCGCGTCCATGCGATCCAACGGCGGGCGCAAACTATGATGCGGCTGTGTCGCTGCTAATGATGTCATCAGTGGCGACACCGCCACATCATAGTGTGCGCCCGCGGGCAGATCGCATGGACGCGGCTGTATACTACATGGGGGCAGGCTGGCTGTAACTACTGGGCTGCTGGTTATGGCTGGTCGTGACCATGCTTCCCCATCCTCGGCTTATACTCGAGTCAATAGGTTTTCCATTTTGTGGTAAAATTAGGGGTCTTGGCTTATACGGTCGGCTTACCTCGAGTATATACGGTACGTCACCCTATCATCGATAGAAACCAATCACGTCTGTGATCACGGTTTCTACCACTTTCAGGGGAGAAACAGGATAACCTATCCCACTTATACAGCACAAAATGGATATGGCCATTCTGGTAAGATACGATATATCGGACAGCTAAAAAGGTGACGTGAACCCAAGGGTCTAAGCTTATCCCTACTGTTTGGGTAGACCATTGTCCTTTTCAAGTACAAGGATAAAACCAGAACCCTGAAAATTAAGGGCTGACCCTCTCACACACTGTGATTAGATAAGTAGTAAAATTATAGGGGGTGTTGTGGATTTGGCATTGAGGCTTATGGTATGCCAACAATACAGTAATTATAGGGTATCTAGTTCAATTTTCGGTCACAACAGTGGTCAGATTTAGAAAATAAGCTACAAGAAATCTGACAAATCCTCACAGCAGGATAAAGAAAGCCAAGGATGCTGATCACAATGATAAAGCCTCCATCTGAACGTCTGCTGCCTGCCCTACAACTCGTGTAAAGGTCATGTAAGGATAGCCAAAGGGAATATTGGAGTCTGATATTCGGAGTTATAATCCAGCGACTGCATCACTAGTCTATGTGCCACGTCAGCAGATTCTAAGATGGATGCCACTTTATTGGTCTATATGGCCTACCTTCTACAAGTCTTGTTTGTGGCCTCATTTACAACGCTAAGACTTCTTCTCGATCTCATAATGGCGTCCCAGGTTGCTAAGATGTAGACGTTCAAGTGCATTTCAAGGTAAGCTTAAAGTACAGGGAATTGACAGCTCAGACATCCCACTGTCAATTATGACTATTGATTGACGATATTCCAGTTCCACTCTGTAATCACATACAGAACACAGCAATGAAAGGAACCTGTAGCGTTAATGTAATCAAGCCAGGAGAGGGAACCAGGCAGCAACTTCTCTGGATTAGCTCCGCCCCCATGACTCCATACAGGAACTCAGATATAGCATTCAAAGTTATTTTTCTGCGTCATGATTAGTAATAATAGTCCTTGCAAACCGGGTACCATCCAGAACGCGTTGATGGATTTCTTTTCCAAGATTCATGAGAACGGGGACGGTTGTACCCAAATGAATATGGCAGCTGTGACGCTGTGCTGCCCTATTACCTGTCCTATCTCGCTGGCACGGAGTGAGGTAGCTGGGCACGGTTACTCCAGTCATTGCCTCGAACAGCAAATGGAGGGCAATGTGCATTCCTACCCAACCTCTCCATTTATTTGGGGTACAACGGCTCCGATTCTCCCAATCAGTAGGGATTCCACCACTTGGCACCAAGAAATCATGAACTATTGCCTGTCCATGGGTATGGACAGTGGCAGTCCCATTTCATAGCCAAATAATTTTACATACCGTATATACTCGAGTATAAGCCGATACCCCTGATTTTACCACCAAAAAAACTGGAGAAAACGATTCGAGTATAAGCTGAGGGTGAGAAATGCATTGTCACGCCCCCCGCCCCCAGTATATAGCCCCAGTGCCCCGCTTAGTATATCAGCCAGCCTGCACTTCAGTAGTATACAGCAGCCAGCCTCCCACATGTATTATACAGCCGCAGCCACATTAGTATAACAGCCAGCCAGCCCACATGTTAGGTATATTCAGCGCAGCCCGCCGACAATGTAGTATACAGCCAGCCAGCCCACATGTAGTATACAGCCAGCCTGCACCTAGTAGTATACAGCCAGCCCCCCCCAGGACTTAAAAAAGAAGACAGAAAAAAGAAGAGGAGCTGCGCCATAAGAACCGGGATTAACAATAAAGCTTCATTGCAGACACCTGTGATAACTGTTACAGCTGATTATTGTAGCCTAGGGCTAAACTACAGCAAATTACCAACATCCAGAGGTCCGTTTGTAACTAGGGGTCGTCTGAGTCAGGTGTTCTTAAGTAAGGCACCGCCTGTAGTAATTTAATTGCTTTTAAGAAATCTTATCCCATTAACATTAAAACTACAATTACAGATAAAGGGACAGGGAAAATATATATATGACTTCTAAAAGTACCAAATTCAGCAGAAGAAAATTACACCCTCCATGCGCCCGTTTTAAAATATTTTTAGCCCAGTTTCACTTTTTGATGCAGTTTAATGAAAGCGCAAGGCTGTGGTTAGAGGATTGAATTACCATATAATCTATAGAAAGTATAGGCAGCTGAACGCTTCTGTACAATGAAAACGCTCCGGCTTTCTACCATAATTATTGTAGGGCAACTCCACCAAAAAAATATGCAAACTCACCACATTTTGGAGTTTTTCTTTGAATTATAAAATCGCCAACTTTTACGGATGTGCTTTCATAGAAGACCTCAATATTATCTTAAAATGTTTTAATAAAACAATGTTCTGTCCCAGGCACAAAATTCACGATTAATTGAAGGTGACAACCGAATATAAACAGAAATATAAATTCTCTTTTAAAAGGGGAATTTGTCAGCAGTTTTGACCATACAAAGCTGCAGACCATGTTAGATCCTGGATCAGCTTGAGATCGAGGCCCTGGAGAGATGTGTAACCATAGATTTGTGTTTGTTGTCAGTAGCAGCAGGACTGTGAAAAATGCATTTACAGGCAGGGTTACGTACAAGATAGGGTCCGGAGGTTTGTTCTTAAGTTGAATTTGTATGCAAGTCGAAACTGTATATTTTATAATTGTAGATCCAGACCAAAAAAAAAAATTTTTGCCCCAGTGACAATTGGAGTTCCCAAATTTTTGCTGTAATGGGACCAAGGATTATCAATAAAGCTTCATTACAGACACCTTACAGCTGATCATTGCAGTCTGGGACTATAGTAACATCCAGAGAGGTCACCAGAGGTCAGAGGGGTCTGTCTGTAACTATGGGTTGTATGTAAGTTGGGTGTCTTTAAGTAGGGGACCGCCTGTATATTCCAGGTATTCCCATTTCAGCAAATAAATATTATTGGTTGTATAAGGAAAAGTTATACAATTTTCAGACCAAGGGGAAGATTGTTTGTGCGCCAGCATACGATGGAAGCCCCGCCCATAAAAAGAAAAAAAAATGTGCAAAAACCGTGCAACCAATCAATGTGAACGCTACCCTTACACCCCACATCTATACATCATATGGTCTTGTCACCTTATCACTGGTAGAATTTAGAATATGAATACAAAAATGTAAATATATAAAACTCAAAAAAAAAAAAAAACATCCTCTGAGGCACATAAGAGGACATTCAAGGCTGTGGTCTGGGTAGGTTCTATTTAAAACTTCTTAGGCCACAACATAGACGGCAAGATATAAATAAGAAAAAAAATTTTAAAAAAATGTCTTCACACATCCATCTGCACTTCCAGTTTTGTCTTTCCACCATATTGATGTAATAATTTTGGGACCACACACAGTGCTGTCCATCAGTCCGCTCAATGCCAAGAAGCTGCTGCAAAAGGTCTATCCGTGACGACCCCAATAACAAATACGATGGACAGAGGAAACCCAGGTTTTACAGCAGCGGTGCCTTTTTTTCTTTTTTTTTTCTAGGATAGGCCTTTGCTAAAGCTGCTATTTTCTCATCTGACATTTTTTCCTTTGTCCTTGGATAATTAAAGGATTGCAGTGAATCCGTGTATTTACATCTGTGTGCAAACAAAGCAGCAGCAGATCCTCCAGCCCATCTCTGCAGAAAAGCCGTACTCCGAGCCCGGGTCAGAGACGGGTCATAGAACGAGGCTCTGGAGATTGGAACGGCACAGCTGCTGCGATAAAATTACAGTCATTGCGTAGCAGACGCGGCGGCTCCTAGTAGGCAGTCCGGGGCCGGTTATTTGTGCTGCGGGGAGTAAGCATGCATTACTATATAGTCAGCCTTTTTTAACATTTCGGGGAAAAGTTGACATTTTTAAAACTGCCTTGATACCAAAAACCTGCACATTTACTTATTTAGTATTAAACAGAATTACTGGCATCACTGAAAACCAACATCATTCTGAATAATGGGTTATAGTGCACCTGGCGTCTACGGGCTCTCCGCAAAATGTGAGCCTATTCTAACGGGCTTCATCAGGATAGGGGCAGCTCAGTGGTTAGTACTACAGCCTTTCAGCGCTGTGGACCTGGGTTCAGGTCCCACCCAGGTCAACATCTGCAAAGAGTTTGTATGTTCTCTCCGTGTTTGCGTGGGTTTCCTCCAGGTCCTCTGGTTTCCTCCCACACTCCAAAACATACTGTTAAGTTGATTACATTGTGAGCCCCATGGGGACAGGAACCAATTTGGCAAACTCTGTGCAGCGCTGCGTAATCTGTAGGTGCTATATAAATAAATGAATTATTATATTATTATTATACCACTCTATTTCCAGAATGCTATGTTACCCCTTACCGCTAGAAGGGTTGTGGCATAGACAGGTACAAGTATCTAAGATTTGGAGAAGGTTCAGTACACACTGACATAACTCCAAATTTCCAAATCAGGACAGGACAGGACAGTTACGACACAACCAATGCTTCGTAGAATTTACTTGCAAACTTCAGAAAAGAAAATATTGGAAAGGAAGATCAAATGTGCAACTAACTTATGGGTTATGATTAAATAAAATGTGGGGATCCAATGTGATCTGCCAACATTAGATTATACAGAGTATATTATATATAGTTTTATGGGAAAAGACTTTGTAGAATTTGTTATTCTTTTGTCTATAGTAAATCCCTGCACATTCTGGTCCAGTGGGTGGGTTTATCCAGGAGGGGTGGTCTTACATAAAAGGAAATCTAGCATTAAGAAAATCCATCAGGATAAACCAGGGACACTGACTGATAGAGCCAAGCACCGCGACGGTCTTATATTTGTTACCACTTTCCTTCTACCATCAACTTATGCAAATGAGCCTGAGGGGCTACCCTAGTCCCTCTGTAATCTGGCTTTACAGGCTGTTATACTGTCTCACCCTCCTCCTGTGCTCCCTCATGCTCCCTCAGCACTTCTCCTTCCCTCTGCCTGATCTTATGTAGGTTTATAACAGTATATTGTATTCCTGTTGTTGTATATTTTACACTATGTATTTGAAACTGGTCTACAAATAACCCGCCCTCTGCCCCTCCCCATATCCCCCCACAATGGGTGCATGCCGGCGCCCAATTAGGACTTTGGGCTTTTCTTCCCGACCTTCTCCCCTCACCCTTCCCATTCGTGATGTTGTGTTTTGCTATTAAAAACTTAATAAAATTTAAATAGGAAAAAAAAAAAATAATCGGACAGATTGGATGATGCGCTTAGGGAACGTACCATTTCCTTTGTCAGGTCCAGATGCCAATAATGCTGAGGTCGATAGGTCTCCGATCTTCTCCGGCTCTGCCAAAATACTTCATTTTGTCAGTGAAGATCGGAGACCTATAGACATTAGCATTATTGTTTATCTTTTACCTTCCCGAAGGAGTCGTCCAATCAGTCCGTATTTACTCGTCCAATCAGTGCGATTCAATGCTACACTACGTCTGAGCGCCACGTCTTTCATGTCTTTTGTATAGTATCTTATATTGGCGGTGGACTACCGAAACTGGAGCAACATCAACAACACAACTGGACACCTTATATAAAAATTAAAGGGGTTTTCCCACGAAACAAGGTAGGCCCTATCCATAGGATAGGGCCTAACTTGCTGATCGGTGATAAGACCCCCACTGATTACAAGAACGGGGGTTCCAATGGGGTCAGAGGTCGCTCCGTCTGACCTCTCATTGGCCGTGCATGTCCTCGCTGCCCCATTGATCTCTATAGAGCTGACGGAGATTGCTGTACACCCCAAGACATCACAGCCTGTATATTAGGCTAAAGTGAATGAGCCCCAAGTAACACTCACAAAATTCACATCACATCATCTTCAGAACCGTCCAGAAACCATATGCTGGACATTGTAGAAGCCAGAACATTATTTTTTGCAGCCAATCCATTAAAACACATATTATATATTCTCCGGGATTGCAGAAATTATGGGAATACAAACTCGATGTTTAGATTTTGATAAACCTAAGCGGCCTCCGTGATTAGTGAAAGCAGCTTTTCTTTGAGCCAGCTAAACTTGTGTGCGTTGTTTTGCCGTCTGATCTCCTTTTCTTTGGCCCAGATACAAAACTGCATTACAATAAAATTACAAAAAAAAAAACCCAGTCCGAGCCGGTTCTGTCTGCTCCACCATCTCCCACCGCTGTCTATTGTCTGCATTAATATAAAAAGCACAGGCAACAATGTAAGCGATGTGTAATACAGGATCTACTTATAAACTCTTAAAGGGGATGTGTCCTTCCGGGTCGCATACATACACTACACATATGTTCTTGTGGGTCTCCTACATCATAAGCATCTCGAAGGAAAAATCTGTGACCTGAATGCACAAAAATCATACTTTTTATGTATATGCAAATCAGCATATTGGTGCACGCCCCCTTGCCGAGAGTAAAGGGCGTGGTCAATAAAAGCTTAGAGAGATACCGAATGCTTAAGCTGAGCGAGAAAGGGTTACCAGACTACACGACCATGGTGCTCAAAGTGAAGACTCCTAAGCATTTAGGCAACATTTAGGAAGCCATGTCCGGAATGCAGCACCCCAAAAAGCTAGAAGTCTTTAAAACCCTTAACGGGGTGTAGCAAGTTTACATGTTATCCCCTATCCACACAAGAGAAGCAGTGCTTGGATCGGGAGAATAAGGGTCCTATTCTTACTGATGGGTGGGCCAGCAGGTTAAGCCTCCATCGGGTCGCCCTAGTTATAAGTACGGGGGCACTGGAGAATCCCAAGAACATCACCACGGGGTCCAAGCAGGAGGACCCTCAATAATCAACTTGCAAGCCCTTAAACAACGGTTACCTGAATGCCAATTAATGGCATTTTTGGGAAAGTATGTTGGAGTTTTCAATGGGGGGAGAGGGGGGGGCGTAAACTGCTGCTAGACACCTCTTACACAAGTATGGTCATCTTAATGAGTGAGGAGCCTCTTTTTTTAAATGAATGGATGTAAATTTGCTTGGCTAGAGTTTTGCACTTAAAGGACATCTAGGATGAAGGACTGTATGCAAATGAGCCTCAGGGGCTCCAGGCTCCATTAACCCCCTCAGTCCTTCATCCTGGTGGTAGATGCCCTTTAAAAGGGGTTCTGCACTGACATACAAGTTAGCCCCTATCCGCAGAATAGGGGCCAAATTGCTGATCAGCGGGGGTCTCAGTGATGGAACCCCAATGGATCACAATAACACGAATCTGCCAAACCCACCAAGATGAAGAGAGCAACCAGTCATGCATGCTCCGGCTGCTGCACTCATCTCTATGGCGCTGATGAAGATAGCGAGCACTGTACTAGACAAAAGCAACTGGTCGCCCACGCTCTTGATCTGATCGCGATCGCCGAGACCCCCACAGATCAGCTAGACCCTATCCACAGGTAATGTCACTGGTGAACCCCTTTAAGGCTTCATAGTTATTTTTATATGCTCGGGGTACTTTGGCTGACTCGCATTTATACAGTCTAAAAAAAAGGCCCTTTAAATATTCAACCAAAAAAAATCCATATATTATATGAATTATGCATAGTGGGTCATAAACTTGAACTTTTTGTTTAAAACAAAATAATTCATCAGCGTCTCAGTTCCCATGAGGCTACATGAATGTACATTTATGGATTATGCCGTGTAAGTGGTTTTCCATGTGTTCTGGGATCAGCAAACTGGACAGTGAAAAATCACCACAAAATCATCCAGGCGGCTCTATGATGGGCGGCTTTAAAGAATATAACTAATGCATGAAAATGTCATTATTGTGCCATCAATAAATGCCTGCTAAAACGTCTAGGTTCATATGTAAGGCGCACCTGATTATAAGGATGAATGACCAGCAGGTGGCAGACCTGTGCACAGTACAAGGCAGCTGTTGTCTGTAAGTACGGTTCATATATAAGGCGCACTGGACTATAAGGCGCACCTTTTGATTTCTGAGAAAATCCAAGGATTTTTTGTGTGCTTTATAGTAAGAAAAATACTGTAATCTAAAACATAACTATCAAGTTTATCAATGTACATCTCAGACAGCTAAACACATCGCACAGAAAAGTTTCAAATTGTATAACTATCCTGTGCTCTTCACTAATCCAGTGACTTTATTCTCAATTATTAAAGGAAATCTACCACTTGTTTTAATGCATTATAAACCAAACATACCTTGAGAATGCTGTAGCGACACTGATGCAAAAACATATAATAATGAGGCTGTGTCGCTCCTGTAGCTGCCCCGGCGCTTTTCCTCTTACCTTAAAGGGAACCTGTCACCAGGAGACCCATTTTTAGCACTCCCCCAGTCCCCACAGAGCATAGTACATACACTGCCAAAGTGTTTTTGTATAAAAAATAGGTTTTACAGAAAAAAAGATATGTTATATAGAACCTTTCATTAGCACCTGCTGTATGAATAGGCAGTTGTCCACTGGGAGTGGCTGGAAAGGAGCAGTTCCCCCCACCCTTGGGAAACCACTCCTCCATGTGTCCTTTTCAAATATATGAAAACACCCATCACTTTCTTAGCAACGCCCCCTGCTCCTCTACAGCCAATCCCGAGTGAGGGGAGTTATTCATTTATTTGAAAAGGTCCACTCCCGGGTGGACAACTGCCTAGTCACACAGCAGATGCTAATGAAAGGTACAATATAACATATCTTTTTTTCTGTAAAACCAATTTTTTATACAAAAAAACTTTGGCAGTGTATGTGCTATGCTCTGTGGGGACTGGGGGAGTGTTAAAAATGGGTCTCCTGGTGGGCAGCGCGCCCATTGCCGTCTATGGGGGACGTATATCGGCTGTATATACGTCCCCCTTGCGGTAGTGTGAATGTAGCCTAATATTTATGGATCAAGGAGGGGGATTTATGATGCATCAGTGACCCGCCCCCGCCCCTTCTCCACCATGCCAGATACATCAGGGGGTAGCTTCACATTCTGGCAATGGTGAATGTACTCAGGCCATAGTGAGTGCGCAAGTGCGGCGGTTCACAAGTAATTGCAATTATTTCAGCTAAAAAAAAAAAAACGGATAAATGTTCCCCGATGGCTCTATGCAACTCTGCCCTTAATCAGCCAACAAATACATTTACTGGCCCAGTGCAATCTTATAGGAGTCTCTTATATTAATACAACTGAATCCAATGAATATATAATGAAAACCTCCAGAACCAGAACCTGACATAACCAATTATAGGGTTTGATGGGGAGCTGTGGGATTTCATTATAGGAAAAACGGTAAGATGGACAAAGCTAAAAACTGATTTTACCATTATTATCAATTATAGAAAATTATAAAGGTGTTTCCTGGAACTTACTATATATAAAAAAGTTACACAAAAAATACTTTAAAAATATGCACAATTCCCCTTAATTCAAGAATTTAACGTGCTAGTTCCAGTGAACACTTGCCATCAAAAACATCCGCTGATCTGAAAGCCTAAACCCATAGTTTAATAACACAGGAACAAAATATATTGAGTCAGTAGGTGGCAGACAACAGCAAGCAGGCGGCTTCATGCAATCCCTACTAATCCTACTCTCTATCAAAGGGATACCAACTACATGCATGGGGGAGGGGCAGGCAGGCAATTTATAGCTGAGAATTTTAACACATCGCTGAATTATAACAAGCCAAATGCTCAACAAGTCTCTGTTACACATCAGGTGGAGAATGTGACTTAGAAACCGAAAAATTGAACAAATGTATAACAAGGACTTTATTATTCATGGTCATCCCCTGGAAGGTGCTGCGGGGAGACAAGCTTATACTCCGCAACACCTTCTGCCTACACCTGACCACTGATGAAGGTGGGGGACCTCACCTGCCCAGAAGATTTTTGTCCATTGTTGGCCTTTAATCATATCGATTAGTGATACTTGCCAGGAATACTGATCTGATCAGGCAACCGTCAATGAAAGACGTGCCACCAAACAGAGTGCTAACCTTGGGGAAAAACTGTTAGGGTCCAACATTTGATGCCAAGTAATTCCATAAAATATCTTCATACATTCTACTATCTTGTTTCATGAGGTTCTTCAGATAATATGTGACTGATCGGTGGAGCACTAACTCCTCTGCCCAATTTATGGTAAACTCAAATTACCAGTGGTCCACAAGACTTCCTTAAGTAGACCACCACATAAGGTTTTTGGCACATGTTCCATTTATACGGGGGACACAAGACCCTATTCTTGTGCGGGGTCGATCACAACTGATAAGGCACTTAATACTGATCGTGTTGATGAGGTTTTCCACAATTTTTTATAATTTTTTTTGCCAACCCGAAAACGGATACTAAAATAACAAAAGCAATAACTTGACCTTTTCCCTGCCAGTACCAAGTCGACACTTTTATGTGCCAATCTTTTCAAATTGTGGAAGAAAGAAATAGACATCGGGGCACATTTACTAAGGGTCCGCCATGTCTCCTGACTTTTTACCGTTTTGCCCTGAATTCCCCCTGGGTTTTTTGGTGCACGCGATCAGATTGTGGTAAATCGGCGACGGCTTGCATGTGACACAAATTCGGGGCCGTGGCCGTTGGACAACCCGACTGATTCGGACAAACCGCGGAATTTAAAAACCAAAGTGTGTCGCAAGATCAGCACTCACATGCACCGGGAAGAAGAAGGTGAACTCCGGCGGAACTCTGCGGGGGAAGCGACACATGCAGGAAACTGGATGCACGGTCTTAGTGGATTGTGGCAGCTCCGAATCCTCATCGGACATTCCAGATCGACGGCATCAAAGGGACATGTAAGTAAATGTGTCCCATCACGGCAATTTATTCTCCAAATCAATGACAAAAATGCAACCGGAGACCACGGCTGTACCTTACCAGGGTAGATCACCAAAACATTCATTGCAAATTTGCACTTTACAGCAAATAACCTCACTGACCATTTTCTTTGTTCCCAACTATATACTACAAGTCTTGTTACACGCTCCATCTGAAATTAATTCTTCATAACCTGAAAACGTAGCAGACGCCATTCTTCCTGGAAGAGGGTGTACAATAACTAGATGTGGAAGCAAGTTACATAAACCGCTCAGTGGGAAACGGATTTGCAGTCCCAATGAAACCCCCCAGACATGCGTTACGTCCTCAGGAATTCATTATACACAGGCTCCTGCAGATGGAAGCAAATTGAAAAGCAGACACAATGATGTCGCCTTGAATAGAGGAAAACCTGAATACCAAAACGGTATTATCAAAAAAACACTACATTTAATTATTTCTTTCTCCACTGGATCATCCATCATCTTGTACCGGGGGCCTCTCAGTCCTTACAAGAAATCATTCAAGAGAGTTTTGTTAATTAAAAACCCTGGGAAGATGATCAAAGATTCACTTCTAGCTTAAAAGATAAAGATGAAGGTTCTACATTAGGAAAAAAAAACGGATCCTTGTCGTCGTACACCTGACCGCTACATCAAGTGTCATCGGGAAATACGGTACAGGCATTCCCCTACTTAAGGACACTCGACTTACAGACAACCCCTAGTTACAGACTGACCCCTCTGCCCCCTCTGACCTCTGGTGAAGCTCTCTGAATGCTTTACTATAGTCCCAGATTGTAATGATCAGCTGTAAGGTGTCTTTAATGAAGCTTTATTGATGATCCTTGGACCCATTACAGCAAAAAATGTTTAAACTCCAATTGTCCCTGGGGCCAACATTTTTTTTTGTCTGGATCTACAATTATAAAATATACAGTTTCCACTTACATACAAATTCAACTTAAGAACAAACCTCCGGACCCTATCTTGTACGTAACCCGGGGACTGTCTGTATTAACGTACAAGAACACCAGATCGGAACAGATACACAATGATAATGGCCAAGGTACAAAAGAAACCTCAACATAGAGGAATTTTATAAGTGGACCAGCAGGACAATAAAATGTCCTTCTGCAGGTCATGGGAACAGGTGTGAAAATGGAGCAGCAAGCCGCAACCGGCAGGGATGAAGCTGAACAAATTCTATTTCTCCCACATAGGTCCTACATTAGGGACAGTATCACCAATTTGCCAGTGATGTCTTTAGACCTAAAGATTAAGCTACATGTGTAAGCCGAGAGGAATTAAGTAGAAAGGCAGATTTCATTGTCATGGGGTCAAACGGACCTTTAGGGTGATGCCACACATGGCGTGTTGAACCCGTTTTTGGTCTGTTTTTAAGCAGTCCGTTAAAAAATGCATGCATTTTTGAAAACACATCAGTTTTTGACAGGTTTGACCAATTATCTTAATTAAAACTGTTCAAAAACGGATGCGTTTTTGGACAGACAGCTTAAAAACGGCCCAAAAACGGCTTCAAAACACCACGTGTGGCATCACCCTTAGGAGGGGGACCATGGCATTATCGACCTTATCAACTTTCATGAGGTGAATTATGCCGCTCTGGGAGCTGAAGTGATTTTATAATCTGCAGCTCTGTGATTGGTCAGATGTAAGGGCCAGTGGGGAGCTGTCGCCAGGGTGGCTTCTCCATCTTTCCCCTGGTGACACCTCGGGATTGGTTCCTCCTGTGGGCGAGGAAGGGGGGGAGGGGGTAGTTTATGTAATAAATACTCGCTCTGAAAGGATTGTTCAGTCATCTTGTCCGAGTTATCCGAGAAGCTTCCCCCCTCTTTACAGTTTTGTTTAGAATTCTGAATAATCTTACAGGATGTCGTAATTGTATCGGTCTCGGGCTTTGTTGAGGGCGGGGTTAGTCGCTCTTCATGAGTGAACAATATACAGGTAGACCCCAGGTTACGTACAAGATAGGTTCTGCAGGTGTGTTTTTAAGTTGAGTTTGTATGCAAGTCAGAACTGTATACTTTATTATTGTAAACCCAGTCAAAGTTTTTTTGATCTCTGTGACAATTCGATTTTAAAAAAGTTGGGTTGTCGAAAGAACCAGAAATAACAATAAAGCTTCACTGCAGACACCTGTGATTACTGTTATAGCTGATCATTGTAGCCTAGGACTAAAGTACAGTAATTACCAATTACCAGAGGTCCGTCTGTAACTAGGGGTTGCCTGCAAGTCAAGTGCTCTTAAGTAGAGGACTGCCTGTAGAAAGATCTGGTAAGCTGGATTTCAGCGGAGTGTTCTAGTTTGAGGTTAACAATAAAGTTTTGAGTTTAAGTTGAATTTTGAGATTTTCCACTAAGCATGTGTCAGTGCTTGTTTTGGTATGTAGTATAATGCCATTGCTTTTATCAACCGCTTAAAGTCCACTGTACAGAAATAAATACTCTGCATCATTGGTCTGTGTTTTTTGACACAATTACAATTAGTGAAATCTAGCCCCTTTCATAATTAAAAGATGTATAAAGGAATTACGCAACATTTTTGAAATGACTCTAAAATTCTAACAATTGCTACCAACACCCAACTATGGGCTATCAAGAAACCTACACGTGTCCTCTGTGACCCCACTCCTCCACCGTGCCTATATGCCCTGGTCCTTGGCCGATGTTGCTTAGACTACGGATGAGCGAATCTATACATTTGTTCTTAAAGGGAACCTGTCATGAGAAACAAACAACTACCAGTATGTTGTCAAGTAGTTGAACAGCTTCTAGATCATGTCTCTTTTATGACCCAGCTTGGTGGCATCATCCAGAAAATCAACTTTGAAGTAAAAAAAAAAAAATCAACTTTGAAGTAGATGTATAAAGTCAGGTAGGCGGAGATTTTAACACTGAAGTCAAGCTCTCCGTGCCTCTGAACACCTCCTCATGCACGGGACTTCAGGATACCTGATCAATGATTTCCCTGGATGCAGGACTACCAACTACTAGTGAGCATTCTAAGGCAGGGAGAGCTTGACTTCAGTGTCAAAATCTCTGCCTACCTGACTTTATACATGTAACTTATGTCAGCCTTCTAATGCGATTTTCTGGATGATGCCACCACAAAGAAACATCACCTACAAGCTGCTCGACAACATACTGCTAGTGGTCTATTAGGCAAATTTCTGATGACAGGTTCCATTTAAATTCAAAAAGCACCTGCAATTTTTAAGTGCAACTGAATCTTACCTGCTTCACTCATCCATCCCTTAAATCAGGGAGAGGGGGATGGGCATAAAAAAAATTACATTTTTTTTTTCCTTCTACAAATCGTAAAAAATTAGATGGCAACTTTTCATGAAAATCCTGCGTTTTAGAGGACTATAGGTGTTATGCAAATTTCCAGGACAACTTGAGCAACGTTGTTTTGGAGTAAATAGATTCAGACTCGAACTAAACCTTTAGAAAAATTTGGGGTATCAAATCTTGGATGATTCGCTCATTTCTAACCATGTCCTGTCTGGCACTGAAAAGATGTGAGATGGCATCAAATATGGACAGGTTTCCCCAAGTGTCTCCCTTAGGGATGAATTCCTCCAAACTGACCATCTGTTGTCCGACGAGGATTCGGAGCTGCCGCGATTCACTAAGATCGTGCATCCAATTTCCTGCATGTGTTGCTTCCCCGCTGAGGTCCGCCGGAGTTCACCTTCTTCTTCCCGGTGCATGTGAGTGCTGATCTTGCGACACAATTTGGTTTTTAAATTCCGCGGTTTGTCCCGAATCAGTCGGGTTGTCCGACGGCCACGCCCCCCAATGCGCCACAATCCGATTGCGTGCGCCAAAAACCCGGGGCAATTCAGCGCAAAACGGAAAAATTCGGGAAACACGATGGAAATGCTTCCGACACATGTGCCCCTTTGTGTCTGACTTCATCAGCAATTTTCTATATTGTCTACAAATCCCATTAGCATCCACCCCCCCCCTCTAGTCTTCTAAGACCTTGACCTTTGTGGTCGCCTCCCCATTGGATGCTATGTTAGTTCTGTGTTGATGTATGTGCGCTGCCTTTTCCCATACTTCTAGATTTTGCCCTTTTAGTTCTTGTTCTCAAGCTACATATAGATTCTGCTGCATTCATTCTCCCCAAGGCTCCAAATCCCTAGCAACAGTATCCAAAGTCTGCCCCACATAGCAACTAGCGGAGAGAGGTCACCTCACACAGAGAGACTCCGAGATCTAATC